>PDGT01000021.1:476976-553193 GCA_003671415.1 Megathymus violae
CAATTGACAAGTGAACGATGAGCAATAATTTATCCCACTTTATTTTATTTTGACAACAGGTTTAGGCATTACTGATGTTTTGTAACATTTAATTTACGTTACTAGATTTTAGGTACCGATCAAAATTACAGGACCAATTTTATATTAAACTAGCAGCCTCGTCCAACTTCGTCTGGGTTAAACAATTAATTATAAATAATAGCAGAATCAACGTCAGTGAGTCATAAAACGAATAATCATGGAATTTTAAAATAAATGGAATGTACATACAGAGAGGCACTACAGATTTATATAGCAGTATAGACAAATATTCCTGTATTAGGAGTTATGTATGATTATTTAAGGTGTTAAGCGATACTTTGTATCCTTAAATAAATTAGGCAAACAACATTGACTCCAGTATTTCACAGTATACAGAATGATATCACAATAAAACAGGTCTTGTTCATTGATGTACCTCTAAATTTTTATGATTTACTAATTGGTACGTACCTTGGTATTTCTAAATCCTGGCAGGGTCGCCACTTGTACTGTTCGGTATTATGACTTGTGCTGTTCGGTATTATGTACCAATAAAACACAGAGTATTTCTATAGACGCTGTTTCTCGCTTGGCGGTCGGGCAGAGAGTGCGCTATGAGCTGTGGCTTCCACCGAGCTCATCGCGCCCCCACCACCTTAGGCCTTGCTAGTATGCGTACCTATATTTATTGTATATATACATTGCGTATACGCTACAAACAGTATGATTAATTTTGACATGAAGTCACACTACAATTGTACGGGAACACCGACATGGGTAGACTACTAGACTAGACTTTCATAATACGCATAAAGAAAATTATTGAATATAGCAGGTCGTCCAGGCCGAAAGGATGTATCAGGACACGCTGATGTATACGATGACACGCTGGGCATCTACTTGTCATCCGTCGGGTCGTTGGACTGTGGAAAGGATTATTAATTTCTGAATTACACTAATGCCTCTAGTATATAACTGCCTATCTGCAGTTTGACGTGTAGTTGGCGTCATCTAGTAACTGAGTATTCGAATACAGCTTAAATGACCATCACCGACCTGGCGGTCCCTGTGCTTAAGTAATATATAATTGTATTTCAAATAAACTTTTAATCCTCCCGAGTGTGTGCGTCAATTATTTTTTTTAATTCTAAAACACCCTTATGACACTGTAAAATTGGCTGTGTAACAATTTTATCTGTAACAACAATTTAGAGATGCCAATGTTGACGAAGCGTCGTCATAGCAACACTACAAAATATCATACGAAGTCATTTAAAAAGACAAATAACAAAAAATCTCGTTTATTATTAGTAATGGTAAGTTCATAACTTAATTGAACCCAGAGATATATGTATGTAAATGAATTCGGCGGAAGCGCGAATTTAGAGCCTTGTAGCTTATTATCATTGAACTAATAAAACTATCGGACCTAATTCAATTACAGATGGGTAGTTTCAAGAATGTAAGGGATTGATTAAACCAGGTTTTTAGGTAGTAGTGTTCATTACCTGCCCAACTATCTACTACGCTCCTTTTAGAATGAACCGTGTTATATTTCAATGCAACCGAGACACCGTTACAGTGTCAAAGAGTTAATTAATAAGCAGTTATTCCGCCGTCTTATCAAGCGCTATGATCAAGGTATAAATCCATGGAAAGCATTGACCATGTACCGTCGAGTTACTCGTCTTCCAGTGCATCGACTGTTGACGACTGTCGACTGTTAAAGAAAATGTACGCGACTAATGTAGCTATAAATCTTTATATGGGATTCCGTGCATCAAATCATTACGATAATTAACAATTACTAAACTGTTAAGCTTACTGGACCATAGTCACCATAGTCTAATTTGTGGACAGACATGATACCGAAGACGTATGTCCCACATCTAAAGATTATGGTCGCATGGAATTCATAGATTTATCATTAACAGTTCTATCTTCTTAGAATCAATTTTGTGTAATATTAAGGCAAATGTAATGGTATTCATGAAAAGGGAAATTGTCGTCCATTTAAGATTCTGTCAAGGTCCAAGCCCGCTAATGGCAGCCGTCTTTCAACTGGCTCGGCAAAGAAGAATTTCCCAGAACTCGAGGACTTTTTGCTAAAGCGTGATTATGTTGGCGCCTTAACAATGTTGGAGGTAAATGTATACGTTAAGCTATTATATTCTAAACTTTATAACATAATATTTAAATCCATTTAACTAATTTACAACAGTTAACTTAAAGCATTGTGGTTATTTTCTTGCAGCGTATCTTATAAAATTTAAGCAATTGATTTTACAGTCTGCAATGTTTTTACTTAATATATTATTATTTAATTCCAGTTCCTGAAGCACGAAGGTAATACAGACGTATGGGTGTGCGTTTGGGCCGCGTGGTGTCGCTTCCACCTGGGCGAGTACCGCGCCGCGCTGGAAGGCTATTTGGAGGCACACTCTCGCGACCGACAGGACGCACGTGTTGCAGACAACGTCGCACTCGATTTAGCCGTCTGCTACTTCTATCTGGGTAAGTCTTTTGGTTCATATGAAGCCTACCTTACCTGCCCCTTCTATTTCTGCTATAATTATACTAAGATTCGAAAGTTCGTCAGTGTGCCTCGCGAGAGCTATGAAGCACTTAACGACATGTCGCATATTGTTCGTATTTGTATGTTATGGAAACGTCAGCCTCATTCGCTTTTGGTCAAATTAATTGAGCTAAATAACAAAGCACTTTTGTCAGCAAAATGTTATTTTTAAATTTTGTGAAACAGTTCCTTTAAGAATATATTGTGTATGTATTTTTTGATACAGGAATGTATAAAGAGTCTCAGGCGGAAGTCGAGAAAGCCCCAAAATGCGCGCTAAAAGTAAGTGAACTGGAGCAGAACTAATCGACTTAAAACTTATAACATAGTTAAGCGATAACAAATTAAACAGATCGATAGAGACTTTTTCTAAATAAATAGGGATAAAAAATCAAAATTGTAGTTATTAGGCGTTTGCAGGAACGCATGAGGTAAAGCAGTATGATAATACTAGTTGCAACGATATATTGTAGTTAAACACTGACTTATAATAAGTAACAAAATACTGGGCCGTATGGGTGTGGAAATAACTGGTACTTATGCTCCTTTGTATTTAGAATTGTATACATCTGATAAAAAACGGATAAGTTGTAGAGTCATTCGCGGGTCAATCTATCTGTCACATTTAATTTTTTCGGATCAACGGAAATAAACAATCAATTCGAGGCACATATTAAGAGAAAAGATGAATGACGGACATATGTATAGCATTAATTACTTTTAATTTAAGTTTGAGTTCAAATTATTTTAAAATAATAACAAAAGGGTTAGTTAAAACGTATGGATTATTTTTACATTTTCAATTATCAGTTTAAATTATTACAGAAAATAGACGAAAATTTAACATTCTCTTACGTTTCTCCGAAATGATTGGTTCACCCATTATAATTTGATTAGCACAAAAATCTATATAAAAATTATGATACATATATTATAATTATTATATTTGCGTCTTCATTCATCATGCGCACTGCAAAGGATTGGAATAACTTGCCCGCGTCGGTGTTCCCGGCTGCTTACGATGTGGGATCTTCAAGAGGAGAGTGAATAGGCTATTTATAAGTTAGTGCGTTCACCATCTTAGACTTCATTACCACTTACCATCAGGTGGGATTGTTGTTAAGCGTTAACTTGTTTTATGTAAAAAAAAATGAGTCTTTCAAAGGGAAACTGAAAATTATGATTACTGGACACGATTACAGGATCGGTGTTATTTGGCGTTGGTATTACAGAGCAGACTACAATTCCACTTGGCACACAAGTTAGGGGACGAGGAGGCGCTGATGCAGGCGCATGCGGCGCTACGAGATGTTCCCGAAGATCAGATCAGCCTGGCAGCCGTGCACTACTTACGCGGCCACTATCAGGAGGCGATCGATGTTTACAAAAAGCTTCTGCTAGAGAGACGGTGAGTATGTCAAGCTACGCTAGATTTTTAGTAAGGCGTTACTCCTCCACCTTCTGATTTTAGGAAACATTCTAAAATCGTTATGGTCACAATTAATTCATTCATCCATAATTATCCTACTCTCCTACTATTTCCTGTCGCAATTCGAATGGTGAAGGCCATAGAAATTATTTGTCACTTGCTTCGTTGAGGAAAATATCCTCAGGAAACAAATACGGGACGAGTATTCAAGAAGGTTGTCAAAGATGTGTGAAGTCCGCCAACCAGAACTTGGTAACGTGCTGAACTCCTTTATTGCTATAGGTGACCTGAGGTCGGCAGCGTTACAACTATAGGTTGTAATGATAATGCAAAATATTCGTTGATCCTATCCAGTCGTTCTGTAATTAGTTTATAACTATATTAAGATTTCCAAAAAAATCCTAAAATCGGTAGGTGTATATCATATCTAACGGACTAGGTAGATTTTTTTCGAAAACAAAAAAGGTATCTATAAGTAAAATTCGAAATTTTAATACGTCCCTTTCTGAAGTGTCAGTTTTCCAGGTTAGCCAGTTTGAGTAGTGAATGGTCCAAAAGAAGCAACATCGTGTCGTTGCTTCATGAGCTGAGAAGATCGACTTAAATTCAAGAATCGATAGAGCCTCGTCACTGAGTCACGTGACAGATTAACTAATTGCTTGTCATATCATTTACAGTTACAAAAGATACGAACAAGACGATATGGATTGGATTAAAGTTCTCGCCCACACGACAGGGTACATATGTACATACAGTTTAAAAATTAAACATTAACATCATAATTTACACAGTATATTAAAATATATAACAATACATCAATTTATTCGCTGCAGTCCTTATGAGATACCAAACATTGCGCTCATTTTACGGCGAACAATCATAGAGTCAACCGTGATGATACTCTGTTTCGGAGAAACTTGCGTGTTAACGCTTGTATGTATGTATGTTGGTATCTAACTTCTATCTAACAAAACAACTAATGGAATCGAAATTGTACATTTAACATATTTATTGAATTTCTTTATTTTAGTAGAATTTGTTATCACAAGTGGTTATTGGTTTAGAATGTTGTGCTGTTTAACTACCCGAGTTTTTGTGCACGAATAGGAAATTAAAGTTAGGAGGTAATAAATATGTGTTGTATGTAATGACATCACAAGCAAGCAAAACTCAGGATAAAGTTCAATATATGTGTCGCGTAAATGTCTATAATATCCATATAGTGAAAACAAAGGAAAATTGTAAAAGCCATTAACAACTTACTCTCGCTGTACCAACTGTGGCACAAAGGCAAAATAATGAAGCTATTTTCAGAACGTATATGGCACTGAACGTTTACGTAGCCCTCTGTTACTACAAGTTGGATTACTACGACGTGTCGCAGGAGGTCCTCGGCGTGTACCTCGCACAGCACCCCACCTCCACCGTGGCGGGGAATCTGAAAGCTTGTAATTTATTCAGGTAAGGTGGGTTTAGAAATAAAAATGATACGTTTCCCACATGTAACAACAAAATCTGCATACAATATAATGTAATATAAAAAAACAATCATTGTTTATTAGGTACAAAAAATACAAAAATAAAAGCATTTTAAATTCTTCGGTAGACGTATATGGTCGACTGCAATTCGTTTTGCACGAGACAGGTGAAAAAGGCCATCCTCATCAATTTTGAAAGCTTACCTTTTATTTTCATAAGCCCGTAACTAACAAAACTTACAATTTCGTCATGCCCGTTTGTCGATATTATACAAAAATTTAATTCGGGAGACTATTGACATTATATATTGATATTCGTATATTGTATTAAACGGTACACAGCGGTGGGAAAATTTCGAATAAAAATTACAGTGTTAATGTTATAATCTATGTATGTAGTTGTAGGTGACAAAAATATAGATGTTTCTAATTTCATTTTAGTCATTACTTGGTGCGATCTTTGCTTGTAAAATTATTTAAAGAGTATGGTGAAAAAATCAGAAAAAAGTGAGACAATATAGAACTTACAAAAATACTTTCAAAGACGATCGGTTTGATCGTTTTAAAACTGATTGGTACAAAGCCTTATAATCCCATGATTTGTGTATAAAAAATTTGTTGTACTTTTGTAGGTTATACAACGGAAAGGCAGCTGAAAATGAACTGAAACAAATATCATCTGATCAGCACACATTTGGGCAAGATCTGGTGAAACATAACTTGGTTGTGTTCAGGAATGGAGAAGGAGCATTAAAGGTGACTTATTTAAAAGTCTATCCATCTCACCCAGCGTTTATTTTATCGAATTGTACTATATTATACTGAGTGCAGTGTAGTAACACTGGAGTTTTATGTTTAGTTGAGCGCGTGAATTTTGAGGCAACATACATCATGCTGCCTCATCTTATATCTATAAATATCCTGTTTATCTATAGATAACCTGGATCGCTTTACTGACGCAGGCCAAATTTAGTGCCTTATATTGTTGTAAAATGTGATATTTTTTTATTGCCGGAATGAAGGCCATAGTTGGGTTTCCGCGGGACCGATGTGACCGGGCGTTCCTTCCGCTGGTTATAAATTACAGTTGCATATACAAGAAGATTTTTACCGAAGACCGGCGCATAAAATTTCGTCAACAGAGCTTTAGTGAAAATTCATTATGAAATATATTCTAGAGACATCTATTTAAAATAAATTATTTAAATGAATATTCAAAATACACTATGGGGGAATTCATTTTTATTATATATATTATATTCTATTTCGAGGCTTACCACTTCAAAATCTTTTTTTTTATTTGTATTTCATATATACTTATTAATGACGAGAAAAATTGATATCAGTTATAACTTTAACCACAGACGTGTAGTCAACCTCCAACCTTTACCTTAAGGTATTTCGAAGACCTTTGGGCAACATTACGTTGTCATTTCATGAAATGATCGATCATTTCATAATTTCGTCAATTCTACGATCGGATTGTGGCAAGTGAATAACCAAATAGGAATTATTTACGAGAGTACCGAGTTTCTATGTCTCATTACAATATTAAGAAGCAGAAAGAAGGAAAACATATTTATAAAGTTTACCCCACGGCACATATTGTTGTTCATCGTATTTAATTATAGGTTCTTCCCGAGCTAGTGGACGTGGTGCCAGAGGCGAGGCTGAACCTAGCCGGCTACCGTCTACGTCACAGGGAGCCGCTGGAAGCGCGCGCTCTCCTGGAACCTCTGCAGCCGACCTCCCCGCTTCATTACATCTTGAGAGCTGTGGTCGCTGTTAGGCTCTACAATGAGACTGGTGATGTAAGAAATTTTATTGTGATCGTGGCAAGTGAAGATCAAAGTCAAATGAAGTGTCATCGTAATGTTGATGCATGTAATTGATGCGAAATATTGGTTTAGATTAAAAATTAATACAAAAATCGTGAGTACCCGTTACGGTTGAAAAGAAGATCACATATTTATAAAATCCATTTAGACGTTCACAAAGTCATGGGGATGTAAATGCACTGGAAGGCGCCGTGGTGTCTGTGCCATGGACATGCAGAAATAAGACATCGTAAGTACCCAGCACCCGAGAATAAATCAGTTGTTTGTTTGTCATGTACATCTCTGCCCTGACTGGAAATCGTACCTGTGAATCTTAATTTAGGCCGGGGTCACTGTTAAATGAGCTAAAGGAATGTCGATAGTTCGTTTGGGTTATAAGGAGCTTCATCCATCTTTGAGTACAAACCAATCTTCCGTGCTTAGAATACATCATGTTGAAGAAATATAATATTCCTCATGTAAAATATAATAATCATTCCTTTAAACAGATAACCGTCCTCCTTCAATTCGAAAGTGGATAGAGATGGAAATAACAGTCGAAAAATTTCATTCTCTCGTAAAGAATCGATTTACTTAATTTCTTTTTTTTACATAAAATAAGTTAATGCTTGACAACAGTCCCACCTGATGGAAAGTAGTGGTGAAGTCTATTTATTTTTATTTTTTATGTAAATAGTTCACAAACAGTAAACGATTCACCTGATCGTAATTAGTCCATGGCCATCGGTAAAGATACCAAGGACACAAATTACGCATTTCACGGGCGATTTTTAAAGGCTGGTACGTTCGCCATAATTTTGTCCGTTGTTCAGCAGGAATCGCTACGAGCAGGGGAGGTTGGCTTAGACTTAAGGGTGCATGGAGCCTCATGGAACCCAAAAACTTAATAAATAAATCGTCATTTGAATTCCGCTGTTACTCAAAATAGACATAGTTTCTATCTTATTTATTACATATCACTATTCTCTGGTTGCATTAAGATATACTCGTCACATCTCCAGGAGGAGCAAATGAAGCTAGCACAGCAGAGCTTCCACCTCGTGGGCAGTTCGGCGTCAGAGTGCGATACGATCCCTGGACGGCAGTGCATGGCCTCTTCGTACTTCCTTGCAGGACAGTTCGAGGAGGTGCTGGTCTATCTTAACTCAATCAAGAGCTTCTTCGTCAATGATGACACTTTCAACTTCAACTATGCCCAGGTAGGTGTGGTCTATTATGAATTGGTATGAATTGTCGGAGATGCGATTCAGTGTGAATTGAGAGAAAAAGGGAAAGTTAGTTAAACCATCGAGTCATATCTAATTATTATTACGTAGTTACCGTAAAAATATGGCGAGGGTTTTCGGACGTTATAAGAATTTCCAACGCTTCGGTTTCTAACTCTTCTTAAAATATGAAATGAATTGGAGCTGCCTGGTTTACAGTCAAGACCTCCTTAATTGCGAGAATACTGTCCCATACAGAGAATACTGGCAGAACAGGGTGTCGTAAGAGTCGACAGAAGTCAGCCTGCTTGGTGATAGGGTTTAGCGTAAGGATTATATTATCAATATTATTATTAAATGATTATTATCGTTAAATAATAATACTATTATCTAACTAATAGCTAATCTAACTAATAACAGTTATCTTTTCGTAAATCTGGCCTGGCTAGTTACCACCCTGCTTGAGTTACCCGCCAATCGACTCGTCGTGTTCCGGCTGTGGGCTTGAGAGCCAGTAGGTACATTCTTTCTTTCTTCTTCATTCTCGGCCGACAACGCATTTGTGACGCCTTTGATGTCACTCATGTCCATGGGCGACGGTGACCACTTACCATCAAGTGGCTTTTCTGCTCGTTTGTCGGCTATTCACATCAAAAAAACGTAACAGAGTACCTACCTAGTATCTAATGATTATTCCTATAATGGACAAATAATTATTTAAAAAACTTATTTTGTTATCTCGAATCTAATGCTGATCTCAAATGTCATTTTTTTGTCAGATCTTATTAAAGTCAATTGGTAAATATCAAATTTTCGCTATTCACGTCCGTAGGCCAAAGTAGCGACAGGTTTCTACCGTGAAGCCGAGGAGGTGCTCCTGAGCATCCAGGACGAGACCATCCGCGGCTCGTTCACGTACCTCGCCTGTCTGTGCAGGTGCCACGTCATGAACAAGGAGGCGCACAGCGCTTGGGAGATATGTATCAAGGTCATTTACCATAACTCTCTGCGTTTAATTCGATTTGGTTTGAATTTGAATGAGTTTTGGTTTCATATGAGGGATCAGTTCTAGGCCCCTTCAAATAGTGATATCAGTGTACGAGTAGAACAGCGTGTAGCGGGAGGTAAACGCAAGCACGACCACACTATAGAGACCTCTCATATGCATGTGTATGTACCTTTTCTCACGGTGTGTTCCTTCATACAAGCAAGTGATAATTAATAGAAGCAACGTCTGGCAACTGAATGTTCACGGGATAATTAAGGATCACGGGCCGGACAATGACTGCGTATAATGGCCGCGACAAGTCTCTTCATTTGCACATTTCTTACATCTTTGAGGTTGTTTTTGAAGTCTACATGTGAAGATTTGCTATTGCTCAGTATTTCACTCATCAGTAGTACATGGCTTTCATCCAGAACTAGGTCTTATTTGACGGAACTAGTCTCTTATATATTATAACTCTATATATTATAACTCTATATATATTATAACTCTATATATTATATAACTCTATATATTATATAACTCTATATATTATATAACTCTATATATTATAACTCTTCATTGCAATTCTTGACTGTTACTTTCCTCAATTAGCGGAATAATTTTACTGGCTATTATTACTTTATTTATACATTTATACATTGAAATTATTAAAAAGGACATCCTTTTTTTAAACACAATGGCACATTTATAACTGGACAATAATATGTTCAAGTGATTAAAGTTTTTTCCTGTTGTATTTTTCTCGGGCTGGAGAAAATAAAATCGCCCTTTTATATGTCAGTGACTTTATTATACTGTTTAGTATTATTTCAAAATTATCATCATAATCATGCACTTAATAAATAAATAATATGAAACAAATTAGAAAATAAAAATTAATTAATATAATTTGGGGTTTAAAACAACATGCAACTCTGTGATACAGAACCTAACGACCTCTAACAGAAAGAAACTAAAGATATTATTACCTGGTCCGTTATTCAGCAGGGTATACCACGAGTCAGAGAGCTTGTTTCCAGCCTATAGAACTGCTTCATTGCATACCAGAACCTAGCTTACTTAACTGCCTAAAACCTGATCTAATAACCCGTCTATCCCTCACTGCTAGTTAACGAACAAACTTATACTTATTTTTATATCAATTTAACCAGCAATAACAAATATATATGTTTTTAAAACGGTCTTTCGTTTGTTAATCCAGTCGGCAGGTACTCCCGACAGCTTCGCTCTGCTGCAACTAGTGGCCAACGACAGTTACCGCATGGGACAGTTCTTGGTCGCTGCTAAAGCTTTTAATATGCTCGACAGGTGAGTTGTTCATAAATTGATACCTTTTTCGATGACACTGACATTGACATTTGAGTTGGTTTACCGTACCTGCCGGAAGAAGGATCCCGGGGTCGAATTTTGAAAGGTTTATGCGACAGATAAATGTTTAAGGGTCTTTGGTCTCAGTTCAATCCTATGTATGTATTTGTATTGTGGTAGGTGTGTGAGTGTGTAAGCGTTTCTTATTTCATGATTAACGGAGGTCATCTAGTCGTTTGTCGGCTGCTAACATAATAACACTCGATGTACAATTACCTGTAAAGTTTTGTATGCAGACTGGACGGTGGTCCAGAGATGTGGGAAGGTCTGCGGGGCGCGGTGTGCGGCTGTGCACAGGCCGCCGCCGCCAACAAGCCAGGCGCCGCCGCCGAGCTGAGGGACGCCCTCGCGCTCCTAAAGGGTCCCAGGGCTCACCCGAGGGCGGACCACATCGCGAGACCAATCACCCGGTGGGCACAACAAAACCGGATACCCATGTGAATTAGAGGAGAGGCGCGCGTGCGCAATCATGTAATTTCCGAAGAATAGGTTGAACGAACTGTGAAACATACATTATTATACAAGTATATTTCTTGTACGAATTTAATACAGAGATACAAGAAATGTATGTATATATATATATATATATATATATGTATATGTATATGTATGTATGTATATATATATGTATTGCTGCACAAACGTAAAAATTCAGAGTGCTTATTTTACGAAGGATACAATTACAATTGATAACTTACGAGCACGTCCCAGTTCTTTACCCTTCACCCCTCATACTAGGAAATAAGTTAAAGTAGATATAGTCCGATCGTCAGATCAATATCATACATTAGCATTTACTAAAATAAATTTTGAATATCACATCGTGACAGTCGTCTGGTACTTGTATATTACTTCGGTTAACAAATTAAAGAGCATAAATAAGTTTTTTTAATTATCTAACAGAACATGTCATGTTATTAAGCAACAACATGTCATGTTCGTGGGCATCTAACAATAATTTGATGTATATTTACATTCAAATTTGCTTACGTCGCTAATGCTTATTTAAATGTGATTTCAACGTTAAAGTAACATAATTGTGTGTTGTTCTTGGTCTGATGAAAAATATATAACTACATTGTGCAGTATATGCACTTGGAAATAAATTTTACTCGTATTGCTGTTTTGCTTTTTTATGCTCACAATATAACAGACCGGTCTAATGATGGTCAGTGACCACCGCTGTCTATTCACTTCTACAGCTAAGGCGTCACCAAGGTTTTACCTGTTAAGATAGAGCGAGAGACCCGCTTATTACTGCTTTTCCAACACTGCAACCAAGACACGTAAAAGCTATCTCAAGCTCACGGTAATTAGTCCTTAGTGAACTTTCGTCATTAAGTTTTTATTATTTTATCAGGTATTTATCGATACGATATTGTAATTGAATGTTCCATAAATATTTAAGAAGGGAAAATTAGCTTTAAGAATACTAATTTATCCTTAGCACGAGATGTTCTTAAAAAATCAGGCCCAATTTCGATTAAACGCGAGTCCCGCGAGAAACGGAAATGCCTAGAAGGCACACATGAATGCCGATAGTAAAAGTCAGAGCGAAACACGCTTTTCAATCTATACCACACCGAAATGGTATCAATCGATGCGTATTTATAGAAAATATTGCTCAATAATTTAACGGTGCGTTTATATACACAAACAGAAGTCTTTCGTTCGTGTATCGTTAGTCACTTCAAATGGTGTGTATCATTAGTATAAAATAGTATTAATCAATAACAGGTAATTTATGATCTTACCGATGCGCTATATTATCGAAAGTCATAATAATTTAACTCTTAACCAATAATAATAATTTAAATAATAAAATAAACGCGTCATTATATCCAATTGAGTATTTTATGATACGGACTATGATAACACGTAAGTTCATGAATATTGAAACGTAGACCTCACGTTAACGGTAGCAGTTTGTATTTACGTTTTGTAGTGCTCGACGTGAAAGAGTAATGAATTGTAATCATAATTGAAATAATCATCAAAACAATTAATAGATAGTATTGTTTCGATTTGCATTACACGCACTAACTAGGTGTGATTGGTAAAAAATATATACATGCGTTTATTAATAGGTGTAACATTTGAAGCACCTATCTGCCTCTGTCTCTTTCTCTCTTTGATGATGCGATATACTTAATACGATTATACATGACACCACCGTATTTCTGATATACCCCATTGAAATATCCTCCATTGTTTGCATATGTAAATCACCTAAACTGTATGATGTACTGAGTATATCTCTAGTACTCAGATATAGAACCCGCGACCTGCCCGTTCGATAAACGAACTTCGAAACATGATCGATACGTTAATTATAACATTCCTAAATCCTATTATAATTTTCGTTCCATTGCTTTATATGAACTTGTCAGATATTAAAGTACTCCTAAGTATACCTGGCGCATCCAAGTTAGTCGAGAAATATCTTAATTAGACACCTATTAACGCATTAATTGAGTAGCTGCTTCCCAAAGTCGGTGCCTACCGAGAGTTGGCTCAGAAACAAAATTATATTTGAAAAAATAATTTTTAATCCGAATTGATCCTATAATGAATATAAAAGACGTCATGAATGAATTAATTTAATAATTTTTATTCAAAGTTGGTTTTTACAAACACTTTTCGAACGTCAAACTACGCTATCGCTTCCAAATTTTAGTCTTGTACTTATAAAATATACTAAATAACAGTTTTACCTAAAGTAGTTCGTTATACATACCCATCCTTGTATGCTTGAGAAAATTTTCTGCCAAAATAAACCAGCTAGGATGCTTATATTTCCAAGATATAGTAAATGATAGAAAAGCCTCCAAGTTTAACATAATATTTCATGTATGATGCGAGGAAATTATATAAACGAAAGAAAAAGATTAGACAACATAGACATTTTTCATAAGCTAAACGAGTTTTCAATATTACAATATTATTGCCAAATAACTTAACATATAGCAACATGTCATAAACAGCTAGCGACATGGCGTGTTATTTGACAATATGCACTATTTTAACATGGATGCGATATATTGTTCCACCATAACCTAATGGACCCAACGAATTTCTTCCGATAGACGTAAGGCAATCTTTGTAGCAGGCAGTCCTTCAAAAAGCGAGTTACATCCTACTTTCTGGATCATCACGTAACCAATTTGACACATATTGTTATTTTTTTGTTATTATTTTAGACTATTATTCCTATTACTATATATTCTATATTATTACCACGTGGCTATTTATCATCATATTTTAACCACATATTAAATAATTATGTCCCGTTTCTATGTGTATATATAAATGTCATTTTATTTATATAGATATTTTTTTCTTTTGGAATTCTAATTTGGAACGCATTTATAATGTTACAATTTGCGATTGTTTCGCGCCATTTCGTTTATAATTTTATCGAGGTTACTACTAAATTACATTATGGGGTGTTAAAGAAAAAAGAATGTCTGTGATTGCATTACACGAAATAAGTATGTGACCGTCTATCATTTTCAGACCATCAGAAGCTTGACGTCAGTGTCACAGAGTATATTTTGTATACCTGTTAGAGTTTGTCCATCTGTTGTACTATCGAAAGATAAACCAACATTTCCTCTATAGAAGACCATAAAACTACTAAGACTAATGGTGTGATTTTTTTTTATGTAGGCATATGGCAGACGAGTAGGTGTATGGCAGACGCGCCACCAGATGGTAAGTGGTCAACGTCGCCCATGGACATCAGCAGACCAAAGATGTCATTGATACGTTGTCGGCCAGGAAATGAGAAGAGGGTTAGAAATGAGAAAAAGGTGTGATAGCCTGATTTAGTCGAATAGGATTTAAGAAAGAAGAAAAAATTACACGAAACAAGAAAATTCCCGCTAGTAATCTATTGCGCATGATAAAATAAACTCTGAGGATCGGTGTTTTCATGCCATATTCTAAATCAATCCATACAACTTGGAAGAAGTTTGTCCAGTGGTCCGAAAGATACAACGGAGTTATTATCCTGCATCTGAATAAAAAGTTATTTTTTCTTGCATCTGAAAAAAAAGTTATTTTTTCTTCCCAAAGTATATCACGAAGCTGTCTTAAATCATGTTGTGAAATCTCTGCGCAATACACTTTTTAAAAACGTGCCGTGAAGATTCCAGCAAGACTTTACCTGGTCGTAAGACGCGAATGACCCAAGCTTAGCTTGAAACCTACGTTCCGTACTTTATAGGAGCTGAAAACTCGCTCGTCTAGAATAGATCTAAATCCCTTAAACTACAAATAACGATCAGTTTTAGAGAACATGGATTGCTCTTAATGACACGACGAATTTGAGACAGTTAAGAATTCTTTAAAACAAGCAATGGCTAAATTTCCCATGGAAACAGTGCGTAAACCCATAAATTCGTAGTCTAGATAATTTCAAATATAATTGTTTTTATGTAATACCGACACTTAAATAAATATGTGCATATACGTTTTGTTAAGATTTTATTTTTGTTTTATGAAGAAAATAAACATTATCATTGGTAATATAATTTATGGCCAGATTAGGTAACTGTTGTGATTTTTATTTCGAGAAACCAAATAAAAATATTTTTAGAAATTATCTTGTGTAATTGTAAGTTAATTTGCTTTGCGCTAATATAGTGCGGTATTGGGTCAACAGCACACTTATTTAGAAAGGTATAAATTTCTACTACTAGGGTGATTTACTGACCTGTGCCGGGCCAGTTTTTACATTATTTACGCATTTACCTCGTTGAGACGGACGTAATTAACTATTACATAGACATTTTAAGACTTCCAAATGTGCATATCAGTGTAACTAATCTTAAATTTATATTTTATCGTTCTGCAATAAATAAAGTAAGTAATTTAAGTAATCTTAAATATGTTAACGAGGAGAATCGTTGTGAGTTAACTAGTTTGATGGGACACCAGTGCAGCGACTAGGTATGGCCAGAGTTAACTGATTCCTTAGTCGTTTCACGTTGGGTATCAAAATTTTTGCTTTCAATAATGTTAGCTATCATCATTCTTGCATGATCTCAGTACCTTTCCATATGTACCGAATAATTTGCCAGAGACTTTTACAGCTTAACACCTGCACAAAATTTTGTCATCCTCCCGAAGTGGTCGCTTATCTTCTGACAACGGGCCACATTTACATGCTACATTTGTTATAATCTTTTGTTTACTTACAGAAAGGGGAAATGAGAAAAGAAACTGTTTCAATAATATTATATAAATAATTCAATACTAAACCAAAATTGTAGTAGGTACCAACATGAGAATTGTACGTCGTATTCGGCATCACGTGACATCCTTAATCATGTTATCAATTTTTAATTTAAGTTTAGTGCAGCGTACACTTGTCTTGATCGTATCAAGGCATGACAACCTGAATTTGCTAAGTATTTTAAGTGTTATTACGACAACATAAAACCAAAATGAATAAACAACAAAATAACCGCAATAGTTGCATTTTATTTACCAACTACATTATATTTACATGTACATGATACAACGCGTCAAGATCAAATCCATGGCAACAGTTAAAAGCAATACGAAATAAATAAACATCAAATTCCATGCAGAGCACAGGCGAGGTCATAAGTCTACTGTATCGCTGATCGGACAAATCTCCCTTATTAATACTATAACAATTCCACTACCTAAACAACATCTTAGGAAAATCTAAGCTTTCAACCTAGCCCTATACCAAATTTTCTTCCACATAAGCGTAGTCAACAGTTGCTACAGCAACTTACATCACCCTTCTGGCAACAATAGGAGCTGAATACAAGCTGTATTCGATACATGCGCGGGTCATCCGAAGGTGGGAGTCGTCCCAGCATTCCACGGAGCACCACAATCAATCAGACCAGTCCAGCAGATCCTGAGTGACCAAACGGTTCCCGTCTTTATTAAAAACCAACATCTAACTTTTCTTGCTTTGCTTTCAACTTTCTGGGTGAAGGTTCATCTCGATCAGCAGTAGAGTAGAGGAGAGCGCGTTGTGACTAGCCCCAAGGGTGGCCGACAGCGGGGAGGGCGTATTTGGCGACCGGTGCCGCCACTGCGACGGGAGCGGGCGCCACCGCTATCTTCGCTACGGGCGCTGCGATTGCCACGGGGGCCTAGGAAATTGGTAGATGATTAACAATGGCAGACAGTGAATAGAAAAATATCTAGGAGTGTGGGCAACAAACGCAGTCACTTATAAATCAAGCATTGTCTATTGATATGTACTGCTTTAAATTAATAGCAATGTAAAAATTAAAACTCTCGTCAGGCCAGGCAAACGTAATTAACTATTATCTCTCCAAAAATCTAAATCGTATACCTTCTTACAGTTATTCTTATACTTGCGAGCTGTTCTATTTCACTTGTCAGTGAACACCTCAAACATCATCAAGTGGATTAAGTACCAAGTAAGTAAAATAAATTATTCAAGACTGCTCAGAATATCATAGTATGCATGCTCGAGATTCGATTTCTTATCCGGACGTACACTTGCAATGATTTAATTTAGTCTAGGTTGTTTTATAATATTGATTTTGTGTATGTCCAAGATATCCTATAATGAGCAATGAATATGTTTTTATTAGCTTCAAAGAGCTTACCGCGGAAGCGCCAGTCCTCTCCACAACAGCGTTAAACCCATTGACTTTATCTGCGGTGTAGGTGACCTTGCGTACGTGGCCGTCCGGTTCTACGAGGCTGTACGAGCCGTGGACCACGCCGTTCTGCAGCGTCTCCGCTGCGTCCTTGTGGTCACCCGTCGCGGGATCCGCCACGCCGTATGAGAAGCTGTACGCGGGATTTGGGTCTATTGGCTCCGCTTGAACTACCTGTATTTTAAAGAAGGATCTTTTGTGTTAGTTTCCTTGTCTTGCTCCAGTTCTTGAAACGTTTATGTGAATTTCAATTTCATACTTGTTGATGATTACCTAATGCCCATCTTCTACACGAATAAACAACCACACCAAGAACCGAATCGTAATGCTAGATGTAATTTAGTGTGCGCTAATAAAATCAAGTGAAAACTAATGAACGTATATAAAACGTATAAGAAGATATAAATGATTTTCGAGAAATCTTCATTGTACTGATAATAAGCATAGATATCACTATGCTAGTATTTTAAACGTAGATTTAGGTTCAAAACCTGCTCGCACCTTGATTTATCGACGAATCTCATTTGAATTTACCTCTTGGTTCGTTGGAAAAAACATCGTGATTTCCACTTTTAACAGTCTTTAACAATGATCTTTAAGATGTATGAAGTATTCGCACGTAGCTTGCGTGATGTATTATGAATTTAATCCGCCTCATTCTAAGACGAACCTGAGTTGTGCAGTGTCATAGATAAAGGTTCTGACCACGATATACCACAAAGAACCTGACGGCCAACATGGAAGACCATCAAAAATAACAACATCATACCGGCGCCGCATAAGTTTTGACCACTGGCGCGGCGTAAGCCTGAGCGATTGGCTGTATTGCGGGGGCAGCTATCGTGTGCGCAATGGGGGCTGCTATCGTGTGTCCGACGGGTGCCGCTAGCGCAGCCCCATAACCGTAGCCGTCGTAGATGCCAGGCGCCGCCTTCGCCACAGCGCACGCGCAGCATAAGATAAATAACTGGACACGTAATCAATCGTAAATATTAGAGTCACAAAATAAAATATTACAATACGATTAGTGACTTCGTCTTAGATATATAGTTGTAGTTAACTAGACAATGGTGCCATTGCTAGTTATAAAACTGTGATCCTATAATATCCATTCACAGATATTACATTCCTTCAGAAATAATCCTAATTTTGGTTCGGAACTATATAAAACTTAGACATCATAATTAATAATCAATGCATTTTTTTCAATTTTACCCAAAATAAAATATAGATTTTACCCAAAAAAAACTCAAATCGTTTCCAATTTTTTTTTTAATAATGATTCATGTTTATTTCATGCAACCAGAAATTCACTAAGTAATAGTATAGTAATTTGTTACAATATATTTTTTGTTGCCACAAATCGTAAGCTTCAGGAAAAACATTGGATAGCCCGAAACTAGCAGAGTTAACGTATGTAAATAACTACGCAGGTAAGCTGTTATAAATTTAGTAATATAATTTTTGTTACGGCCATAATTTGATAATAATTTACCTTAGCGTACATGACTGTGCGTGCACTCGTCAGGAGGTCGGGAACACGTGTGCTGTGCTTTCAACACGCATGCTATATAAAGGATTTGCGCGCGGGAGCGGTGTACACTTGATACATATTTTGCAACCAAGGATACAAGAGACAAGTAACTTGTCCCAAGAAACTTAACGCATGAAAGCATGACATATGTGTTTAGGGTTAGTTTTGCAACTCGGTTTCATATTGAGTTATGATAATGTTAGATAAATTGAGACAAGACAGGCGTTCGGTTCGATTCGATCAAAATATGTGTTTAAATGTATGTATCGTAAGTATATTACTTAAAAATCACATGATTGTAGTAAAAAAATATATTCACCAAGAGCGTTAGAAGAAATACCCTTAGTCATTTATTTTATTTGTTGACTTATTTGCGAAGTAAGAATTTACTTTTACCAGAAAGTACTGAATTCCATTCTGTGAAGAATTCGCATTATCTATTTAACTAAAATAATGAGGAGAATGAATGAATGTGTGAGCAATATCAAGAACTTTACGTAAGTTCAACAATTCACAAATACTTATTTATCAGTCAGAAACGTGATTCTCACGTAATGAAAATGTGTGACTTAAAGTTTTTCATCTTATTATTAACATATCACTAAATTTGCTATCTATTGATAAACCTTAGTACAGTTCGCATGGGGCAAAACCACCGCCTCTCCTGTGTTCTGGCTAACAACGCTTGAAAGTAAGGCGTTCCATTTAAAACACTTATATCATGTATTTTAGGCCTTAGATAAATTGATGGTTCTGTTTGAGGTTTTTTGGAGCTAATTGAGAATAATGATAATAAGATTATGCTAGGAATGGAGGATCTAGGTATAAGAGTATGGTTTACTGCGACCTAACAATAACCAGACCTCATACCTGTTTTTATATGAATAACTGAGGTATTCAGACATCCAGGGATACAAGTCGGACAGAAATCTTATCTAATAGATCTATCTTATCCGTTTCCCGGAATAGCAGACTTACTTAGTAACCCTTTATTAATTATTTAAAGCAGTTATCTTATAATTAAATGCAAGCGTTGAGTATGTTCTAATACTAAGGATATCGAAACTGTTTAGGATCGACGTAAATATTTTCGCAGTAAATAAGGTAATGTTCCCAATACCCAGTGCAGTGGGGAACTCGAACTAGTCTTAAATTCTGACTTGATTCTGTTCCTCTTATTAACTGTGTGTGCAATTGCGTTTGATTTAATAAAGTTAATATTTTTAGAAAATTTAAAGACAAGTAATGAAGTTCACTACATACACAAATATGTATATGTTAATATTGTTATATTTTGAGAGTGAGTAATAAATTCCTAATTTTTTTTATTAATAGCTTAATTTGGATTAACGCTACCCGCCGGACAAAGGATTTGGAGTCCCGTGTTGACTTCGGGACAGATGCATAATGACGCTGTAGGAATAACTATTTGTTATCGGATTTTGATCCTTCGTGATGTCTTATTTGTGAATTTGAAACCTAAGTAATCGCGGACATTATATTATTATTCGTAGTTTTCACTGAAATTGGTAGTCATGATTTTCGTATTTTTTTATTAACACGAAAATAAAAAACATCGGGAGTACTCATTACAGTTAAAGGGCAATGACACGATAAAGACATGAAAACGTACAAAGTTAGGTCCGGATTAAGCGAAATATTTATAAACATTTTGGGTACGCACTTACGCAAAAGAAGTATAAATCAGACAATTTTATTTTTCATTACAAATTGCCTGGTCGTCTGGTGGTCACCTACTTACGCTTTAAAAGGTGATATGCCTGGCTAGGCTAAAAGCGCGACTATTCACCAATGTTAAGTTATATGACTACCTTATTCGTTATAAACAAATTATCGGCATGTTTAACCGTATTAAATGGTATAATATAAACCAATAAACCGCCCTCACTTCGCTTCAGAACTACGCCTTACACTTAGAAATAGCACTGGCATTGTTTTACGACTCAGTTTTTGTCGTTCTGTAAATCATAAATATATTAATTAATATCTCTTTTTAATTATTGACAGATTTAATGAAACGCAATTTAAATATTAAATGATGATTAATGCAATACATTAGTGAAAACTAAAACGAAATCGGTTAAGCCGTTTCTGAGATTAGCGCGCACAAACAAACAGGAAAACTTCTAACAACTGTTGTTTTCGGTTGTATGGCGTAAATAAAGGCCTAATAATAGTTTTTCTTACATATCCTTCATGTACTGAAAGCAATCCGTTAAAATTTTATTATATTCTATAGATTGATTGATTTATAGTTTAAAAGGAATTTAATATTTCCATACGATACCCGGTATTGCAGTAATTGTTGTATCTTAAGACAGGTAGAATGTAATTACAGTAATCCAACTACGAATATCACTGCGGTCATCTTTTTGATCAGGGCGGTAATTCTGTAATCTCAGATCGAACTGACAGCCGATTCGAGGTCAGATCTTTAAAACATAAAATATTTTGGTTAATTAAAACGTAACAAATCAATATTATTATTAAATATAATTACTATTATACGATGTTGCAGTATTACAACGCATCATAAAATTCATTCAGATTATAGGCATAAAAATATTATGGATTGACATATTTTATGACCATCGCCGAGGAATGAGCAGACGAACTGGTTGAATGGACACTGCCACCCAATGCGCGTCAGTAAAACCAAAGGCATCTTCAATGCGACGCTAGCCAATCCTACAATGTCCGATATTCTACGATCAGGGAGTATAACAAAATGATTTACATGTGTTTTATGGCATGGCATTTTAGTGACATCTGTACACCAACACGTCAATAGAAAACACACGAGAAGAATCAACGATTGTCGAGAGCCAATATAAAATTAGTCGTACTGTACCTACATCTGATTTCTGTCGCAATGCGCTCAACTTGCGGCGCAATGCTCATACATGATATAGATTCGACGGTTGCTCTATTTCGAGCTGCAACATTTATATTCTTTCGTGAACATGTTCGATTTACTGCGGAGATATCGCCTACGCGCTTTGCAAAATAAGGAAAATACTTGGCCTTTGGAAACAAAATTAATTTGTGTTATGTTTACCTTGTTTTGTCTCTGACAAATTAAGTTGGTCTCAATTTATGTTCCTAACCCTAATTTTATCTACTTCGATTAATGAATTATTTTTCTACTTAATTAATTTTAACATATCATTCTTAAACGATCAATTGATTGGTCATCACCAACCATTGTTAGATTCCCATAGTAGCTACACAGGCAATCCTCGAAGCAGGTAGGTATAATTTGAAATTTGCGAGGACAAGAAATCGTCTTTAAAAAGTCCCTGCTTTTTAAAGATAAGGTACCTCGTTAATATGACGTTCTCTTTGTCTCCTTCTTCGTTCTTCAAATGAACTGCCTGGAGCAGAGTCACTAAAAGTTGACATAAATCCCTTTTAAACTAAATCGATGAGAAGCTATAATTATTAAGTATCTATAGTAAAGCAAGACAAATACTGTGACCTAAAATTGTGTCCTACGATGTATGAATCCAATAATCACGGTAAGTTATGAGAAAAGAAATAGATAATTGTTAAGGTCAGTTTATACATTGGCATGGTATAATATACGAGTACGTGTATCAGAAAACTAGTGCTATAATTTGAAATATAAGGTGCGATGCAACTAACAGCGAACTGCGTATATGTTATAATGTAATAATTAAATCTTAAACATAGAGACTACTATTCATTTTTAATTATTAGATCAAGATATTGTCTAGATTACTATTATGTATAGATATGGCCTATCATACAGCCCGTGCAGGAATTTGGCGCTAATGTATCTTGGTCGAAAAATTGTAACGGCCGCTAAAGGGATAATATTGAGAATATTTTTTATATTAATATTTGATCCATCTATTATCATATATATATCAATATATAACACAATATATATCACTATATATATCAATATTTTTTCCATGGATCATGGAATCAAAGAGTTCTTCCTCGTCACCGCAGTTTCACTGTGATTTATGTTACCGAATAGAAATATCGGTGAAATATACTGAGCAATTTTAATTGTAAACTACACAATAATTTATATGGGCTCTTTAATCAAATTAATATAAAATGTTGCAATCCGACATCTAAAGGGCCATACCCTAACGTATTTGGGCGTAATGTAGGTCGCAGTGTGTTCCGGCGCAGTCCTAGATACTGGAGCCGGTACCTGGTAACCTAGGCACGCGGCACGCGGCACGCGGCGAGCCGACCGCGCCCGCTCATACGTGTACGAAATATCATTCAAAATAAATTAACACTAAGGGGCGCTATTAAACAACTTTGCAGCCAAACTTTACTCGAAAAGTTTGTATGAACGCTATACTTTCGTCAGCTATATAATACAATTATTCTTTAACGCACAGATAAAATACACATAAATATTTAAATTAAAGAATCTGGTATATATATATATATTTTTTAATATATAGGGTACTACCAGCCAATAGAAGTAATAAATCTATACGATTTTTCAAGAGGATGGGCCTAAACTTAATTAACATTAGTTGGATACAATAGATCTCATCCCATGTTGTATTTTTTTGGGACAGTAGTGATCATCGGTTTATCTATATAAGTTAAGTTGAGCACTCAACACTGGTGAAAAATAATTGTCATTTAGTTATAAGTAACGGCAATAAAAGTTATATTAATATAATTTCGCACGTGACAGAAAACAATAAAACATCCGTGTATTGCATATCTAACTCACTCTATTGCCTGCCTGAGAATGGCCTGCCTTATTGCCTTTCTTATCAAATAGCACTAAATTGGGCTGAAACATTATCTTCCACACATGGCAACACCGCTCTACCCGTTAGTTTGATCTAGTTTCGTAATTAGGTACTTACTACTTTGAAAATAGCATACACTTATTGGGAAATTATAATCCACATTCGTGAAAGACGCATTCAATTTGTACATTAAAACAATGTTCAAAGTAGGTGTGTCGGTATGTAATTATTCAATATCCGTTTGGTATAATAATATCGTGTTTCAATATATATTGAAACTGGACTGTTAATCTAAAATGACGTAATTATATATTGCTTTTTAGCAAAACGACTTTCGAAACTCAGATTTAGAATAAGAACTCTTAACCTCGTATGGTCACCTATAATCAGCCTATGAAGCATTCCTCTAAGGAGACTTCTATGAGTTCATACGTCTAGAAAGCTCTCCACAAAGGTAGAGACGGGATTACTAAAAACAAAAACGTTAAGCATCTCTATAAACTTTAATCAAATAGCAAAAAACACACATCTTACAGAACTGTAATGAATAACTACCTAATAGGCTGTTGCCTAATAATCTGTACGTACTCAAGTATATTTAGTAGGTTGCTTAGTAGATACTTAAGTATAATTGATGATTAGTACGTAAAATAACCACTGAATTGATGTATTCTTAGGGACAATTTATCTAAAATTACCTGTCGTGTGTGCCATTTACTGCATATTTCGACTTTTAGACCATGAAAATTTCCACCGGATAAATTTGACATGGAGTGACAGATGTCTATCCAAAAACATTTCTTACAAGATTTCGTGTATCCCCTTTTAAATCTGAAAAAACTTAATTTTCGAAAATTTTACGTAAATCTTCACAAAATTTTAATGCCCATCAATAACTATATCGTTTGGTAAAAATTTGAATTCAATATGTTGTAAAGTTGAACGAAGCGACAACTTAAATAATAACATAAGCATTTTAACATGTTACTCATAACAAATAAAACAATATTGTTTTATGAGTTAAACTTATATTTAAATTTACATAAAATTAACTTGAAAAATAAATTAAAATTAATAATATGTCTCTTCTTCAATCCATTTTGAATAGTTATTTCGAATTAAGTATCTCCTAAGTTCATCACCAGCAATCATGAATACAAAGAAAGGCATTGCAAGAAAAAAGTCATGCCAGGGAAGAGATTCTGTTCTGAAAACTTCATTACATATTGGTGTATAAGTAACTATCACAGCTAAGACAATCTCTACGACGATACTAAAGTTTAAAACATGATTCGTCATACCCTTCTTAATAAGAGAAATACGACGAGTTTTACAAATAATAACATCGGAAACCTGAGTCCAACAAACCGCAACAAAATAAGCCGTTTGCGCTCTTCTTTCCACCTTTTTCCTATCATTATAGTACCATTCACGACCTAAAGTATCCAGGACAAACCCAGCTTTTAACTCCCAAGAAGACCGAATAAACATCAGAGTTGAAGGAAAAAAACCACTTTCAGCAAATACAACAAAATAGGCATATATCCCTGCAAAGAATTGTATTAAACCGATTTGAAAATAAGCCATAAATATTAGGACTCTGTTCACGAGGTGGTCCGTAAGCTTGCGAGGGGGTATCGACATTATATCTTCTTCAGATGTTTCGTACGCTAAACTCATAGCAGGTAAGAGATCCGTGCCGACATTCACTACCAATATCAATATCAGAGTCATAGGGAGAGGTATCCCAAGACAGGCGTATAATACGAAGGGCAACATTTCAGGAGTATTGGATGTAAGAGTGTATGCAATTGTCTTTTTGAGATTATCGAATATCCGCCTACCTTCTTGTACTCCAAGAACAATCGATGCGAAATTATCATCTAAAAGTATCATATCTGCAGCTTGCTTGGAAACTTCTGTACCGGTGATACCCATAGCAATACCAATATCCGCTTTCTTTAACGCTGGCGAATCGTTTACACCATCTCCAGTAACTGCTACAACGTGTTTCAATGCCTGATAGGTTTCTACAATAAAAAGCTTCTGTTGAGGACTAGTTCTGGCAAATGTTATCTCATCGTATTTCTTCATAGCTACCTTTAAATCGTTTGCACTCATTTTCCTTAACTCATCTCCAGTTATTACTGCTGCTCTGAATTGATTTTTGATATGGGGTGGAACATCTGCTAAATCAATATGATGTTCAAACGCATAATCATACGCCGTAGATTGAGTAATGGTACCACATTGTCGGGATATAGCCAATGCCGTTACAGGATGGTCGCCAGTTACCATAATAACTTTTATACCAGCTTGTCGACACATAGCTATGGATTTATCAATATCATATCTGGGTGGATCTATCATGGATATGGCACCAATAAACCTTAAATCTTCAATTGGAAAGTTTCTCTGCTGAGTATCAAAAACATAACCAAGAGGATAAGCTGTAACTGGTAAATTATAATCGCAATAGCCTATCACCCTCTCTCCCATATTAGCTAATTTTATGAAATTAGCTTTAAGCTCTTTTTTCACCTGTGGATTTATCGGTTGATCTCCTTCTTCAGTTAATACGGTTGAACAATACTCTAAAACAATTTCCGGAGCACCTTTCATTATCAAGTAATAGCTTTGTGTGGCTTGCATTCGATGTATCGTCACTTGATACTTATACGCTGAACTAAATGGTACCTCTGCTTCCTTCGGATTCATCTTCCTAGTTTGTGTTGCAGAACGATTAATTTCCATATATCGTAAAATAGCTGATTCAGATGCATCGCCCATAATTTTCCTTTTCTCAATAGGTAAATGTATAGTATCATGAGAAAATTCAGCTTTAAGATTAAGAGAAGCTGCTAGACTTAGAATAGAATATGCTCGTTCAGATACATGAGCGTGATCTGTTTTATCGTAAATTGTATAATTGCAGAATAAATGAGACACGTTCATCTGGTTCATGGTTAACGTTCCAGTTTTGTCAGAACATATGCACGAAGTTGAACCTAAAGTTTCCACAGCTTGCAACGTTTTCGCTAAACAGTTTTTCTTTTTTAATTGATTTGCTGAGAGTGTCATACACACCGTCAAAGTAACGATTAACCCTTCTGGCACATTCGCTAAAATGATGCCAAGCATGTACTGTAACGCAGATAACCAACTTTTTTGAACAAATAACACCATGATGAAAAACATTAATCCAAAAGTAAAAGCCACACCACAAATTAGTTTTATGAAATGCGTTATCTCCTTAGCAATAGGCGTTTTTTCTTTTTGTAAACCAGTAACTAGTCCTGCTATTTTTCCGATCTGCGTCAGTTCACCAGTTGCAATTACTACACCTCTAGCAGTACCTTCATTTATAGGGCAGCCAAAAAATACCATATTTTTAGACTCAAGAGGATTGGCATTAGTACATTCCGGACGATGTTTGATGGGTTCCGATTCGCCAGTTAAAGAAGACATATCCGTTTTGAAATTACTACTAGTAAGTATTCTGACATCAGCCGGGACGACTTCGCCTCCGGTCATTTCAACAATATCCCCCAAGACCACATGACTGTTAGGTATAACCTTTTTCACTCCTTCCCGAATAACTACTGTGTTCGGTGGTACCATTTCTTCGAACCCACTCATCACGGCCATGTTTCTAGCTTCCTGATAAAATCCGAACAGACCGGTACCAACAACCGTGGCTGTAATTACGCAACCTAAGTACAAATAATCCTTTGAACTGTGCCCGCTTTCGCCTCTAGGATCTATGATGTCGGCCGCAAAATAACCAATAAAATTTAGTATAGCACCGCACCAAAGCACGCATTGAAACCAGCCGAATAGATTGTGCCGGAATATTTTCCAGTAACTATTACCCCGAAGTTCTTTTAATTCATTAGGACCGTTATGTTCTAGAAGTTCCTTAGCGAAGTTTTCCGTGAGACCTGTAGTGATATTCGTTCGATATACTACCTCTAGTTGTGCAGGTGTAAGAAAATGGTCTCCAGTGTGCGTTTCCTCCTTCAGAAGATTAAGCTCGGAAACCTCTGCATTGGCGTGTTGAATACTCGGCCGTTTGGTGCCAAGGAGTGATGTACTGGAGCGTCGTCGTGTGTTATGAGGCATTTCAATAAGCACATTTGCTTTGCCAAAATTATAATATGTAAATAATAATGTGTTGGTAAAGGCAAAATTGAAACAAAGCGAATGTCAAGAGACGAAACTGTCTTTTTGTACTTCTGTATTTGTCAAACCAGTATCTATCTACATTCTATTAGAAATTTAAGAAGGCAGAATACAATAATTTAAATTGGAATGGCCGAATGAAAATATTTTAGTCCAAAGACAATATTCATAACACAGGCATAAAAGAAGCCTATATTTTTATAGATATTGCCACGAGTTTTATCATGTCAAGATTGGATAACATTTAAGATATTATCATTTAAAATTAAAAACAGTCATAAGGGAACAGCCAATTCCATCTAAAACTTCTAGGTCAGACTCGGATCAAATGAACGAGGTCAGTAACCTACCTCAGATTTTTAAGATTTATATTTAAATATCTTTTATAATTAACAACTAGTACATAATTACTTAATCATTAAGCTTATTAAAATCTCCTATTACAATATTTTTACACTAATAGTAATAAACTACTTAGTAGTAAAAACAACAATAAAACCTACGTATTACTTTATCAAATTTTGAAATATATCGACGCGCGTGACGATCGGTGATGGATAATTAGACAGTCGTGCACCGAGGCTCATCCAACAATCCATAGATAACAGTCAAAATGTACTCTGTGGATGACAGTATACTAACGTCACGTATGCAACAGTCACAGCGTCAAGTGAATCACAACGCTTTAAGGGAATTAGAGATAAAAGCCGACACGGACTTTGAAGTTACGAACATACGACAAGGCACCATTCCGTGGTCATGCCAAAGAATTCTCACGCCTTGTCATTTCTGTTTCAAATGGAGCAGACGCCGTCACCTGTTCTTTAAATAAAAAAAATACAATTTGTTGTTGAAAATTCTCTATCGAATTCTCTTTAACAACTCTTAAGTTAGGTAGGTAGATTTTTTTATATTAAATTAGACTAAAAATAGTTTAATCGTCATATTTTAATGCAGAACATGCATCTCACCTGTTAACTAACAGTAACTGCACTTTTTAACCACTTTTCCATATTTTTGTTGAAAATTTCACATACGTAGAAATGGGTGCGTTCAAAAATATAAAATCGTATTTAAATGACAGTTGAGTAGACATTTGAGTGGTGTTACCATTCATGATTAATAGTGTCAAGCTGTATCTGCCCAGTCGGAACATGTTTTTTAGTTATGAGTATTACCAGAGATGAAATAGTCCAACGAAAAAATTGGTCTGGGTTCCCCAAAATTCCTTGATTTTTGTAATTCCCCGCAAATCAGGGATTTTCCCCGCAATTGACAGCACTGTCAATGACAAACGTGCAAAATAGCTGCTTCTAATATTACAACTGATACGCTAAATATTAAGTAATGTCTACTGAACTAAGCTTAACGTGTTTTACACGGAAGCTTGCCAGGGAATCCTCTGTATATCTGAAACGGGAACAAGTCATTTTTTTTTACATAATGTAATATCTCGGCATTAGCTAATAAAATCCCCTTTTAAATATAATTAATCGGTATTACATATTATTTAACAAAATTGTCTTGTGATATTTAGCTGCTCCAATCAATACTAATTAAGGAACTTTAAAATAAACAACACACAGATAACAATATAATATAAAACAGATTGCAGGGTAAAAAAATTAATGTCGGAATTCAGGAATCAAAAGCAATATAGGTAAAAGTATATTTTCAGAATTCATATCACAAGTAACTTATAATTATCTGCCCAATGGAGATTGAAATATTATCCAAATATCTTATGTGTAAAACGGCCTCTGTACTAATAATAATTTGAAAGGTTATTGCTATGAATCAGATAAACAACGGACTATTAACACAAAAATTTCATACCAATTTCTTATTTATTTTTTGGATCACCAACATAACATACAGTGTTTAAGTCAAGAATAAATTGCGGCGTTGATGATACTTCTTAACTGTTCTTACAATTACATGTAACCAGGCAATCACAATAATGAATGTATTGATTGCGTTCATATATATTTGACAAGAAATTTACATGTTCTACTAAGATCAATAAAATGTATACAGTATATCTGACTGGTGGCTGCCATTTAAATTGAGTAAAAGGATGGAAGTTGGACCTTCTTTGACACTATTTTTAAGTGTAAAATCCTAGCCTAAGGTATCACGAACTATATTGAACTATACTGAAACAAAGTACAATTATATCAGCTCATTAAATGAAAAAAAAACAGAAGCATTTTAATTACATCACCATTTCATAATTTATTATGCATACAATTAAATTGTTGTAATGGTCATATATATACGCTCAATTTCATTACTTCACATTAAAACCTTTTCTCTACAATTTGTTAAATATAATCTCTCGCTAAATCTTTCTTCTATGTTTAAATTACCGCTTATGATTTAATGCAAGCGACATATTTACTTAATCAATTAAAATCTTAAAAAATATTGTGAATTAAAATGATTTACAAATAAACATTGCATTGGGCCAAGCAAATAATTGTGACTTTAAATTGCTAGAATCAAAAAAAATATTTTATTAAATCTCCTCCTTATATACACAGATACTTATTTAAGTTATATATTTATCTAATAGGCTATAATACGTTATGAACACGTATATTTCAATTATACTTTATTTTGGAGAAAGTCTCAACCATTACAATTAGGAAAACATACAAAAAAAACTTTTTAATAAAAAAAAGATAATTCATTCTTTTCAGTTACCAATTTGAGCCATATACTCAAAAAGGTTAAGAAATATTAAAAAAAATCGGTTAAGTATTTAGTTCTAAACCATAATTTAAAAAATAATTTCCTGTTCTTTTTTTATAAATTCATCCCATTATAAGTTCATGATTCTATAATATAAACGTTAAGTTCTTCTTTAAAAACGACCCATAGTAAAGTGTATACTAGCTCTCAAGAAATTGATTCAGAATTTTGAAAATTAAATCGAAAGGACATTAATTAAAAGTTACAAACACTTGAATACTTATTATTCATTTTATATTGTTTGCTTTTTATTTTTTGCATGTTTTGCTGATAAAACATTTTTTAATCGTTAATTATTCACGCTTTTAATATCCTACTCGTAAATATTAATTTTCATACAAAAACAAATCAACAACATAAAGCGTTTTGAGTAAATATTTAAATACCTATTACTTTAATACGTTAATTACGTCTTTGGTAACAAATATTTTGTACTTCTGTAAACCTCTATAATTGAAAACCGTTTGAATTTCCTCAAGTCTTATAATTATATATTTAAACTAAACGTGAGTAATGTTTTAACTTACAACAGATATAAGCTTAATAGTCTATGAACTAATCATCCTAATGGAATGTTGGAGCAATATATCAATTTTAAATTGTCAATTTAAAAATCAAATAAAATGGGAATCGTATAAAAACCTTCATTTGTATGAAAATGGAGCGCAATACTAGTCTCAATACTATCTTTATTTAGTATTGAAGGAATTCAGAATTTCATTCAGTTTGTAAAACCTAAAACGGTCAGAATACTAAATGTAGAATAATTAAATTCTTATTTAATATCCCAAATATAGTGCACATTATCCTCAAAGTATATTTAGGACTTTAAGTCTTAGGAATTTCATTCAGTGTACCACATAAATGACTACGACCAAATTGAGACAATGCGTACGATGGTATAATACATATATTATATATATATACATATATAATATATCATACATATATTATAAACCTTCGTGAAGTTTTATAGGACCAAAACAAGAATAATACCCCAACGTCCCCAAGTACGGGACAAATTTACCTACCTAGCGCGGTAATGTAAGGTCACAAATCAAACTCACAGCTTATATACCGCGGCAACATCACGAGATCTTTATATTGGCAAGTAATATTGTCAACTTAAACATTCATTATTGAACCACGAAAACTACTGTGAATTTATATAATGACTACAAAATCACTATTCAGTGTAGGGTTGTCACCGCCCCGAACGAAATCGCGATACTCTATCTGTCATTGTCTATGATCGTTCTTGGAACTCTCAGCAGAGCAAACTAATACTGCCATTGTCGCTGCCCAGTAGCAGCAACCTGTTCAGAGGCAACACCGACATGCACGTGAGCACCCCCTTGAACGTGTCGGAGCGCAGCTTGGTGCTGGAGAACGAGGCCTCCTGGTCCAGCGACGTGTGCACGCCTATCCGGTTGTTCGTGGTGCCCGATATCAACTCGTTGTAGTACACTGAGAGACAGTGGACCGGCTCCGTGCTACCTCTGCGAAGCAAGGATATTCGTATTAATATAATTTGTTACAGAAATTAAGTGAAACGAAAATAATTATATTCAAAGTCACAAACACTTTTCGGACGCCAAACTGCTCCGTCGCTTCGACGAATCCCTATTCTATGTTTGTCATCGAACTTATTTCGGATCCCTTAATTTTTTTAATGACATTTGAAGAGTATATAGAGTAAATAAGTTGGAATTGCTTAAATTACCGCCAAACATGTTGGGCAGTATGTCAAGTAAGGAGTATAGGGGGCGTGCGTTTCACTTTCTTTCACGTTATGCTGTAGTTCAGAGGGATCAAATAATCTTGCAGCCACTATATAATAGATCAAACTAAAAGCAAAGTTCATTCTATAAGAACACCTAACCATACAACACTGACATTTATATATCTAACGAGGATACAATGCCTATAACGCCGATAGGAGAATCTTGGCGAAAAAATGGCGATACCGACATCAATCTTGCTAATTGCCAGCAACTCTTACAATTGAGGCACTAACTCTATTATCAGGGGTACCAAGACATGTAGGACAGTTTCAAATATAACTATTATCTGATGTTAGACGTGCAGCGACCTCCAAAGAAGTGATTATTTCCAGGATTTGAAGTGTTCACAGCAACTATTACCTATTAGGCATTACATAATTATATCATCGGGAGTGGCAACATATCTGGGGCGATTTCGAATAGGTCGGTCGTAAAAGTCAATGGTAACAGTGGCCATTGAGCATCAGGCAATACCACCAGGCACAATACGATTTCCATATAACGCATATTTTTAAACCGATTCAGTGGTCTCGCATCATCGATTTCCAGCTGAACCTTTCACGTGACCGTTCATTTTCCAGTTCAACGGAGCCAAAGCCAGGCGGGTTCGGATCGTGGTGGATGACCGACTCACTTCAGGTGTGCGACCAGCTCGCCGCCGTCCACGCGCCACAGCGCCGTCACCTGGTCCAGACCGGAGCTCAGCAGGCGGTGCTCGTCCACGGCCGCCAGCCTCAGCACCTGTCCGAGCGTTTTAAAGAATAAACATGTTATACTTTATACCTTCGTAAGGCTGCATTGCTCTTCTACTCAATTGTATGTGGTAAAAATGAACCTATACATGTAATAAAATTCTAACTGATCGCTTTCTGTACATGAAAGATATATAAGAAAAACTATTCATAGGGGCCCTTATTAACACAACAGAACTCAAAAAAACTACTAACTACTAAGTTAAAATTTTTGTCTGTTTGACTGTTCGTTTGTGCGCGCTCATCTTAGAAAAGGCTTAACCGATTTCGTTATGGTTTTCACTAATGTATTGCAGTATGCATCACTTAATACTTAAAGTTTGTGTCATTGCAATCCGTCCATAAATAAAACAGTTATAAAGATAAAAACCCAATCCTAAAACAATGCGGGTACTAATTTCTAAGCGTAAGGCGTAGTAGTTTTTCTCTACGGAACCGAATACTAGTAATATTATAAAACACCTGATAGAAACAAGTAACAATTATTTCGGGTGCGGTTGTTGTTTGTGAACTCATGGTTCTAAGCAATGTTAACCAAGCGGCTTGATAGTAAATTAAACATGAGGAAGGGTTGGAAAAAATATTAAAGGAGTGAACAACTCGAGCGCGGAAATTAAATAAATACTATTTTTGTGTAACTGTGTGTGTGTGCGTAGTTTACTTGACTGATCGAAGTCTGTATACTAACAGATATAAAAAAAAACGTTTCAATTTTGGCCGTAGCTAAAAAAATATAGACTCGACCCACCGAACCACCCGCAAATTACAAGTGAACACACCTCCCCGTCGTGCGCCTTCCAATGCGCCAATGGTCGGCCGCTGCGTAGGTCCAGCACGGCCACGTGCCCGCCGGCCAGCCCGCACGCGGCCCATCCTCCGCCGCTGCTCACGCACATGCAACGGATGAACGTAGTCGCACTCACGGGCAACTGGAGCACAGTACAGAACATATACGAAAATGGAATAAAATTTAATACTTTCGTTCAAGTTATCAAATACAAATTTTGACCATGTTGTGACAGTTTTCAGAATCGACGGATTCATTACTGTCGGATGATGTGACAGCAAAAACTTCACAAAATATATTAGACAGATTGAAATTAAATTACCCAGACATCGAGTTCAATTAAACCTGTTGTGAACTCCAACTTCGCTCGCTCGAAAATTATAAAATATATTTAAATAAATACTTAAACTCGCACGCACGCAAACAGACAAATACTTACGTACACATAAAAACATCACATCTAAATCTTATAATATCGAGTAGCACACATAAGGACCACACATAAACCGCCCCGCCCCTCTCATCGATCGACGAGAAATTGCATTCGATTACCTTCAGTTCGTAACAGTTGAACGGTGCGCGTGCGTCGATGATCTTCAGGGCGGCATCTGTGGTGGCCGCGAGCAGCGCGCGAGCGCCGCCGGGCAGCGTGCGAACTATACTAACCGCCGATTTCATGCTGTCCAACTGGCCAACAAAGCACAACCGTGTCAAAAGCAAGTGGAGTAAGGCGTACACAAGGAGGCCTCTAACCGTTACAGAGCATACATTTCTCCTCATAGATATCTGCAAATCGTCAGGAAAGAATTGAATTGAAGAAATTCCTAAAGAGCAAAGCTTAGGCCCGTAAGCTCCCAAAATTGCCAGACAAACCGGATCAGATACTATTATAAAACGTAGCCTGACCTCACGTAAAAATACGATAAAAACAATTTGGACAGATAGTCCCCAAGTCAGGAAGGCTTAAGATTTTTTTAGCACTAGTAGTATGTATCTAACTACAAGGGCAAGACCATTACAGTTCGATAAAATAAGAAGGTGATAAGCAACTTTGTGTTTCGGTTAAACCAGATTTTGGACCAACAATGCTTACAAAAGTTTCTTTTAAGTCGATAAAAAACCAACGACATCTATAAGGAAAAAATTCAATTTACTTTCCAAATTGGAATTCGACATTGGACACTTCATCATTGTCATTCATATTATTTCGAAAGTCACTATGAGGGCTTACCTGTGACACTACACTCTCCATGAAGGGATCCCAGATGTGTACCACAGAGTCCGTAGAAACTGCAACACGCATCGACTCTAAGAATGTTAATGACAATACCCCCTTTTTGTGACCTGTATACGTCCAATTGCACTGTGAAGTTGCGTTGCCGTCACCCTGGAAATAATACAAGTAATAAAAAAAGCTATAAAAGGACCGTATTTAGCCCTTAAATATTTCTAGTCGAACCGTGCAGACAGGCAACATTTAGCATGTAAGACCCAGACACAAATTATACGATGCACCACAGACAAAACATATTTTATCACGTTAACATCCAGTACCATCCTCTTACAGCCCATTAATAACTATTAAAAGCAGGTCAATTCGAACGGGAGCGCAAGAGTGTGCTGCAATAAACGCTTGGGACTGTATTTCTAATTCTGAATTATCTTGTGCTGCATCGTCTAAATCTCAGCATATGCACAGCACACACAACATCCGTCACTCACCTGATTCCTTAAAGACCACAGTTTAACAGTTTTGTCTTTGGAGCCGCTCATAAAACTGTTTTCGTTGTCGAGACAGTGAATGGACTTGACTGTCTGGGAGTGTCCCACGAAGGTCTGGAGCTTGATCTGTTTGAGGTTGAACCTGGTGTCCTTGTCCGGGCGGCCGATCTCGTGCTCCCAATAGATCAACCAATCGCCGCGTAGATGTCTGGGGGAGAGTAAACGCATTCATGTTATTACAGATGTTGATGATAACAAATGAAGATTATGTTTGAGATCAATAAATGCAACAGTTCTCGAAAAGCTTAACAAAGCGAATAAAGATAAATCTCCAATGACAGCAGATCACACAGTCCTGAACAGTTAAGAGAAGTCAAATTGTCAAGTCCGAGTCGGTCTCGCATGTGTTAGTATTGCGTCCTCTATAACGGCATAGAATAGTTTTCTTATACTGTTATGTAAGAACTTAGGATTTAAACGTAACATTTTCCGTTAGCTACGACCGACAGCTAAACATACAGACGGCCAGACAGACACACAACGTATCCCATAAAAGCTATGTTTTTTTAACAGATGTTACGAATCTGAAAAACAATTAATGATAGGCAAGTACTAAATAACAATTACGTAACCTAACATTCTTCCGAAATAGACCGTGAAATATTTTTTGCATGTTTCGCTTACAGTGTTCAAAAGTCGAGAGAGAGAGAGAGGGAGAGAGAGAAAGAAAGAGAGTTATAAAGCCGAACCAACGTTTAATTCATTACGAGCACCGATGAAAATCCTGGAGGTGTCTACTCGTATGTGGATAAGCAGCAACGACTGCATTACAGCAATGTGGCTCGTATACTCGTAAGCCGCCTATAAACCTGTGAACAACCTCACCTATTGCTCTTCGCCCCATCGTCGGTCCTGTGCGCGACCACATCGAAGCCGCGCGCGCGGCCCGTCTCGCACGCGTCGCCGGCGACATCTATCCTGTTGCCGACCAACGTCACGTTGGAGCCGAACGAGTTGGAATTGGACATGTGGTCCGCGAGGAGGTCGGGCTTGGGAGGTATGTCGATCGTCTTCCTACTGATTGGCTCGTCGCTGAATGACGCTTGGACGCGCTTGTCATGGCGCGGCGTGTGTACGGGGCTGGAACGAAATTAATATAGACATTAAGGGCATTCAACAAAACGTTCAAACGGTAAATTTTACCCACAAGCTTTTTTTCTTTTATATAAAAACAACATTGTAAAATCGGATTCAAACTCGTATTATTAGAGTTCGATGCGAATGCGTCTACCGAATGTAGATAAAAAATACACACACACATTGATTGCGTTAGTTCATTAATGATAATCTACAATCTTCGTTCTTTATATTTCTGTATAGAAATACATGCAGAAATATTACATAGGGCATTAATGAAGTAGACGCACAGTGACTCAGTTTTTTAAACGAATCATTTTAGGATAATACGACATTATAATTTATAAATGAATTATACATTTATAATTGCAATGGTAGAGTGATGTTACATATATCCATAGACAACGGTGACTAGATACCATGAAATGTCCTGCCCCTTAAATTATAAAAAAAAATCTAGTTTTCTTCTTCAGTCCTCAATACGTCCAACCCACCTGCCATCAGTCCGACGTACACAGTTGCGACACAGCGCACGCACGGTGTCGCTGTTCTTGAGCGCACGATCGAGCGCGTCATAACCCACGAGCCGCCCCAACGCACTGTACGCCTGGTACGCCAGCTGTTCGTCGAACACCATTAGCAGTTCTTCTTGCGCCTGGAATAAACTTTTAGATTTAAGTGTAACTTCTGTCAATACCGTGTAATATAAAGCCTAATATTCAGGAAGGATTTTGCCTTGACCATTTAAATCAACCGGATGGTTTATCATGTAAAGTTTTGATTCAAAAATTAGTCTGTACGAATAAAGGTTTAACTTCACAACAAAAACAGTTTTATAATTGATATTTCCAGGTTTTATACAATTGAAAACATCGTGCATTTCATGCTATATAAAAAAAGAAGTCATAATTCATGGTGAGTGAAAAAAGAGGATTTAGTTCATGGAGCTAAAGAACAATGAGCTTGTGGGTTAGATACTTTGACCACGTCCACTCCACAAATCTGCTGTCCCTATGAATACCCAGTTAATTACAAAATAAGGTCTATTCACTCACGGTGAGGGCAGTGGGGTCCGTGTCGGTAACATTGGGAGGGTCGGGGTACGTGGGAGGCGAATGGGGAGTCTCCGGCAGGTCTGCACGTACCACCCTCCCCTCCCTTACCGCCCACTCCGCAATGCTGCCATCTCGACATATCTCTAGGTAACCCTCAGCACGAGCCTCCGTCCATTCCGCTTCTGATAACTAAGAAATTACGCTATTGAAAGGCGTTTAAAATTAAACTTTATTTCAAATCAATCAAAAATTAATTGCTAGTAATACATTTAGTATGAGTAAACTATGAATTAAAAAAGGTTTTTACGTAGTAACATTATATTTCATTACTTAAAGTTTTTTTTATAACCAATATTGATTCAAATAATAAAATAAAACGAGCATTTTAGATGAAGCAACAAAATACAACTTCCGGAGACATTTATTAAATTAATAACATAGTCAAACCTTTTCTGCATTGGTGTCCTCCTGTTTCGGCCAATTGTCCGTTTTGCCTGTAGCTTTGTCAAACGCCAAAAAAAATCTGGAAATTGTGATATATAATAATATAAAACTTCACAACCTGTATCTGTACAAAACCAACTATTACTATACTGATTATTTGTTTATACAACACCTATTTTATATTAATTTAAGTAGTAAGTAATTAATTTAAGTACACATGAGGAGAAACCATATAATTTTATTATTATAAATCTTCATACAGATTAATTATATGATAGACAGCTACAAAGAGTAATAAATGCAACTAAGCAAGTATCAACAGATACACAGATTACTGACTGAAGTAAAAGTTACCGTTGTAAGGCCGGCACGCACAAATGTTTACGCGTCATCTCGGGCCCGACCCGCAAGGCGAGCGCGTACAGTGCGTCCAACAGCTTGCGCGTCATCGCAGCTCGCGCTACCGCACCGCTGGGACACGCACAGCGCGTCGTGCCTGCGAGGCGCAGAGCCGGCTGAAGGATCGACTTGAGGAATGTGTCCTGTCGAGAAAATATGGTAATGACATGGCACCCCTAATGAAGACGTATATACTACATTAAGATTTTCAGTTTTGATACTGTCCAATTTAAAAAAAAAATATGTTACAAATTTTACTACGATACGATATTTTTAGTAGTCATGGTACGTATATTGTGAATCGTACGACAGTTTGGAGCTTCCATCATCATCGTCATCATTACAACCCATATTGTCCCACTGCTTGGCTCCACTATCCATGAAAGGGTTTATGCCCATAGTCCATCGTGCTGGCCAAGTGACAAGTGGAGTTACAAACTTCACATTACTTTGAGATATTATGTTTAAGATATTTTCATTCACTGAATTAGTGATAATTAATTTGTAATACGCGTATAATTTGAAAAATTTGTTGTGCTCCGAAGAGCGTTGGAATATCATACGAGCATATCTGGCCCCGTTGCATGGCCATTCTTTTGGCCGTGAACGTTGACCGGGGTTCATACGAGAGACTCTTAACTATCGGTGTACAACATACATATTATGAGTACCCTTATCCTTGTAAAATGTGTACAATTTTAGTATAAATACTCGTACTTGCAGAAGATGTGTAGTTGTATATAGATTAATAATATAAAAGATAACAACAGTAAAATCCCTCCTAGTATTCGGGCATACAATCAACAATACAATTTATAGTTTAGTATATGTGGTCAGTTATTATCAATATCTACTGTTAAATATTTTTTCAAACTAATATTACTATCCAACTTCGCAGTGTTTTTACTAAAAAAAAAGGGCAAGAATAGGAAGGTAAATGATAATAAATTATAACAAAATACAAATACACAATTAGTTTACAAAACGATTTATACGATAATATAAACATAAGTAGTGACGTCATTGTGAACAACTGTGAATTTAATATCAATTATAGCTGTTGCGACTTGTTGTAACTAAACACTGTTAGGTCGTCCGCAAACAGACGAAATACAAACTATAATATCGAACAATACAGACCTGCAATTGCTCCATGACCTTGACATCGGACATGAAAGGCAGGAGGTACTTGACGAGCTGTAAACACGCGACCACACCGCCCTCAAGCGGCGCGGACAGTCGCCGGCGACATGACGCGATCAGTTCGCCCATGTGTGGCAAATATTGGAATATGATCAGCTGTTCCCCGTACATTGCTAGATTGATAGAAAAGTTCAAATATATTTGATTATAACCACATTTAGTTTGACAGGGTCAATTGAATAATAAAAATAAAATAGAGGGTGGTAGCTAACCAGGCAGGCTTCACGGTAAAATAATAATACCAGTAATAATATTAATGACTTAATAATTATACTGATAAAATAATCCATACGCGAAGCCCTACCACCAAGCAGGCTGGCTTCTGTCGCCTCTTACGACACCCTGTTCTGCCAGCATGGGATTGGGGGGAGCATTCTAAGCCGCCCTAATACGGCACACGGCCCATCTGTGTAACTTACAAATATCAATTTTCGCTATAATTCAAGATTTTCTATGTATAAAAATTATAGATACCATGTGTATTTTACGTTATTTTACCCACTATTTAGAAACACTATCAGGTATAGTGTCAAAACCGTGCAACTATCCAATAAATAATCATGGCCAATTTACATGCCGAGTAGAGGTCGTGCCATAATCTCAGCAGCAACAACACATCTAGTCTGGATGACAGATATCTGAAGGGCGGATCCAATAACCTTTATATTTACAGCTCGTAGCGAACAATTAATTTTTTATGAATAATTATCGTTGGTTAACTTTGATAAGCGATGGATCAATTTTTTGCATAAAGCTAGCTCTCATTTTTAGACGGTTTTTATTATACAAGTTTTTAGGCTGTGTTTTTTTCTATGATCATTCAAAATTAAAAATACCTAGAAATAAAGATTGTTACCATGTAAATACATCATATGTTTTTTTAAGTCCTTGATTATATAATATCCGAAAAAAATTGCATATTCGTAACTGTAAGCGGTAAAATGTTATTCATATATCCGTATCCATATCCAGATCCGAAATCTTATATCCATAATATCTACCTATATTTTTTACTAAGTAATACTTCAACAGAGTAATCAAAAAATCAAACTATCGTCATAATCATTGTCAAATCTTGATGAGAAGCTTTTGAATTTTAATGCGTAACTTTCAACAATTTTTATCTTTCAATACTCACCAACTATAGAAGTGAGGCATTTGATGACCTTCATAGCGTTCTTGTCGCCTATAACCTTGCTGCTAATTATCGAGATCTCATCGAACTCATCTCGCTCCTCCCCTTCCCAAGGAGACAGATTATCCTTCCCAATATAGCACAAAGTCAGCATCTTGAGCAAATTTCTGGTTATATACCTACAAGTGAGCACAGGGCCTAATCTATGCGATAGCCAAATGAGACTCTTAGAACTCATTTCTGATATATTGTAAGCATCCGCATCTCTGTAGGCCTGATTAATATCTTCGTCGAGAAAACTTCTCGATGAATTCGGAGTCAAATTGTCCAAATTTTGATTCAGTTCTAAACCTTTCGCACCCTTACTCCCATTGTCACGTCCGTTTAGTTCCCTACCATCTTCCTTGCCATCATCATCAGCGAAATGTAAGTAACTCGTGAACATAGGTTTTGGAATGTCTATATTTGGAGACATTGCTGTTTTTGTCGGCGTCTCTGAGAGATTATCGCGACTGTCATCTTTAATGATTACGACATTATGCTCTTTATAGTTTAACGAAGTGATGCCGTTGGAAAATAACTTTGTATTCCCTGGAGATACTTGTTCTATTGAAGGCGATGGCGTTTGCGTTACTGTGGACTCCTTGAGGGCGTTGTTGGAGTCAATTGATTCAGTAGGAGATTTACTTCTACTGCTGCGACTAGGGTTCCTCTCTCTGTCGTTTTCAAAGTGAAATAATTCGTTTTCGCTCCTGCTGTCGGCGTCTTTCTCTTTATCTTTTAAAACCTCGTTCACTTCAGCCATTGTTTTCTCAATATTCGGGGTTATGACATGCTCAGAGCCGTATGACGTATCAGGGGAGAATATATCTGACGTTGAAGTTAAAGCATTTTTGACGTTGTCATCGGAATACCGCGGTTTCTTATTGGAGAAGGTTCGATTATGACAGAGATGCCACGGAGAACCTACTTCCATGCTGATGTCTTTGTACCCACCGACGGCTTCTACTAAATGCTGGGTGAAATTATCCAGGAAGCACTGAAGTCCTAATCTGACCATCAGTTGTAGAAGAAATATGTTGTGGTAAAGTTTCACAAATTTCTGTTTGCTGGCCATGTTACCAGCCGATGTGGCGTCGATATCCGTCAGTTTATGCTGCTCTGGTTTATCAAAAATGAAGTCGTCGTCTTCATAAAGGTTTAATATGTGTTTCAATAGCTTACGTCTCGTATCGGACGGACCGAGAGCCTTGCTAACCGTATCGAACAGATGCCACGCAGCTAATACTGACGTGTCTTTATTTTCCAGCAATTCGATATAATGTTGGAGGAAAATATCAAGGACGTCAAACTGGTTTTGACTACCAACTTGATTTAGGAGCACTCCTAAATGTAGGACGCAGGCCTGAATTTTACCTTCTGCTATCTTCTGGTTAAAATACAACTTTGTTTTATCCACATTTTGGTATTTTTCACATTGCACCCCGTCGCATTCATAAGTGTACAAAACGCTTAATTCGTTGGTAGTCAATTCATACTCATGGAGGGTGCTCAAGAGATTGTATAAAATATTAAAATTATGTGGAAATGGAATCAAATGCTGCATCAAAAGCGGTTGCAGTAATTGTGAAGGAGTGGGCGGAGGCAACCCCCTATCCGTTACGACGACTTTCTTTAAAGGTTCTTCTTTTTTCGGGGTCAGTTCTCTAAAACTAAGGCTCGGAGGTTGGACGTTTAGAAGAATGGATACTATGTAACTCACGGACCTGGGCATAGAACTATAATTATACTTTAACACAGTACGACAGCTGTTGAACCGTTCAATAAAACTCCCGTTGGTCGTCCTCAATGGACGCATGTGATGATGGAGAAATATTTCGACTATAAGGCACCCAATCACTAGCATGTCTTCTCTACGACTCTCAGTCACAAACTGCTTATACACTGATGCATCTGTTGTGTATCTCGTGTTGAACATTCTGTTCTTTCGTTCTTTTAAAACATTTTCCAAGTGATTATCTTGTGTGACGTAACGTTTTAAATAGCTCTGATCGTACGATGCCAGAAACATGTGATTGGTGAACGCAGTTTCGTCTGACCCTTCTTTAGGGTGGGCATTTGCGACTTCTTTGACTTCTTGTTGCACGGGATATAGGTTTATTGATGTTAAGTGGTCTTTCGGCTTCTCCTTATCGACAGCTCTGCTGAGGAAGCATTTCGTTCTAAAATGGTCTAACGTCTCTTGAGCTTGGATCAACGCAGCCGGGTTGAACTCCTTCGGGAGATATATGATTCCTTTGCCGAGTTCCGAGCGTTGTACTCTGTAGTGTCTGGAATGGGAGGAGGCTCTGCCTTCACTGACAGAGGAATCCTCGTGATCCTGACCCTTAGAGAGAGATCGTGCTCGACTACTGCTTTTGTGCCGAGATCGAAGACGTTGAGGAGGAACGGTGAGCCTAGAGACATGTTGAGGGAGACTACTTGATTCTTCTTCCTCTTCAGAAAAATCTTCTGAACTATCGCGGACGGATTTTTCTGTAAAACGATAATTTTGGTAACGATATAATACTTAAATTAGCATACTATTACTAACATTTTAAAATAGTACAATATTTTTGAAGTTAAAACTTCTATAGGCACGATTTTTAAAGTTTAAGGTATATAAATGTGTGTATACTTTGCATTGTTCTGTAAATTGTGTTTTAATGTGATTATTATTTTAACTGCTTAATTGTCAGATCATTGTACAGTACAACAGGGAGCACTAAATATGTTAATAATTTTACATACCTTCAAACAATATTGTAAAAAAGTTCAAAAACTAAGCATTTATTTTAAAAGAATTTCAATATTCAAATCTAGATTAATTTAATGATTATTTAGTTTAATGATAAAAATCAAATTAATGTTAATAATTTTAATTAAAAAATTATGAAATTTTAATTTTTAATATTACAATCAGTTTGGAAATTCACAATACAGTTTTAAGTTAACACTTCTGTCGGTAGTCCTCATGACTGCCTTCGATTTTTTTTATTCTTATTTCAGAAATATGTACGTATTGCATTGTATGTATACTGTGCCAATTCACCGTAATTATATTGTGTATGTCTCCATCACGTGACGTAGTTCCAAATCTGAAATTAAACTCTTTAAGGCTGCAGGTTAAACGCGTTTTCAGCGCGTATAAATTTGTTTCCAAAGGGAACGCACATCTTGTACATAGAAAGATTGTCTTTTAAGCTAATGTAATCGTAAAACGTTACACTCAACTCTACCAGACCTGTCGAACGGGTACTCGCGTATTCATGCGTTTTATTGTAATTAAGTGAGCTTATAAGCTTGTATAATCAATCTGTAAGCTAATAAGTGAAAAAAACATTGTCTCCCTTTCTCTTGTGTGTCAACCGTAAACATAATATACTAACGTAATAGACGAACGCTCATCTCATCATCGCGTCACCAAAACATAAATGTGCATGTGTGAAAATGACATTTGTGTGAGTGATTTTTAGCGATGTCAAATTCACAACCACGCACCGTCAACATGAATGTCGAAACATGATGTGTGATAAAAATTATCCACTTATCGATAGATTTTGTGCAAGCCCTATACGAAACGGTATCATTTTCACGTACACAATATCTTTTAATTTTACACATAATTATGAAAAATAAGTAATTATTCATAAAATGGAATATTTACTGCATGTTATTAATCTTAATATATATAATTTTAAGATCAACTTCCGTGAAAATAAGCTTCGTGAAAGTAGTATTGTACTATTGGTACTTACTTACCTGTGGATTGTCTCTTTGTTTCAGTTATTGTTATAATTCACTATGCAGTCTAACAGAGAACACGACATCCTCGTGTTTACTACTTTTAGTCCGATAAAATACAGTAAGATTGAAAAGAAATTAATAAAATACCAAAAACCTATTTTTTGACAGGAGACTAATGGAGAGTAAATAGACTGTTTTCAAGTCCTACGGCCAATTCTCTTGCGTCTCTTTCTCGCGAGTATGTTTTTCCGTAAAGCTCGAAATCTCACCCGCACACTGTGTTCCTCTATTACGCTAGTAAATGAACTTTATGGTGTCAACCCATTTTCTTTACTAACTTTTTTTTGTTTGGTAGCTATTGAGGAGCTTGAAACATATTTGGAAACAGATGATTACTTAATGGCAATGGTCGAGTACCGACTACTAAGCGAACCCTAGTTTATATTAAACCTTCTTACTTGAGTCTCTGGGCGCGGTCCAGCGCAGGCGAGGCGGCGCAGGTGGAGGGGCGCGCACGCGGCGCGGCGGGTGGGGAGCGGTGAATAGTTGCACGGCGGCGCCTCGTCGTGCGCACGTATGCCCGTCCACGAGCGATAGGCACACATTCTTCGCTTTCACCGCCGGCTGGCCTGACAACCTCAACGGACAACAAATTCCTATTAATCGATGGGAAAAATATAATCTAAATCTAATATTTCCCAATTGTTGTAATAATTACCTAAATAAAAGTTTTTTTACCAGCAATCTTACATTAAAAATGCAAACGTCACAAGAGTCAAAGCCCATACATATACGCAACCGTAGCACCAGAAGGGTTATTGACGTGTTGGTTGTTCGATAACAAAGCCGTATTCTCTCGTCAACCGTCTCTGATTCATTATGAACAAAACACATTTTTCATTTTCACGATCGATTTGGATGGTACACAGGCAGGTAAAGCACCTCACCATGCATATTTACCGTCGTTCTTAGCCACCTGCTTTACATAGAGCGTCGACCTCCAACAGAAGAGACTCGTCGCTGTCTTAGTCGCCTTGTTCATTGTTCAAGGTGCCCCGTATGACGATAGTTTTCTTTTAACGTAAATAGCCAACAAACGAACCACCTCATGGTACGTGGTCAACATTGCCCACGGATATCAGTAACACTAGAGACATCGCTGATGCGTTGTCGGCCAAGAAATAAAGAACGAAAGAAATTTCTTCTCCTTCTTCACATAACACAAAAACAACTCTACACAACTCACTTGTAACCGAACGTAATATCGATCCAATGATGTAGATTTTCAGAGACGTGTGTGCTCTCCAATGCCTCTCGATGCTTCGTTATGAAATCTTCCACACAGGTCGCCCACGAAGGTATGCCTAAGTCCTATGAACGTTAAAACGATATTCTACATCATAATTTATATTCTCATCGGACATTCTCTGAACATTAGCAGACGTGAAAGTGGTTCGTTCTACTGCATGCAATTAAGGTACATACCCGCCAATACATTACTGATTTTGTATTATTTTGATGACATTACTATAATAACAGCTTCTGAAGGTAATTTTAAAATCTAACATTACTCTAGTGTCTAAATATGTATAAAGTAATCAATTCACTTATTAATATAATAACATTCATAATAGAACACAATGTAAAAAGAACTTAAGCCATTGACCTTCTGATGTCTGGATCCTGATAAATATTAAAAAATAAAAATTGACTAGACAAAATACAATTCCCGCGCTACTTTCCTACTCCCCGGTTCTCTTTGGAGAGGTTACGACGGCTCCATTAAGGTAAATGTCAAATGCTATTGTTAAATGAAGTGTATTTTGAATTTCGCGCCTTTTAGAGAATTCTTCACGCCAACTCATGCTTGGCTAGTTTTTTTTAATGTCTTCTACTCCGTAAGCATTTTTGTACGCGTGTCAATATACTCTTCAATAAAACTTATTTCAAAGTTTTATTATTATTTTCATTAATTATAACAGCTACCTTATTGGACAAGTATCAAGATGAGATTCGGACATTACACGCCTGCCCCCGCGCAAACCGTACACATTAAATGTTTAATGTAAACAAGTTTATCTCTGCAGAAAGTTGCAAATTACGAAACTGCACAAACACAATGTAATAGATACACTGCCACTTGAAGCATGACACTGGACTATGTTGATCAAACATCAACCTTATGACACTACCATTAACTACATGAATTTCCATATGACATCTGATTTACAACTCAATATAACTCTCGTATTAAACGTAACCAGCCATGTTCCTTATCAAAGGCACACAGATAAAAATGGATACGTAAATATGTAGGTACATGCGAAGGACAGCTAATAAATTAGCGGCCTAAGGTACTTAACGGTGGCTAATTAGCCCGTTACTCGTATCACTATTGCGTATTGCAAAACTTAGTGGTAGTATAAAAACAATTTATCTAAATATCGATTATAATTGAATTATCTGCCGAGCAATGACCATGTCAGCTGAATCCGGAAATTCACGAACTTTTAAACTTCTCTTTTTTCTTGCAGCAATAAAATGCGCCTCAAGATATATTGAAGAAGAAAAAGAAAAAATGAAGAAAGTTGTGAAAATGATATCCGTCCGGGCCCTCCTGTCACGGTAGTGACGGAGGAAAATGTTCAAAAATGATAAAAATGAGTACTGATCGACCGAAGAATATTACTGTGGCAGATAGTTATAGAACTTCAGGTTAGCATAGATTTTGTGACGCTAGCTGACGATTAACTTAACGAAATTTGTGATCGGCCTGTCACTAAAATATGGATAAACTTCAACTTTTCTTTCATTTGATACCTTAGACCGCGACTCATCGACCGCTCCTCGTACATGCCTAAACGCACCAGCTTTTTTACCCTCAAATCTCTAACAAAATCAGCATTTCTTTGTGATTCCCAAACGACCAATAAGCATGGGGTTAATTTCACGTAATATCGATGAGATAAACGAAAATTCAATATGATACGCGATGTATGTTACTAAGAGAAGTATGTCACCATATAATATAGGTACTTCAGCATTTAATCAGAGCAATATTATGACCTGCGTAAGTCATATACCTACTCCTGTGTGAATTGAAGTGATATGCGTATTACATACACTCTGTCGAGACCAAGACAGTACCTAGTTATGCCTACATGGGCGTATAATCAAGTAAGCGTTAATGGGTGCATTACAAATCATGTCCATTTATGAATCACATAATAACCACAAACAAAAAAATATATACAATATAATTAATTTTGATGTGCTGTCAATTAAAAAATAGATGAATTTAACGAGACCATTCCAACAAATGCGATACCTGTTTCTTCTTATGTCTATGTAGAAATCGTTTATTTATGTCAATGGCTATTAAACAGATGGACCATGAAATGGTCACTGATACACACCAGACATCCGTATTAAAGGACCAAAAGCGTTACCATTACGATGTCTGATGGAAGGAAGCGATAAACCTGCTTTCGTAATTCACTCCTCGACATTTTCACTAAGGAGTTTAAAATATTTTACAGGAGATTTTAGATATTGCAGGTACACGATCCTTTGGCGATAGGATGCTCGAGCAGCGTGGGGATTTAAATGAGTGGTAAAATCCAGCGATCAGCACGCTCAGCGTTTATAATTAAGAACTTTCTGGACATTACTACTGGAACCATACTTAGTCCTGTATCACTTGTTTCTTATTCCTTTCTTTATATTCGCTAAAATAAAAAATTAGCTCAAACAGATGTAAATCTCATGACCGGTAGATGCGCTAGTTGCGTTCGAGCATGATGTAGAGGAGACGTGGAAATGCCTACAGGAAAAATTGTTTCGGGAATTGTTTTAAAAACATGAAAATTTAAATAAACACTCATTTAGTTCTTCGAAAATACTGAACAATATTAACTTTTAACGATAGCTTTTATTTTTTACAATCATAAAACTATTTAAGTGCTTCACGTATGTGTTCAAGATAGTGACTACAGCGAAAGCTCATTGGCTTACTATCTATCTCTTTTATTAAGAGATATAGTAATAATGTACTCTGGGTATAATAATTTATTTATTCCTTCCAATCAAATTCGCAATTATAACATCCATGCACTTTATTCACGCTCGCCGGATGTGTCAATTCAGATTCCGTGTTGTCAGTCGCTCCCCAATCGCCTTGACCTACAGTTTATGTATATACTTTATACAATTGCAGAAATCTCCACTTCCACGCTATATCTCCACTTCCTTGAATATACGTATTTGATCATAAATATTTCAAAAATACTATCGATTGTATACTATAAACTATAAACGATCACACACTCACACATTGAAAACCCTGCATGGGGATACTTTGTGTTGCGGGTGACATAGTCACAATTTAAACAACAAAAACACCCATAACCCGAGAACAAACATTTATCTGTTACATAAATGTCCACACCGACGAGGAATCAAACCCGGGCCCCTCGCTCGTCAGGAAGGGCGTCTACGAACTGGCTACGGGTTCTTCAATTATTACAAATAAAGCCATCGTAGTAGATTTATTAGCTGGATGTATCGGTTGTGATCACATCTATAGGTTATGGTCAGATCTATCAGACGAGGTCAGAGTTATCGATTTTAGTTTGATATATCTCGATTAAAAAATTAAGAGTAATAAGTACATTTTAGCAGTGGTTCAACAAAACCGAACTTAATGAAATTATTTCGTATACGACAGACCCGAGTAAAACATCAAAACGTATTGTGGTTCAATTCGTAGCTGCTGACAGACGTTCATGTCTTGTAGTCTCTTTAAATCGGATGGACTGAAATCTCGACTACCTCAGTTCCAATAAAAAAGAATACTCACAGACTACCTGTATAGAAAACATGTGGATTATTTTTCTGAATTTGAAATTACGTTACATTTATAAGCGTTTGGTGTCAGGGGTGGCATGGACATACACAATTAGAAATGTAAGGCTATCTATCTGTTTCCGAGTTCAAGCCAACCTCCCCTCGTCATGCTGCACCGTGCGTGTACAACGAATGAAGAAATGGACCCTGGTACATTTGGACTACCCAATTAAATCCCGACGGTAAATACTCGTAAATTTTAATAGGATTCATTATATGTATACCTACCTAGCCCCGACCACCCTTTTACAATGAAGCGCGTATTATTTTTTATCTGTTTCTGTTTGGGAGAAGTTATTAAAACGTGAGTTCGACGTTTTCTTGTTGGCCGCGCATTAGTGATTCCTTTGGAGTTACTGACATCCAAATATGACAGTGACCACTAACCATCAGGTGACTATAATTCACAGAACAACCAAGACCTTAGAACAAATATTTATTCGTTACATAAAAATTTGCCTCGGCCTGGTATAAGACCCGCGATCCATTTGGAACAAACATTTATTCGTTACAGAAAAGTCGGCCTCGGCCTGGTATAAGACCCGCGATCCGTTCAGCAGGCAGGGTCCACAGACCGAGCTAAAAAGTTGTCATTTTTATGTGATATACAAGTCGCAAATTGCCCAAAAACCATCAAATAAACACTTCATAATTTCCCGTAGTAATTGTTGATCAACAATGACCCAATTGCTACAGAAATAACTCTGTAATCGCACGGAATGTTGTAGTGTATTTACAAGTATATATGTCTTTATTGATCGGGCATATGTAGAAATTTCTATTTAGTTTACTACAAAGGAAAACCTTTTTTATTTCTTTTTTTTTTACTTTACTGACAACGCTGCAACTGAGTTAGTAATCAAGCGAAAGGTTCTCTAGTAGAAAGCAGATAAACCTAAGTTCTCGGGTCGGGGTGTGTATGATCTGATGTCTCAAAAAATTGTGTTTGTCCAAGCCGCCCGCGACACGAGAATCCTAGCGCTCTTGTTAGCATGTTAGGAATTATTTTGTGTTAATAACTGGCGAATACCGAAGCACCTGATGGACCGTCGTCGATAGACATGTTTATCTAGAGACATTTAATTGATATGTTATCAATCAAGGCGGAACCTGTCTGTTAATTGCTTTTCCAAATTTGCAAAACTTCTTAAAATATTTCAGTTACGTGGTTACGATAAGATAACATTTCTAATGCATCTATTATGGGTAATAATGTTGCTCTATTGCAGAGCTCCCAACCTTTTTTACCCTGTCGACCACTTTGCATGTTTCTCGGTTTTGTGTAGACCCCATGTTTATCTGATATTGATTTTTTACATCATCATTTCAAATGTGCTGGTTTAGTGAAACTCGCTTTGGATGGTTAAATTTGTAACAGTAGTGAAGTGTAGCATGAAAAATAAAAAAAAATCCTAAGCCAAGAATTTTTTTTACTTCGTCCGAGATAATTTCGAGCTCCCTAACTTTTATCTTGAATCAAGAACACTTCAGTCAAGATTTTCATTTCTTCTGTGCACTACAATATCCCTATTTCGCTAGTAATATTATAATTGTGATAATAAGCTTGTATACCAAGCCGTTGTAGTAGGGTATAACTGTTATTACGGATTCGCTTAAAAACTTTTGCACAGAAAATATTTACACAGGCTACAATTTACCGCGGAAAAATATTTTTACTGTATAAAAACTTACATGCAGAGAAAATGAACGGACGGGACGGAGGGTTAAAATAACCGGGAATTTGGTACCTATTCAAATCGATATAGCCCTAAGAAAATAATAAATAAATAAAATATTTTTATGGAGTAACAGCTTACGGGTATATTCGTTTTTCTTCAAAAAAATTTTCTACCAAAGTTTAGACTATAATGTGCTTGGTTAGTAAAAATCAGAATCAAGGGCAAATCGGAAATATCGTCAGATCGGTGAAAATCGGAACACAACGCGCTGGACATTCGACAACAGTAATGAGAACATAAACTCACAAATAAAATTTATCCTTCTTATTATCAAATTGGTAATTCGTTCATATGTTGACGCTATATTGATTCGCAAATGCCATAGATCTGTAAACGCTTAAAAGTGTCATTTACCGGCAAATCCTCGTGTATGCTCTTGAAGACAGCTGGATCGGTGTAAAACTCGGGTATACACTCGTCAGGAGTCCACTCTTGCACACGTTGAATGGACGCAGGGTACTCCGCTGGCACCCACTTGTTGCGCACGTACTTGCATAAAATTTCCTTCGGTGTTCTGATTGAAAAAAAATCATAGGCGCTTGTGTACTTGAAAATCAAGGATTTCGATTATCATGTTATCGTGGTACATCGTAAATTGGCGAAAATTTATTTAAATGTAATTATTTTACATATGCGATACGATTAAAAACGATGATATGATTTCTGAATAACATATTTGGTTGAAATTATAAAGACATTGTGTTTTGGACTTCATCCACGACAAGCGTTCCATTCAAACATGGACAGAACCTCAGTTTCCGTCCTCGTTTGGATACCAGCACGAGTCAATAACAAAAGTAACAAATTAGTGAAATAAATTATTTCATGACTTTTTTTTTCTTAATGATCAACAAATGAATAGACGAGCCAGATTATAGCAAGTGGTATATAACAACACAGACATCAAATTGGCCGCGGTGCATGTGCCAAACTTATGTACTGCCTCTCCGAAACTTCAACCGAAACACAATTCAAACTTTTCATGCTCGATTTTAGAAGGAAGATCACAATGCAATTTAGTCAGCTAATTAAGAAAAGGACTACGACTTCCAATATTTTAATGACCATTGACGAAATTATTGGAAATTATTTGAACAACTTTTTATTTACAAAAAAAAGATTCAATAGCTTAATAATGAATCTCGTAGAATAACAAAGACACAGACAACTTTAGGCAAAAAATTACGTAAAATAAAAATAAAAACAAACATCGCTAAGTGGGTACGTATGGCATGTCTATAAGTACATAGGTTTGTGAATACGAGCGTCATATTTCAATATCACTATACATACCTGCGAGCCAAGTACACATAGCAAGTGATGTCTGATAGAGGGTCGGACACGTGGTGGGGTGTCTGGCCAGTGCAGCCGGTGACGTCATAGGTCATGTCCAGCTGTCGGTCACCCTTATTGAGCCGGTACTTAGACTTGCTCAGATCACGCAAGTTACGACCTACGGTAAACAGACGAGTATAAAGTCAAGTAGAAGATAAGGTACCATATAATTGATGGTAAATAACTAATGTAAAATAATTTACCAAATCAAAGATGTAAAAGACATTGAATTGTTTATTGAGAGTTATCTTAGTAACCCAAGCACTGAAGTTAGCACTCAGAAAACTAAAAATCAGTGTTACATTTACAAGTAGATACAATCTTGGGTATCCACAGCATTAGAGTTATGAACTTTAAACACCTTTCATAAACAAAATTAATAATGAAAAACATAAATGACATTATCAGCAATCCTGACTAAATATATCTGAAAAATAAAATCTAGTCAAGGTGAAATTGAAATGATTACTTCAGAGGATAATTTTAATGCAAACAATTGGTTACATTTGATACTGGCTGCAATATAATTCCTTATTTAGGTAATAAAATCATTCCACTAGTTAAACCATATAGGTGTTAGGCTTATTTCAATGTGTCTATAGGTTGTCTGGAAAGTGTATCTAATTCAATTAAGAGTGATCAGTATACTATAAACTTCATATTTCACAATTCATTATTTTTGTCTGCAAAATAATAAACATACAAACAACACAATATTAAACAATTTGTACTTACAAAGAAATTATTCCAGTTTTCAGGTTTAAAACTATAGATGGAACCATGACAAATGTTTTGAATAAACAAATGGTAAGAGAAAGCAGTTTAAATTATTTTAATAATTTCTTAGAACACAGCTTATAATTATTTTACCCTAAGACATAACATTAGGTATATTAGACCAAATATATTTATTTTATACTTACCACATCTAGAACTAAAATCTGTGACCCATGGGACCATAAAATGTGCCTGGGGATCATTGGCAGAGCGACCAGCCAAGACATTAAGATGCAACAAGTAATCCAAATTGGATATCCGGCCCCTCACCCATAGCATACATAACTTCTCTAACTGTACAACATCATTTCTCCAACTCCATTCCTCTGCTCTTTTAACTTGTGACCCTTGGCTAGGGGCCCCAGCCTGTGCTATACTTTTATTTCTATTCTGCTCATAAATTAAAGATGCATCCAAACAATGTACATTATTAATAATTGGTGGTATTACTTGCAGCCATAAATTTTCTGACAAGTAAATGTCTTGGAGGGTAAGCATCCCCAAGGATAATCCTCTATCACATAGTGCTTTGGACACATTTAACAGCTGGTATACAATAAATAAGCCCCTTGCATATGACTTATCAATTAAATTTGGACTGAAATTTAGGCAATCTAACAAATTATTTTCATAACAACTCCTATACACTATAAAGTAGTTATTGTCTGTTTCAAATGTGAACATAGCTGCTAATAAATTGACATGGGTTTCATAGGACTTCAGGACATTCTTATTGGGTAATATTTCTTTGTACTCAATGTAGTTTCCTGAGACATCATTCCTTATTCTTATTATATTACAGCCATACAATCTTAATATCACCTCAGAGAGAAGCTGGTCATGCTCCAATAAATTTACTATCGTACTTTCTTTCGCGCTCTCGTTGTTCTGACAATATTTCTTATAGGACTCTTTCCAAAGATTCCTTTGATTGCTTTGTGACACATACTGGAGCAATTGCGAGAAAGTTAAGGGTATGTCCGTGTTACTCTCGTTCAGTTTATATCGCGGCAAGGGCAATACTTTAGACACTTTCTTATTAATTACCTAAAAAATTAATATTTTATACATAAAATGTTTCAAGATTTAAAAAAACTTCAGATACTTGAAATAATAATGGCAATTTACCCGTATAGATAGTTTCCGCCAGGGATGAGGCACACTTTCACCTGGTTGTAAGGCAAAATCTACATTGTTCACGGAATTATCAATGTCTACATTTTTCAACCATTTCTTTACCCAACTATTATGTACGACGGCAGTAAACAACGTAGGCGAGGTTGTAGGAAATATATTTTTACTACTTATATTTAATTCTTTAACTATACTATCCATTTCCAATATCTCTGAGTCTTTGTTTTGCTATTTGCTTTATTTGCTGTTTCTGTTTGTTATAAAACTGATTGACTGACTGAGTCTTGACTTGACTGGGAGTCACTGACATTTATGTATGAACTTTTACTGACTGACAACTGACACTTTAATATTATAACTTTAAGATGTAACAGATTATAATATATCTCAAAAATATGTGGATAAAGAAGTAAAACAAAAAAAAATAATTTCGCATAATTCTTGTTTCTATTATATTTATATATGTTTCTTAAAAGAATTCACTTGGTTTCAAAATAAATTATTTTTTGAAAAATTCGGCTGAAAAAAATTGTGCATTTTATTTGGATAATAACTAGGGCCCAAGGGGCTTCCATTCCTTTGTTGCCTTAGGGCTTCGAGACCCTTTAAATCCGACTCTGACTACCTATAAAATTAGGTATCAGGGAGCACCATTGCTTTGTGAACACAGCGCAACTAACCTAGTAACTAGAGTGCAGCACACAATATCTCTACAAGATCTCTCGGACGTCGACGTCTCAGCGTCACGTTAAGATGATCAGTTAAAAGGAGCTTCAGAATAGTGATCGAAGGCGCCCTATCCAAACAGCGCCCCAGTTACTCTACGACAACTCAACTGTATTATTTATATTACCTCTAATAATTATAATTGAATTCTTAGTATACATGGTCTGCTATGAAAATAATTAATAATTACGCCCATGTTTAGAAATTTATTTCGGGAATGTCATATGTGAATTCACAAAGAAACTGCTTGGTCACAGAAAACTATTATGGGTGCATTAAAATTTATTTTATTTTTGAATACTGCTTACATAATAATAAAACAATACATATTATAAAATTAACTTTTCAAAACAATTGGTCCCACAAGGCCTATAAGGGCAAATAATACCTAAATTCATCATTAGATTAACAAAATTATATTTCAATAGTTCTTAATTATTCAATTTTTCCAGAAACTCTTTTAATATAATATTTCCACAAGGTATCCTTATAGATCACAGCCTGTGCATCTGGAATTTTTGCTGAAACAATTCCTCGTCCAACAACAACAATATCAGCTCCTCTTTCAAGAATCACCTTCTCAGGGGTGTTGTAGATTTGTCCAAGATCATCCTTGGAACTCTCCAACTGAACTCCAGGAGTGAATTGTATCTGCCCAGGGTCTGTAAAGGTCTCTTTCTTCTGACAAACAAACCCAGTAATCAAGTTGGGGTACTTGGCAGCCATTTTTATTGTAGCTTCTGTATATTCCGGAGTTATGAGATTTCCCTGAAAATCAGATATGTAAAATTTTCTTAGTAATTACAATTTTTCTTCTGTGTACAAGTAAGATATATATAAATTATAATAATATGATGGATAAATTTGTATTACTTCAAAATTACAATGCAAATGCAATTAATTGAAACAGGAAATGTAACAGACAATATAAAACAATAATAACATGGTAATTTAAAATCTAATCAAGTTTAAAGTTGAACACAAATTTAGTATTTTAGTTGAGGAAAAACTTCCAAAAATATAAAAATGCATTTCCCCACTAAATAGTTTTTTTTTACTACAAGTCAGCATTCTAGTCACTTGTAACTTTGACCAAATGTTTAACAAAGCCCTTAAAAGTTTTAATGATGCTTATATCTGAGTACAAAAGTAAAATTACCTCACTACTCATTTCTGCCAAGAGGAACACACCTTGACTGACTTCATTCATTGAAGTATTTAATGCTTTTAAAATACCTTCACCTGACAAAGAATGAACTGTGACACAGTCAGCCCATTGCCCTATTTTATATATTCCTTTGGTATATTGCAGAGATACAGTATTGCCTATATCAGCAAACTTTCTGTCTTCTAAGATAAGAAAATTTAACTTTTGTGCCAATTGCTTCAATTGTGAAATAAACTCATTAGTAAAATCTTCAATTATATCAATGTGCGTTTTAACTAGACAGATATGTTCACCAACTTTCTCCACCAGATTGAGAATGCTAGTTGCCGAAGTGAGGTCAACAGATAAACAAAGATTGGTCTTTTTTGTAGCCATTATGTTAAATAGCTGCTTTGCAACAAAATTTGTTGCCAATTCTGCTCTCTTTTCATAAGTTAGAAGAATTCTATCTATGGTCGGAACTGAAAATAATAAAAGGTTTCATATTTAAGAACCATAATTTGGGGATAACAATAAGTATGCCAAAAAGAAATTATAGAAAAGTTGAACAACGGAGAAGTGAACCAGCATATGGTTTCAATTCTGCTATCATGCTAGAAAAGTGTTCCACTTACCAAAGCAATAATAAGAATTAATTAGGATTTATCACCAGTATAAATAGGTAACTATTATTTCACAAAAAAAGGTACATCTTAACCTCCATTAATCTCCAATATGGGATTTTAGGATATAAGAAAAAAGTTTATCAATATATTAAGTAAAAATATTTACCTGTTGTAGGAGCTTGTATATTTTTCAAATAATTTGTTACATCTATGCCCATTTGCTGTGAAATTTTGTCATGTGCCACCAAGATTGATATGAGTTTTGTCATAGTAAAGAGAGATTTCATTTTCACATTATTCATCTCCAGATTGTCCCTGCCTCCCTGTTCTCTGTCCAAAATTATTATAGCTTCATCGGCTTTAAGACCCTCCTTACGTAAATCATTTACTGTCTCCAGAACACTCGAACCAGAGGTTACAACATCTTCTACGATGAGGCAACTTTCTCCTGACCTAAAATGACCTTCTATGACCTTCTTAGTTCCATATGCCTTTGCTTCTTTTCTTCTCATGAGCATGGACTTTTTTGCTTTAACACTCAGAAGTGTTGCAATAGGTAATGCTGTATATGGAACTCCACATAAGTGGTCACATTTGATTTCTTTTAAAGCAAAGTTATAAAGAAGATCAGATATCAGTTCCTGAAAACCAACACTGTTGTTAAGTTAACAAACCATAAAAGTACAATAATATAAATTGCCAAATTATTTTTTGTCAGCTATTACCACTCTTTACACAAGAGTTGTCGTCTAAGGTACAAATGATAATATGATTAAAATAGTTATCAAGTATATGATCAAGTTACTAATTATAAGGTTAATTACGTAAAAATAAATGTAATACATTCTACAGGGTGACAACTATTATTATGATCGTTAAAGCTTACCATAATGTCCGGATAGCTCACAATTACTCTTAAATCGAAGTAAACTGGGGTCTTGATCCCACTTTTGGTTGTAAACTCTCCAAATTTTACCGCATCTATTTTAAAAAGACTTAAAGCCAATTCCTCTAATTTAATATCGTAATCCATTATTTTCAAATATTTTAAAAATGTACGTACGAAACACTACGATAGGTGGCACAAATGTTACAAAATAACCTCACATAATTTGTTGCCTACTTGTTTATAATGTCAAACTTGACATTAGATTATTAATATTTGTCATCCAAAACTGCCATTCATCGTTCTGTGTTGTATTGAAATGGAACGTAAATGATTGATTGATTTCGTAACATTTACTACAATTACTTATTTATACAAAAATCAAATGATTAGTACTAATTTTATTTTCATAACCGAATAACGTTAATAACTAATTTGTATTACTTATCTTTTAGATCAGTCGCACTTGATTTAAGCAAGTGTTTAATTTGTGATTCCTTAGTCTTAATTAAAACACCCGTTATTGTATTTTTCTTGTCCCGGTGGTGATTGGTGTCGCTAAAGTACTATAGTTGTAGATACACAACAGATTTTGATGCAATGTTTACCATTTTCTTTCTTTCAAAATATATTTTTTACATCATTCTCTTATTATCTTAACATCGGGTATCTATATATATCGGGTATCTATATATTCAAGGTACATCAATATACCTTATGTTATAGGGTCTAGGGACTTAAGAACCTATGAATTTTAGGTATGTATATAGTCTGATAAAAAAAATCTTAATTATTCAGCGTGTAGTATAAATACAGTTATTTTATATTGTGGGACAGGATTCTTACCCATAAAATTAGTAAATTAATTAACGTGACTGATCATTACGAATTTGATAACGGGCGGGTTACGTATTTCAGAAATTCAATAATCAATTAGGAAAAAGGATATAATGTTGAATAGTAACTATTATATAATCTAATATCTATGTATTTCGTAGGTATGTTACAGTATACTTTTTGTTATAATATAATTACACATAAAGTATATTATATTATACCTACGCCATTACCTATTCCTCTCTTTCATATTCTTTTTCACATGTGCGACTGTGAGTGAGCTGTATTATCTAACCTGTATAATAATTGTTAATGTGACATTGACATTTGACATTGACAGTTATCTGACATGGTATGACGATCTTCTGAGTTGTTCGTTCTTCATCAAAAAATACTATTTCATTCGTTCAATAAGCAGTTCATTTCATTTGAAAAGAGTTTTGGCGTCGTGTATTGTGTATGTGATTTGTCATGTCAAGTGATAATATTTGTGAAAGTATGGTGAATATCTTTATAGTGAAAACAGTAAAATAACTGTCACTACGCAATTAAGCTTTAAATATAATACATATGTATATATTTCTATATATATTTATACATATATTTATAATAGACCCTTAAACTGAAAATGACATCCGACAAGTTTTACCCGCGAAAAAGTTATATTTATTTGATAAATACTGAATTTTGAAAGTGCTTCGACTAGTGTTGAACATTCGGAACAGTATTGTTATTACGTTATCCCGTACTGCGACTTGGGACTCAGGTAAAGGGATTTTGCCTTGAATCGTTAGGGTAAAGTGTGCCCACCCTCTCGAGCGGTCGAAGTGGGGTCCCCTCCCCTCTGTAGGGGATGTTGGGCAGACAAAGGGTAGTCACCCCTATTCAGAGGGGAGTCCGGGCTTCGGGCGCAACCGTTGGTAGGGGAGGGATCACTATTTCGAGTTTCTATTTTTTATTCTGCGTTCGGTAACGGATAACGCGCGCGTGAGAAAGTTTTTAACTTTACCTCTGTGAAGTTCTGTGCATTTGTGGTCTTATTTATAAATTAGTGAGGACCAAATAGAGATGGACACTCGAAATGAAGGTAATTATAACATAATTTCTTTAACATTTAGAAAAATTTATTTATAGTTTAGGGTAGTAATTGAAAATGAGGTATTTTGTAATCGAACTTATAATTTATTGAGATTCCTAATTAACTTAAAAACTTACAAATAAAATTTCATAAATTAGTTTCCAATTTAATGATGATAAAATAATTGTTGTTTTAGAGGAAGTGGTTCTCAAAAGAACAATTATGGGGAGATGTGCCCTGGCTACCATAACCAAGGATGCTGATGGCCAAATTCTGTATGGATGCAAGGAATGTCCAGTCAAGCACCATGACAAGGAGTTGTTAGAACATCACCTATATATGCATTATAATGAATTTAGATTTTTGTGCGGTATTTGTGGGGTTGGGTGAGTAGTTGCAATTACTTTGTATTTAGAGTTACAGTTACAAGGACACATGCAGTTTGTATTGTTTATGCACAGTTATAACTCCATATGTGTCCCATTGTGTATATAAAGAGATATTATTCATATTACTAGTATTATATTATTGCTGTACTGTAATTTCACTAATCTATATACACTTGGCACAAGTAATCAAACCAAGGTTTATTCCACATAACTCTTTATTGAACATGATATCAGTAATAAAATATTATTAAATTAATGTGAGCTACATATTGTTTATCATTTATTTGGTCCTTAAAGTTTGTACACCATAAGGCATAAGGGTAAAGAAAAAAATATACTTAATAAAAAAACTATTAATAGCCTTTATTACTTAAAAGCCTTTTTCTAGGCAACCAGTTGTTAGTAAAATTATGTGGTGTAATATTTTATTTTATTAGCACATTTGTAAATATATTTTATATGCATGGCAATCCACTCAAGACTATAATCCTAATATATGCCTGGATATTAGTCCTACAGATTATATCAGGTTAATATCAAGATTTGTTTTTTAGCACTTATTCAACAAATTTAGGCAATTCATAAGTATACAATAAGTAAACTGCATGTGTACTGCTGATCATGTTTGTAAACAGGAGTGTTCTCTTTTACAATATTGCTATATTTGTAAATTATAACATTAAAAACAATTTACATTTAAACACTGTTCTTATTTCATTTCACTGCTATTTTCTATTTGCTTTAACAGCCCATTCGCTTCCACATCCACTCCTTTCCAATCCTCCGGTTTATAATTATACATTTATCATACCATTAATTTGTTTTCAATAGACTCAAACGCCGAGAGCACCTGGAGAGACACACACAAGGCCACCTCGAGGTTAGGCCTCACACCTGCCCTGAGTGTGGTAAGGCTTTCAAACGGAAGGAGCATCTAAACATACACCAGTCTATTCACAGTGGAGACAAAAATATGAACTGCGCCATTTGCAATAAAGGTGAGGGGTTTGATATTTAATAAGAAGCAAATTTTTATCAAGTTTATTTAGAAATAGTTGCTTATTATTACTGTTTGTTTCTACACCTAATTTTGTTCTATTACAAAATAGATTTAGGTGGGGTTTTTCACATTTACATAATTAACAATGAAAGAGGTTTTTTTTGTCTTTTCATTATATTAAAAATAGTTGATATGTGGTTGAAGTTAGATAAAGTCAGTAGAAACAGCTAGTTTAGAATAAAAAGGTATTTGTAATTTTTAAGATATTGTATCTGGTATTACACATGCCTGTGCACATTTTGATTGACTAAAATTGTTGTCTTGGCTTGTCAAATATTTCTTATGTAAGCTGTTAATGGAAATCTCCCAACTAAAGTTATATATATATATGTGATGCAACAACTCAAGATAACGAACGCGATGGATATTTTAAAATGAAATGTTTTTAACCTGCACTCCCCTTCCACGACGGTTACTTTGTAGGGCTTCCCTCGTAGTGGTCTGCGGGTAAAAACCAATTAATGTTATAGTGTCTTTACTGACAGTTAAGAAGAGAAATAATATAATGATTCCTTTTTTTCTGGCAACGCTTCTGTGACGTCACTAGCAGTGACCGTTTACTATTATGTGGCGCGTATGTTCGTCATCATAAATATTATTGATCGAAATTGAAATAACACGAGTTACATATACTCGTAAGTTTTACCGGCTTGTCGCAAAACACCATGATATCTGAGTGATAATGGGATTTCCCTAGTTATAGGATAACGTGATATCACGCTTCAGTTACTGCGTGTGGCAACACTAACTAAAATGTAGATCCCTTGTAGATGTAGATACGTTCACGAGACAACCAGATTAGTTAACAAATTTATTTTCAAATATACTTAACAGCAGAAGAACTGCTATACTATTGCATATTTTATTGTTTGTCCAATGCAATTTTTTAGAAAATAAAACTAACGTAACTAAAATTTGAATTAAGTGAATTTTAATTAAAATTTGGATCATCCGTTTCTTTATAACGCTGCCAATTGCTGCAAACGTGCTGTTGGAAAGTAGAAATGACCCCTTTGTTGACCCTGCAATAAAAAAAAGGTAGAAAGCAGTTATCGCGCACATAACAAGGCGCCCTTTTTAGTACTGCCCCTTAAACTGTTTAAGATTACGTAAATGAACATAATGTAGTTATTACGATGTTATAATTTTTTTGATTTAACAATCCCGGTATTAGTTATGACTTCGTATTAGTTGTCTAGTAAAAATTATGTAAGTATAAGTACTCTATAAAAGACGCCTCGTGTCTTCGATCGATCGTGGCGATCATCGTAACAAACCATCACAACTGGTACTAATATGAATCACTTTAGGTACTAGATACTTGGTCCACCTAGCGGCACCGACATGTGTTAATTTTTGTCACAATCACCTCAGGACAAAATTCATTATTCTTTCAAATAATATATCAATAATACACCATAATCATTAATTTACAAAGATTTCTGAAGTGTGATTGTTGTGATTTGAAACTCAATGACGTACAAGCGACAGTAAAAAGAGACAAACATACATCTAAATCTAAATGATTTAGCCCTCGGCAAGATATATTATAGTGTTTCCTATTATCTTCGGCTCCTCTTTACGCGGTGCTGCGTAGACTCCCTACTCCTGTCTGTCCAGTGATGTATATACCGCGTACTTATTGGTAAGCCGAACCGAAAAGACGTGGTATAGTGAGTAGAGTATCTATATTGCATTATCTAATACTTGTTTGGTCCAAGTGTTCAACGTCTGTACTTTTGTATGTGTGTATACGCCAAAGCCGTTCACGTGTATCGTTTTGGTGAATTTTTTTACCAGAATTTTAATAAAACATTTTGCAAGTATGCCAAAACGTATCTACAGAAAAAAAACTGTACAAAAGAAACAAAGGAACGTGTACATACTAATAAAAAAATTATCCTTGTTAAAATCCTACTTGTACAATAATAATAATAATAAAAAAAGATAAGACACCATATTTTTACGTTATTTTGTAATAAATAATTTTTTGTCTAAGTTATCTGACTCGCTCACAATCCCCTTGTCTGCCCACGGCTTTTTGCAGAAAAAAATAACCCTCCATTCTCCCCGGAGAGGTATTTCGAGAAATCCTCTCCAGGCGGGCGCTTGTTAGATACCACCCCTAAATTAGGCCTACACTACACACATGTTGTAGATTTTATAAGGGATTTAGCTTGGTTGGTGTCCTTATGTTGATAATTGGGGCAATTTAATCCCCATTAAAATTTAATGAAGTATACTAATATTTTAGTTAACCTTTGTTGAAATTATATATTATTATTATTATTAATTATTATACAGATACACTTTATATTTAGCGTAAGTCCATCCGGAATAATGTACATCTCAAACGGTAAAAAAATTTTCAAATAGTGCCGTGGTTCCGTAGATTACTTTTCGCATATACACAATTTCCCAGAATTCGCATTTTCTCTTTATAATATTAATACAGATTAGATGAGGTTACTGTAAACTTAATTTTAATATCCCATTTACCTATAATTAAGATTTTTCTCATATATGAAAATATAGTAGCCGACATATGAATTGTTAATATGTATTTTTGCATAAATAAAATGAAATAATTATTAGAATAAACTGGTATACTCTTGTTCTCCTTCTGATTTTTAGTGCATTTAGTATGGTATATAGTAGCATTCAAAACACGAAACTCTTGAAATGACCGCTAACTCGTGTACCTAACAAGGTTTAAGAAGATTTTACTATTCAGCAATTTGGCAAGTGTTCAAAATCTCAATTTAGGTTGAAATCGTAATGGTGAAAAAAAAACAAATCGAAAAAAATGTGACTTTAAAATATATAAAAACATGCAGGTACATCACATTATAAACATATATATTTTATTATATAAAATTTTCTTATGCAGTGTTCACTGTGTATCGATTTCGGTTACGTTGGGGCTGCTATTTCTCCGAATTCTCCACGTGAAGGGGGATTAGGTCCCCCCTTAAACGGGTGGGGCTTTACGTTACGTAGTCGCTTGGCGTAGACGGATCTACCTCGAACATGCTCCTATGCCCGTGTAGTTATTGATTTTTATGATACGGGTATAGCGAGTCACCGGCCGGCTATCTAACCTATCCAGTCTAACGTATGTTACATGCAAATGAAATTGAAATATTTTATTTTACCCAACAAAATAAAATCTCTGTACATATCAAAGAAATTTAGTATAATGACGTATTTGTCTGACCAGTCATTTAGACCAGAATATAAAATTTCATTTTGTACGTGATAAATAATGACAATTGACCAAATTCATGTATATTGCTCTAAATCAATTTACGTGAAAATATTATTAATTGTTATATAAATTATATTTCCACTTTTTCACATTTAATTAAAACCTGATTAAACGCTTTACAGCCAACGTTAAAATAGACTTAAAAAGTGCTTAAAATAAACTATTCCGAGTTAAATCGGGCTAGGATACTATTATCCAATAAGATTTAATTTTGGTTTACAAAATGATAGAAAATAACCGTGCCAAAAGTAAGCTGTTTGTTTACCTGACCGTATTGTTTTTCCATCAGCATTCTACCGCAAGGATCACCTGCAGAAGCATCTCCAAACGCACAACAAACTCTTCATAAAGGGTCTAAATGATGGTGAGCTGTTGAACTTGAAACAAGAACCTGTAGAGTATGATGAGAAGATGTCGATCCCGGTGCAGATACCTATTGAGTACAACGAAACGGAGATCATCCCCGACGATAGCACGAGCGATGACGATATTAAGATGGAGGTAAGTTTAACGTAGTTTACTGATATAAATTGTGTTCTAATAAAGCACTGTTTTACAGCTTACACAAGATTTCAACCAATTTATCGACATTAACCAATAACATTGAATACATGAACAAGCATATTAGAAAAGCTATAATAATGTATCCTGACCACTTACGATTGATTGATTGTAACATTTAATGCTTAAAGTTATGTACAGTACAGAGTACATTTTACAATTATCCTCCAGAGTACGGGAAGCCCTCCAACAGGGCTTATTCGATAGATTAAGGACAAGTTTTAGATCAAACTCTATGTAAATTTGCTCGGTTAGCGTCAGTACTACGTATCGTACAAGGTATAATATTGGGTCCATTTTTTATATACGAGCAGTTTGATTTAAACCCCTTTTTTAATAGTTATCAATAAAAGAAAAATGGAAACAGAACGTCATTAAGTGATTGAGGTCGAATTTCGACCACTAAGTGAACACTAGTTCACAACAACAAGTTTGAGCTATGTGCCTTGTGTCTTTTATATTCGTACTACTTAGTTTGGATAATATGCTGACGGGGCGGCACTGTCCATATTCTCAAGATATTATTGAGAATTGTTGTCATAATTTTCCGCGCTACCTACAAAAGTAGTCAAAATTAATTTATCAACGTACACATAACGTAAATTAATTCCCTATAAAAATTCAATTTAGTTTTATAGTACATTCGGTTTACAATTAAGCAAAATGATGTTCGGGATTAAACCTCCAACAGCCTGGAAATGTGAAGTTTTTGTCCCGAATTTGTGAAACCGTTTGATGGTTGCCCTATCCGTATCCTGTAACACGACAGTGCTGATAAAAAAATGTAAGGAAACTGCCTCGTAAAAAAGATCAATTTAAAGATATACCGTACATCGTGCGCTCAAAAAATGCTCTACTCACCTCCTACTTTGATATATATACTTTGAATGGCATGCGTGTAATGAATTCACCACACGTTTTGGGTGTCCTGGGAAACTGGTTGTTCGATACGATAAGGCTGTTCCTTGTTTTGTTTTAGGTTTCTCGTTTGAGTTTTGCTATTGTGGCTTAAATTATAAAATGTAAGAAAAGTTGTAGGCACAAAACAAAAGGAAAAAGGGAAGTACTTTACCTAAATACTAAACATCAGAAGTAAAAACAATGGAGTTTGTTCGGCATTGACTACTAAAAACAAAAAGATTAGAAAGAAACAACAAATGTAAAGGCATCTCGTTTATACAGCTGTAAGACGGAATTTCAATGTTCAATAATTATTTTTCCATTGAGTGATTCATTTTATATTTTCCTGGTTTATGAATGGTTCGTCTTGCCCAGTCCTTGCTGGGCGGGTGTGGTGTCTAAATCTACAATGCTTACATATGAGATAATCCTGTTAACTATAGAAGAACTAAACACCTTTAACGTTAAGTAAGACAGACTTCATCTGTATTGAAATTCCTGTAAGTTTATCCTAGATTTCACTTTCTTTTCCTAGAAAAGTACTCGTAAAGGATATTAAATGACGCTTACTGCAATACATTCGTGAAAACCGTAACGAAATCGGATAAGCCGTTTCTGAGATTAGCGCTAACAAACGCACAGACAAACACACAAAAATTCTAACAACTATTGTTTTGGGTTCTATTCGTTAATAATTAATGTAATCAATTAGTAGTTTAGTATATGTATTGATAATAAAGTATAAATATTATTTTTACTATTACAAATAAATTGTTTTTGTTAATACTTTAGTCATCATTTTATTCTTTAATGTGAAATCCCGTTAATCTGGCAAGCATTCAAAAAAGTTGTTTTTTGTAAGTCAAACATAATAAATCAACATTTAAATTTAAACTTTCCTGGCAGTGGCGTGAATAGAGAGCGTGAATACAAGGTAGAGTTTTTTAACAGATTAAGTAAATTCTAGAAGACGTCAAGCCTTGTCGAAAGGATAATTGTACCTACGCAAGTGCCAGCACGTGAAATGAAAGGAACGTCCCTAGTTATAGCACAAGAATAAAAGATGGGGATATCTCCAAAATTAATCACACAGAGAAAGTTCAGTCAGTAAACTTAAACAATTGTTGCAGAATATAAGTTTTTTTATAGGCAAAGTGTGTGTGTGTTTCGCCAAAACATGACGGTACACCGCATTGTTGAATGCGTAGTTACTACAGAACTACAAAAGATCATAAATACTTTAAATGTAGTAAATAGTTTGTCTTTGGTCTGACCTACCTACCTACCTACCTACCTACCTACCTACCAACGGCGTGCACAGGATTATGACACTGGGGATGCGGCGGAGTACTCGGTCACAAAAACTTATTCTTTTATAGATTTTTAGCATAGTCACAGCCACGCGACGGATCTCTAAGTAACTCTCTAACCATGCCAACAGAACAAGTCTTAGACGTACTACTATTCATGTACATCTTCTACGGCAACGCAGACAAAACAGCGATCGATCGTCGCGGCGGAAGAAATTCTAATAAGTAAAATAACAAGCTAAAATATTATGACTACTCCCCTAGTCAGCTTCCATGTCCACATATTCAAGGTTCCGGCCACTTGAGATTACTATATCACCTAATCACCTATCACCTAACACAAACCTCACAATCAAATAACATTTAAAAAAAATCAACAAACGCACTAGTAAAAGCAAATCACTACAATTATTATAGAAACTCAGTAATAAACTGTTAAATGTACACACTTTCAAATGTTAAAATTAAAAATCTTTTAAGAAAACTATAAGTATATTGGCGCAAACAAAACAGTAAACAATGCTTATCACATGAAAAAAGCAAAATGGCCTCCCGCGAAACACAAAACATTAGATATCTGTCTATTATTTTTATTCGGATTATAGGCAATGAACATTTCCGATTACTCCCGACAACTCCCGAACTTCCGTAGCCTGCCGCTGGAGTCGCGGCTTTCGATGTTCATGAGTGTGTGCGTTGCGAACTGTGTACCGACACCTAAATTACTTTACACATGCGAACATATCTACTGCCGAAGGCGGCGGCAGGAGTTGGTAGATTAGGTACATTATTTTGCAGCGCCGCTTGCTTGTCGCCAAACGTCTAGCAAACATAATGTTTGTGTGCTTGCAAATAGGTGCTATTTATAAAATATTAGGCGTTTTTAAGTTATTATATTTTATTTATTCATTTATTTACTATTAATTAAAGTCATCTAAAACGTACGACCGTTTTATTAAAATATCTGTGAATGGCAAGTAAAGCACTGCATTTCTGCCTACAAGGAGCGCACGCCCCTGCTACCTACCTACCTACCTAATATATCCATAAAAAAGATATTGATATTTGCGGTTTTTGTGTTATGAAGTCTCACGTGATAAAACGCCCGAAATGCATTATCATGGGAACTAGATAAATAAATAATTATTATTCATGGTTATTGTGGTTAATTTTATCGTTATTACGTACACTGTAGTTGTTGATAATGGTTTTGAACTCGATTGGTTAATATAATTGAAATATCCAACGAACAAGCATGTTTTATATTGATTCCGATCTTTCCAAAACTCAGTATTTGATACTGAGGAACTTGACATACGAAATAAACTTATTTGCCGCCACCATACTATGAAATACGGAATTGTAAAACAACAATAAAAAAACTATTGATTCATGGATGGTAATCTATACGTATAATAAAATTCAAACTGATCGCTGTCTGTCCATGAAGGATATATGAGAACAACTATTATTAGGGTCCTTTATTAACGCAATAGTACCCAAAACAATAAGTATTATAATTTTTGTCTGTTTGTTTGTTTGCACTAAGCTCGGAAACGGCTTAACCGATTTCGTTATGGTTTTCACTAATGTATTGCAGTAAGCTTCACTTAATATTTCAAGTTCGTTTCATTGCAATCTGTTCATAAATAAAAAAGTTATAAATTAATATAATGTATTTGTCATTCAAAGAACGCTAAAAACCCAGTCCTAAAACAATGCAGGTACTATTTCTAAGCGTGAAGCGTAGTTTTTCTGAAGCGAAGCGAAAGCAGTTGGCTAGTTTCTAATACATATGTAAAAACTATTTCTTTGCAAGACTTATTTAATCATATATCAGCAAAAAATCATCATTTGATGTAAGTAATGTTCAAAGCCTAATTAATAATTCGTATGATGAATGAATACTGGTGAAACGTTGACTTTTCTTTACAATGGTATATGGAAAAGTTTCTCAAGCGTAAACTAACACTCCTGCAGGTTTCATATGTACCTATTATGTATGATGCTACTCGACGTGAGACGATTGATTTAGAGAATGTTACAGTCAGACTGGATTGGACTTGAATGTCAACATTACACGTAGGAATGGATGAAAACAATCTTTAGTTGGAAAAATCAGCGTGTAATGATGAACACAAAGAAATTTTCGTGAAGTGCTGCTAAATTATCCATAAACCAATAAAGGTAAGCAACTCTAGTGATGATAATACAGCAAGACGATTTTTCCGTGTTACTGGTTGTTCTCCATACATAACACGTGCTGACGAAGTACTGATACATAATTGTACAAGCTTTATCACATCTCACATATCATATATAATATCAATACATAAATTATTGATTCATGTAAAGAGTGTCCAGAAGTATTTTGATGATGGGATGGGATACTTCTCCTTGGAACTGAAATTGAATAACTGAATAAATTGAAATTCGAATATTCAAGGAATTGATGAAGATTACAATATTTTTTTTTTACTCTATTTGATTCATTATTCAATTTGTATTCATTACAAATGACATCACTTATGTTATAGACCTGCTATTTAATGAAATTAAGTTAAAATTAAAGGTATTGAGTTAAAATCAAAAACGTCATAACCACGTTGGTGAGACAAACTTCTTTATTCGAATGAAATCGTGGCAGAGGCGAATGTCAATTAGATCCTTTACCAAATACGGACACCGCTGAAACATAAAATTTGGAAGTGGTATTCGTGGAATTCACAACCAACTGTGAACTCAAAGTAAAATTAAAATACATATTCGAGGTTCTCTACCCTGGATTGTGTGCGATGATATAGAAATTTTTAATCGCATTTCCTTCGTTGTGTATGTGTCGCGCTAAGCGTGGATTCAGTGGAGCGGCTATTTTACTGTGAAAGAAGGCGAACAGGCTATAAAATTTATGTTACGGCCATTGGATTTTTTTCTTTCTGACCCAGCAAATGTTGGGATCTTTGCTCACATCTCAACGGGCGCCGTGTGAACTGCGAGCGGGGCTTCACCGACTTTGCTCTCTAGAGAGTTGGTTTGTTTATTGAGTTTTTAAGTTGTTGTAGCTCCAGCAGGCAAATCGAGTTCAATGTTCAGATCACACGCCGGTCTAAGTAAACACTAACGCGTATTGCGATTAGGTTCTGTTCGCTTTATATTTATAACGCGTCTCGTGATCTGTAACTTACCTATTTATATTTATACATATAATAAAATTCTAACTGATCGCTTTCTGTAGGTACATGAACGATATGTGAGTAAATATATTATTAGGGGCCTATATTAACGCTATTGCGTTATTGTGTTCGCTATTGTGTTCTATTGAACACAATACAATAGTTGTTACGATTTTTGTCTGATTGCCTTTGCGTTTGTTCGCGTTGATCTTGGAAACGGCTTAACATCACTTAATAATAAAAGTTGTTCATTACAGTTCGTCCATAAATTAAAAAGTTACAAAAAATTAATATTGTAATTTGTAATTCATAGAACGAGAAAACCCAGTTCTAAAACAATGCAGGTGTTATTTGTAAGCGTAGGATGTAGTTTTTCTGCAGCAAAGCGAGGGCGGTTTATTAACAGAGGAATATATTTCTCTCATAAGTTCACAAAAAATGAAATATATATATTTTTTTCAACAAAACAAAATTTATTTGGTGAAACTAAATTGCCGTAAAAGATTGATAAGTATACATAATATATTTAACATTCTCCTTATTGGTAAAATAATTTCTAGATTACTGAATAAAAATATAATAAAAAAACATTTTTTCTTTCTTTTCAATTCCATTTAGTTTTACGAAATTCTGTATTAATAATATAAATTAATCACAAAAAAAATGCCTATGAATAAAATTTTTGTTTAGTTAGTATATAGTAATATTATATTCAATTATAAACACGGAGTATGCTAAGCACGCGTTACGCGTACGTTATGCCTTTTATGGCATATGACCGTTTATACCTAATACATGTATACGCGTTCGATTCTCACCGCGCGTGCCCCGGGACACATGCATCTATGCGCGTTACTTGTACTTTTAAAGGTGTTCCAAATACACTGAAACATAAATGAAACATTTATCGATTTTTTTATTTGCATCAATCTCATAATTCAATATGAATAAAAATCAGCGCTATGTGATTATCTATCTGACACTCCGTTGCTTCAGATCGATGAAAGCTACACGATCCCCGAGTCGATTGAGGTGACAGTGACGAAACCAAAAGGAGGAACCGGGAACAGTGCGCGTCCGTTCGCGTGCACGCTCTGTGAGAAGACTTACAAACGACGGGACCACCTCAAGTTGCACAGTCTCACGCATATGAAGAAAGAGAACGGCTGCGACGAGTGTGGAAAAGGTAGGTTCATGAAAGTGTTAACTGTTTCCTTCTAAGTGTTTCCAGGACGAGTCTGCCTGGTAATATAATGACGGCATCGAAGGGTGGGTTCACACGAGATTTCTTAGCGTTGTAACGCCGTTTGTAAAGGAATCCCACGTATCTTGAATCCTCCTGCAGAAACCCGGAATCTTACTGTCATAAGATCCATAGATTTCTCTTAATATAAATATTCTCTATTGAGATGTAGTGAAATATGCTCGCAAATATTTCAATTCCTTATCAACTAGATATTTAATCTGACGTTTTTTTTTTAATTTAGTGTTTAATAATAACATTTGCAGCTCAAAATGCATTATCCCATGCACATGTAGAGGGAAAACTACCGTAACGAATACGGAAAGTAGGTTCAGTAAGTACAAACGTTGATTGCCGGTCAATATATTGGCTCGTAAAGTGAGAAATCAATTCGTATTATAATAATGTGAGGTAAATCAGTTAACATTGATTGCAGATTGATTGATTGATATTTGTATTGCAGAAAAAATCAATTAGAGCACTAGTACTATAAAAGTGAGATTTTTAAAGGGAAAAATTTGAAGAAATAGGTGTACTCACCGTAGCCAACCAATATATTTATAGTAATTTAGTATTTATTAAAAAAAATATAAATAGTAAAACAAGAAATAGGCATAATTTGGTTCCGTCTTCATACCGCCGTCATAAGGCTGAGTGTTCTTTGATGGGGTTCGGTGTTCGTTTTTACAATAAGTTTTCAAAGTTACACGTGATTTACCTATTCGAACTTTTAAGTAACCCGTTAATGCACAGCTTGCAGGTAAAGGATATTATTATATAAATGAATATATTATTGACAAGGACGCCTGGAAATAACAGTGTTAAAACCAGTTCCGGGCAGTTTAAAACTCGTAATACAAAAGGCTGTTTTAAAAGATGTGTTGAGGAGTTTCTTTCGCCGTTTCTTCTCCTCAGTATTAAAGTGCCTTTTCTAAACGGTAGCAAAAGGAAAAAATTACGTGCATAGTGTTTTAACGAAATACCTAAATTATTTTGGGTAATTTAGTAATAGAAAGAACAAATTGGCCATGAAATTGAATAAAAATATCATAAAATGTCATTCTTATGTAAATATACAAAACTAACTCAGCTTCAAAGTTAAAAATGTTCGATATTAATAAATATTCTTGTGTTTATATTATAATTAAATGACAATATAAGTTGAATTATAAATATTACTTTTTTGTAAAATAAAATTGAAAAATCTCTTGTAATGAGTTCTGTAATAAAAAAATTATCGAGTTAGTAAACATAATAAATAAATCTACATGTTGGTTTAGTTTATTTTATTTTATTGTGAATCCAAGTATTATCATAGTAGATGTAGAGAGATCAAGTTTATTTGGAAGACATGTTTTTTTATTGTACTGTTTTGATTATGATAATGTATTGCAATGTTTTGTAACTATTTTGTGTTTCTAATATGAAGATATATATCAGGATAAGTATATGAAGTTGGTTAAAGCCGACAGCTTTCGACGAGGTCAATATCAGGTTTTTTCTTGATACTTTTTTTGAAGTACGAATGATTTGCTCATCTCTCTATATCGTACAGAGCACTATGTCATATTGAAATCAGGCGGGGCACAGTCATATGCAGTTTTCGCGGTTTAAATGACGGTTGACCCTATTGCTCTGTATTCAAATAGTAAATAAAGTGCGTATATGAATTTAATATATTGAATACGACTATTCAATTTTATGTTTGTATCAATAATTATTTATGTTTATTATTTTTATGTTTATTCTAGGGGAGTTTTTAGTACGATCTATTTTGTTGCTTACCATTTTGGTTTTTGGCGCAGTTTATTTGTAGAGAGTGATTGCGGAGCCATTACGGTGAGCCATCTACGCCGTCTGTCCTAACTTCAAAAGAGCTGTTTTTAATCGCAAATGTAAGAGAGCAGTTCAATTTCTACAAAATATCTGTTATCACGAAAGTAAACTATAGTGTTTTATCATTTATATAGTATGTATGAGTATATATGAACCTCAGTACACGACTCGGGCAAACATATCCGGTGTATTATTTTAAATTTGATAATTTATTTTTGGAATTACTTCTCAAAGTTGTATTCCAAACATTTCATGAAATGTTATCAGTGAATAAATGTAGGTAAAAGTAAACAGTTCATTACTTTTAACCGTCTTATTTCGCGCTTATAGTCTTACGTCCTATGACAACCGCACCGATCAACCGGCTTCCGCACATGGCCCAGCAGTGGCAGCGAGAATAATTTGACGACTAAAATGGTTTGCCTTGAATATTAGTAAGTTGAGTTCGCAAAAGCCGTATCCACAGCTAGAAGACGCAACAAAACCCGCATAGGCATTGTAAAAACGCAGGGAACAATGTAGGGGGAGAAACTCTTTAATTTAGTTGCCGCGCAAAAACGGCCCCCTTTTATAAACCATGCTGATCTCTTTTAGTGCTCGGGGGGAAATGGATGTTTATTATTGCCGCTATTTTTAAATATACCGCAGTTGTAAGAACATAAATATTACGCGGTTTATGTTGAGTTCGATAATCGATTGTCGAATTCTCGGATAGCAATGCCTAACAGACATTGTTGACTTAGGAAGTCTCTGTAGCCCACTTTTTCCGTTTCTCTACGATATTTTTGAATTTACACTAGAGCATAGATAAAAAAAACTATTTTTTATGTTAATAACAATTTTTTTTTCTAATTTTTAATCGATTTTATATAGAAATGTTTCAAATCCTTTATAAAACTACATTACACAAACAATAAAGACAGATACCTAATAAAGATTATCAAAATTGTGAGTTGTATAATATTCGAAACTCGGTCTGCGAAGATGTTGCTTGTTTTACAGCGGTCTCTGAGGGGTTTAGGGGATAGATCTCAGGTATACGAGGTTGCCTACCTGTGCCAAGTATGATACAGATTTCCTCTGCATTCATTTCGTATTACGATGTCATGTCTGAGCCGGTAACTGTTTAAAGTGTTATAATATGAACTATTTTGTCATAAAGGCGTAGTAGAAGTGATTCCGTATTGTATTGTCGAAGCAAAAAATACATGTGTGCACACGGACCTGTGACGTCAGTTTATATTATTAGTAATTTATATATTGATAGGTAAAATGGTAATATCTACATCTATTATCTGCTACAAAACTGCAAAGCTTATCATTTTCGTATGAATATAGGGTAAATTATTTTTCAGTATTTTGCTTTATATGTATTATATTTATAACGATAAAAACGTGGAATATAAAACTATGTTTTAACTAATTAATTATGGTTAACAGCGAATGAAAGAGACACAAACAATTGGCGAATACATCCCATCGTTTTATCTCCGCAAAATAGTCCGTACACAATTTTCACATCTATACATTTAAGAGAGTATAGAATGGCAATGATAAATATGTTTCGTTTCTCAACGTGGCGTGGCGTGGGTTACGTCAGGGTTGGCCTTGCGGCAGGAGCGTGTCGCGACCGGTCCGCGGTTTCCTCTCGCTGGGAATGGGGGGTACAGGGTCGACGGGCTAATGGCAACCCGTCAGAGGCCGTACGACCGACCTTTAAGCCGTTAGATATTTTGCACGGCAGTATGCCTGGGTTGGCATTTCTGTTTTACGTCGACTACAAGTACGAATGAACTAAATTTCGCCAGTGACTTCTATTGTATGACAGTATAGTGAAATAAGATTCATTCAAGTAGGTTTTAAAATAGTGGGGATAGCAAATTATAAATAAATGAACGCTCTCATACACTCCCCAACGATAATGCTTAAAGTTAATTACTAATGTTATGTTAGCTGTTTCGCTGGTACCAGTCATGCCATGGTAAATCCATAGATGGTCACATACCATCGCGAGATCCGTCTTTTTACATTATAAGGTTGTCTAACGTTGTAAGAATTTAGCCCAAAATTTAATGATTTCGTGGATTGTCAAAGGACTGTTACAAGGGTTAATATTCGTTCAGAAGGTTTTCTTTATCTAGTGGTGAATCATTTTTATTCTAATACTATAATATAACTGGGTTGGGTTTCTCAACATGCATGATTACGTAAGAGGAGGGGGAGTGGGGGGGTCTT
>PDGT01000021.1:553273-609452 GCA_003671415.1 Megathymus violae
GGCTATTACACTTATATGCTAAATTTTAATTAATTATTGAATAAATAATTTGTAGATGATAAAAGAATGATTTTCTTCAAAAAAACAAGTATCAAGATTTGTGTCTGATAAGTTATTTAATTAAATAACATTTTTGAAGCTAATTTCATGAACAAGAATTAAAAAAAAAAATTGTACTATCTTTTCTTTTTTAGCAATAAACTTATTTTGTCTACATAAGCTAGATGAGAAAGAAAAAATAATGTATTAATCAAGTAATAAAGATGTATATTTGAATAGGTTGAACAAAAATCATGGCACACCTACATAATGTATGCATGAGGCAGATGAAACGCAGAGTCAAAGGGAAGAATAATATACTCTTTGAGACTAATTCTATAAATGAGGACACCAGTTTAATAGGTGGTATTTTTTTTTTTAACAAAATACGGGAATCATCGCAGTCAAAACAAGAATACAATAGAAAATAGTGTCCTGTCTTTCAGTTTTACCCATAACATAATAATACCGATGTGAACGTTGCTTTAAAAGTTTGCGAACCGAACATCTACAAGTATGTCAAGTTCGTGGGTGATATAGAGCGTATTTAAAGGAGGCAATTTAAATTCGTACAGGAATTTTAAACGCCTATTTAACTTTAATTCGTCGTCATTAACAATATATTTTGATACAGTAATTATAAAGTGGCGTTTGACAGTGATAACAGCCTGTAATTTTTTTAAGCCAGCAATGGCGTAAATATGTTACTGTTGGGAAATGGACCTTAAATCGAGATGTTGACCATAGCATTTTGTCCTTAATGCCAATTTGCTTGCCTGGGTAAATATAATAGAGATATGGGTCAAGAGAACGTAGCCTTTAAGCTAATTAGCGATGTGAAATATTATTATATATTTAAGTATACTAATAATACATTCATATGATAGTACCGGGCAACGACCATATTTACTGGATATACTGGGTATGTCATCATGATACCACAGACAACTCGTTAAACAATTATATGTTCAAGAGAATAGAGATAATGTATAGGGTTGTATTTAAATGCACGTACATGTTTATGGTGTTATTTGTAATTTGTTATGTCTTACATATTCAAATAGCAATCGCATTAAAACCTGTGTCGCACTTTTTGAGGGTATCGCGTTCAGACAGACGGTTTGAAAATGTATTTCATTCTATATATACATCGGTAATTCTGGGTGTGTATCTGTGTCAGACAAGTAAAATTATTCTATATAGGAGTATGTTGTAATTTCGCGATGTAATTTGTGTTTTTCGCTTTTATATATCGACTAGAGAGAGGCCCACTCCGACATCGTTCGGGTTGTGAACATGACAGTTAATGCCTCTGTAAACCCGTAATAATGTAAGTTTTAAAATTCAAAGTAATTGCTTAAGTGTTGTGTATTAAAAGTAAACCAATTGCGTATAAAATTTATCAAAATCCTAAAAATTAACTAACACAAAATATTCTAGCGGAAATTCACAAAGTATTTTTTTTGTTAAACGGTGTGGTACGCTTAAATCTTACATCACAAAGGCTTCCTACGGCCTTCGTGGAAACGCAACCGCAGGTAAAACCACCCCCATCCCCTTGAGCCATCCCCTCCATTTACGCTTGACCTGAATATCGACCAGTGTTATACATATACCTACCCTTGCGTATGTATAGTATTTGAATGGAAACCTTATCGTCGTGCTCAAGATATTAGACAATGCTTTAAAGATTTTTTTTGTAGTATGGAACTAAATAGGTAATAATCGCAAGCGATCGCCCGAGGTAATACGAACGTTAAAAGTGGATGGGTGACTACTAAAAATTGGTCTCGACGGCTTTCGGGCTTCGTAAGACACGTATAGATATATGTCTCCTATGTATCACTTAGCAAATTAACCTTAAGAGCATCGAGAGGCGAAGTTTGAAAACTCATGGTGATACATAAGAGGCCATCCATATATTACGTCACACCATAATAATGTTTTAGAGCCCGTGCTTGTTACAAATCACATTGAAGTAACTTCCCCCAAACCTGATGTAATAGCACATTTTACAATTTTTGATCTAGAAATGATTAAATTAAAAGAAAATACGAAAATTATTTATATATGTATGTCTATTTCAAATCTTTTTTCACTTAATCACAATGTAACAAATTCACGTAACTTAAGAAACTAATTAAATGATTCAACATTTAATCCTTTGTCCAATGACTTTTAACCTACCGGTAAAGTTAAGTTGAGAAGTTTAATATCTCTTACATGTCACTTCAAGAAGCTTTTATCCCGCCCTTATATCACGACGAACATTTAGTTGACCCTGTCCCTGCCCCTTAAAGTGTGATGTAGTTTATAGACGGCCCGTAACCCTCCCTAAAGCAACATGGTGGAGTAAGTCAGTCCTCTTCGATAACGATGCGTGCCCTAAAGGAGGCGGTTAATGGATTAAAGATATTCAATGGAGGAGTTAAAATATTTTATTACTAAATGAAATTCAAATTGATCAAAGCTACTAAGAGTCACTGGTGCAATTTTATTCCTGTATGTGACCTGGGTATAGAATCTAAAATTTAAAGCCTACTCCAGCGCGCACCTCCTAGTAATACAAACCGCAAATGTTATATTTCAATATACAAAATATAACATCCATATATATATATATATATATATATATATAATATGTATTTATATATGCATATCGTCTTTGCGTTTGATATATATTATATTTAGGTACACACAAAGTTATCCTCACTATATTACTATTCCACTTTTTGGGTCTACTGAAGGAATTAGTAATGTTCCTGTGTCCAAACTTTTCATACATATTTAGATTCCTGTATATTTATTGTGAGTACAAAAGTCATTGTGTTATGCTTCGTCTCTACGAACGTGACAGCAGGCGAATGGGCATAGTGATGAAGGAAATAGGGTTGTACATATATGGGACCTCGAGAAATCCTGAATGCGCTGTAACAATTTTTATTAGGCCCAATCTGTTCCAGTCTAGTTCCAGTTCCATCGGGGTCACTATGAAAATTTGAAGTCATTCGTGTTATATTTGTGTTTAGAGGTACCACGGTACCACATTTGTAGATCAAAGCTTAAGATCTAAAATTGAGGGAGAGACAGTTTTAAAAATGGTTGTATATTTCTCCGTTAGAAACATATTGTATCTAAATGGTTAGTTCGAATCGGTTGTTATCATGCTGGGTCTGTTAAGCCATAAGTACATTGGACACAGTGGACGCTGTTACACATAGAATATATACTACATTCCAAGTTCATATATTCAATCCAAAATATTGAAATGTGTATGATGTGTATTTACCTGATATAAATTAATAAAAGCTTCCTACATTCACACTCCCCTGTTCGATTCCCTGTGTTGTTGCTAGCATAGGAGTGTATACATATGAAACATCACATCCAATACGTGAGAGCAAATATATGTCAAATCACATTACAGAAAAATCTATTTCCGGTAAGTATTGAATCCACTAACGACAGGAATCGCCACTGACAGGGTCGTATTTATCTATTTATTTTTATCTTTGGAATGATAAATTGTAAAATTTATATAATATAATATAATATAATAATTGATAGATTTTGATTATTAAACTTAATCACTAGGGAGAAGTTTTCATACTAACGAGATACTTCACATGTCTGAACAATTGTAATTAATTTATTATGGGTCGCTGGGTCGTTCAGGATATTTGCAACGGCAACTGTCCACGGGTCGAGCACGAAAAAGTTTCGTGTTCGAATAGCAAGCTTCGCCTCCGCTTGGTTGGCATTAACCCGACCCCCATATTACATCGCCTTCTGGGTAGGGCGCGGGGAGGGATCCGCCGAGGGTTCTGGCGCCTGGCGCATTTCGCTTTGAACTAACGATTGGAAGTCCGCAAAGTTTGTGGCAGGTCGTTGGAAGAGTGTGATAAGCATGTAGAGAACGTTTCCTGGCTGTCGCATACATTTATTTATTAATTTATTTTTCATTGTACTCGCCTAATTAATCTGGTTACGTTTTCATATCGCCTTCAAAAGGTTCATAGTTCTTTTATGGGACTTGGAGTTCGTTATTATAATAAAGTTCGAAGGTTGATCGTCAGTTGTCTATTGGTACTTTTAAGCGACGCGTTAAAGAACAGCTTGTGGGTAAAGGATATTATGGTAAAGATAAATATATTGATGACAAGGGCGCCTGGAAATAATAGTTTCGAAACCAGTTCCGCCCAGGTTTAAAGTTACTTTGTAATTGTTGTTTTAAAGGATGTCCTGAGTAGTTGCTTTAACCGTTTCTCCTCCTCAATGTTAAAACAGTTAACAATGTTTCGATAAGGTAGTAGAAGCAAAAAATGACGTGCATAAGTGTATTTACAGAATACCTATATGAATAAATGATTTTGATTTGATTTAGCACTTCTACCAGTCAACCCTGTACCTAACTTATTTTATATTCACAATTTGTCTGTATATCTGACTGGCAACAGAAGTTAGGTAATTTAATCAATATTTGAGCATTTTCAATTTTATATCCGACTCACGATGTAATTAGGTTTATGAAAACAATAATTTTGTATTTTAATAAATACACGACAAAGCTTGGCTTATATTCTCTTAATCTATTATTAAAAACCTGAAAATGTTAGATGGTAGAATTGAGTTGGTTTAGGCGATTTAATTTTACGAGCGTCAGACTGTGACGGATTGTTTATTTACACATACTTGCACACATCCCCGTATTAAGATGTCATTATAATGACTACTTTAAAAAGGTTTCATGGAGGTTAACCTTTACACGACATTGTAAATGTACTTGCAAAACCCATTGAAAATGTGTTGCGGCACTCGAAGGTTGCACAGATGAGAGACGGGCTTACGCTTTTGTTAGAGACACCGACAGTTAAGATCTGAACCTTTGACCTTGATCTTACGTTTAGATTAGGGAATCATCCGATTGTTGTGCGAATGTTGAACCTCGTTGCTATGATTACAATAGGATTTTATTTTGCCAGCGATACGAACATAGAAACGATACGAACATGGCACCGGTGACCGAAAAGCTACGCGGAAAACGGCTATCATGGTATGGTCATGTTATGCGGAGGAATGAACAGCATGTTGTACGGAAGGTATTAAGTATGAACGTAGATGGCTATAGAGGTAGAGGAAGGCCAAAGAAGCGATGGATGGATTGTGTGAAGGATGGTATGGCTAGAATGGAAGTTACTAGTGAGATGACGGCTGATAGAGAAGTATGGAAGAAAAATACATGCTGCGACCGCAAATAAAATTGGGACACGGGCAGGAGGATGATGATGATGATGATGACGGACATAGCAACGAAACAACTCTTTCACCAGATGACGCGGCATCGGCATTAAAAAATGTTTTTTTAAAAAAAGGTCTGTGGTATTAAGGTGATTCCTTCGATATTGTCCGTGAATATTTTTTTCCTGTAAATCGTAGCTCGGTTTTAGTTTTCTGTGTTTGTGTGTGTGTGTGTGTGTGTGTGAGGTATTTAGTTTTAGTTGTCTAAATAATTGTTTTCGATATTCCGATCGTGTTGTAATGTTATCCACGAAATTAATGATATTATTATTAATTAAAAATATCTTTATTGTAATGGCGAATGACATTTTGATCAAGAAACATCGTAAAACATAGATGCAATTTGCGAAAAACGATATAAAATTAAAATATCGCGGGTTGCTATGGAAAAAAAACGATGTTTTTGGCCTAGTTCAACGCTTGTTACTATAGTGTGAGGATACTCTGAAACGATTTTGGAACAAAGGTAATTTCGCAATGTCTACACGTGTGGTTCTGACTAAATTATAGTATGGAAATATTTTATATTTTGTTTGAAGTATCAGTCTTCTGTTAAGTAAGATATTGATTGATCTTTATTTTAGTATATATAATCGATCAACCACTGAACCAGGATATACATTACTTAGTACTATATTAGCATTTGTACCAACTGTTTCGAAACAAACACATTCAACATAGAATATAATCATAACCTAGTCTATAATTATTATGAAAAAGGCAACGCTGTATCATATTTTTATAATACTCCTGGTTAGCCTGAGAGGTTGGTCTACAATGTAATTAAATGTTCCAATATATAAATATGACATTTTTGTAATGACAACTTCATTACAAAGCGGCGTACTCTAACACAGGTGAAACGTCTTGCCGCCAAATGAAGTGTGCGCATATGACCTCAATGATTCATAAGTTGAAAAGCCAACAAGAAAACGCGTCAATAAGAGATATTTATTGTTTATTTAACAGTTTAATATTAACAATGGATGGATAGTTGGAAAATTCGAAATTGGAATACGAAATCCAAAATATCTTAAACGTCAAAATTGAATTTGGAATAATGATTATTGTAATAGCATAAGTGTGTTCTTGCTTTGCAAGAAATCACAGTCGATGATAAATCTAATAGTATCGTGAGTACATGAATCCGTACATCGCTAATGTACATATAGTATAGTATAATTAACGCAGGTGTGTTTTCTTAGTGTGCGGTTATGTGAGGCACTTGCAGCATGAATCTACTAGAATAATAATAGGCGTTGTTCGAATCGATCCTGGCGTTCGTTGCGCGTGGGTGCGTCGGTAGGCCGTACGGCCTGGCGACCTTCGCCGACCCCTACTTTGGGGGCGATCCCTATGGGCCTGGCACGGGCGAGGGGGAGACACGGCTCAGGGGCGACTAGATATAGAGGGGTTTTAGAGGTTTAATTTGTTTTCGGGTGGGCCAGCTATGCCCGCGAAATCCGACCCTGACTTACAGGGAATAAAAATGTTTGCGTTATATTTTATGTAAGGATACCGCAATTTCGTTGCAGTTTTTCGTTACGTTTCGACATTCGGCCCCAATATTGAAATTACATTCAGAAAATTCCCAAATTGCTACTTTAATCTATTAAATAATGATTATTTTTGTTTGGGCAAAGGAGGCATATTTGTATTTTCACCGTTAATGTATCAAAAGTCATGATAGCAGTTTTGGTCATGAGCATTTCAAAATACATGTACAGGTTATATTTTCTTTGGTAATTTTGTTTGGTACAATAACCATTTTGGAACTTGAGGTTTTTATTTTACCAATTGGTGACTAAAAGGAGAAATTTTAATGCCCGCAATCAGTATGCAATACGCGGTCGACAGTGGGCGTGATGTTTTAGTCTGACATGACCTCCGCAATATCAACGTGCAGCGTAAGCAACTCGGTATCACCACAGGTGAGTTGCACAAAAATAGAGATTGAACAGTAGCTTGCAATGTAAGTTAAAATAATATCGTGTAATTGGAGTAATTCATAGTTTTCTCTTTTTCTTTTCAAGTACAGAAAATCAGGCGTTTCGTTAAAACGTAAGTAGCTGGAAATTCAAAAATTCTAAATTATATAATCACAATATTTGGATTTTATTACTCTCAGAGAGATACTTGCTGGAGATGAGAACTATTGTACTTATCGGAAATTCCGACTGAAATAGCAAATCCCGTGGAATTAGAATAGATGCGATATATAGCTAGCGTTCTAAGATGACTGTAGCGAACGGTTGAAAATAGAATATATTATTGTGTGCTTAGATTTTATCTGATTACCGGACTGGAGTCTCACATATGTGTAGTGCCGTATCTAAGCGATGGTTGGGACTAAAGTTCTCCCTACACCGAGCCCTCCCCCCTTCACACTCACACACAGATATAGCGGCCCCCCAAATCCCCCACAACCTCTCTAAAATGCTCGCTTGACACAAGAATTCCTACATCTCTATTCTAGGTTAGCTTTTGCATATTACATGGCCTGTTCCAACCAAAATTTAATAGCTCGTTCAGCTGCTGTTCTGAAGGTATAAAGTATTTTCGATTAGTTGACAGGTGATAGGGAACAGCGCTTTATTTTAAAATGTGTGTGTGTGCGTGTGTGCATGTGTGTTTAACAGCTTGTATGTAATAATAAATTCATAAGACATTTCCTGGTTTTGTATGCAGCCCTGAGTGCAGCTATGAAACTTCGGCTATACTCGTCATTTCCTCAGTTCCTGATTATGATTAAAATTATGGCCTTTTCCTTGTTGTGAGCGCAGTTGGTGGTAACTCTGCCTGGCCGGTGAGAGGTCCCGAGTTCGATGCGCAGCCGGGGCAGACTTTTATATGTGAAATAAATGTTTGTTCTTTGGTCATGAGTGGTCGTGATGATGTTCGTAGTGATAATATGACACACATCCATGACATCCGCGAGATGAGTAATCTTAGTTCGGGGTTGTGAGTGTGTGTTATTTAGAATCGTATACAATCAATCCCGACTATTTTAAAAGCTAATATTGATACATTTTACGTTTTATTGTTCAAATTTCAACATATGACGTGAAATAAAGCTAGGTATACTTACAAAAGCGAAACAGGATTAGTTTTATCCTATGTTGTAAGGCAACGAGCAGGTGAGGAGTTTATCTATTACGTACTCGTACTATGCTATCACATGTTAAGAATCGGACTTACCAAAGATACTCAATATCATCATGACGAAAGGCAGTCACCGCTTCATTTATTTCATTCACATCCTAAGCTTTTCTTCACCATATCGGTCCATTAGCAAAGGCGGTCCGTCCATATATCTGTGTCAGACAGATGTGTAGGTATGTGTGTAGGAATTACGTGGCAAAATACAACGCAAGCAAGGCTTTGCGGCTTATATGGAGGGACCGCCTCTGTCCATTAGGTAGGGGATATTTTCTTTGGCCACTTCGAAACCTACTCGTTCGCCCGCCTTTCTTATCGGAATCTGCAATGTGTACGCTACATCGTCACGTAGAATACGTACAAAGAATCATCTCAGATTCTCTTCAGATCCTTATGTGTGCATTACGGCATCATTATCACAGACAAAATTGAGATGTATTAAAGGATTAAAGTACCTAAACCCCACAGTAAAATCTATCTAAAAATAAAAAATAAAACATTCAAGTCCGAATCGAACTCGCTAGGGCTCCGATCTTACAGAATATATTGTTAAAAAATATTCCTGGATAAGGCAATATTTTCCGCATACTCCAGAAATCGAAGAAATAAGGATTTGTTGTGTATCAAGCAGTGAGGACGAGCTATATTTAAGTATATAATTCAAAACTTTTCGTTCGAAAGTTTCGGACATGACGAGAGGATGGTCAATTTATATGCATCTTCATTATTACATTGAATCATAAATATTAATATTAATAAAAATTGAATTTTATATCCTTCAAAACGAGACCGTTTATTTTATATCTGTCTATACTAATATTATAAAGAGAGAGTGCGAATTTTGTGTGTGTGTAGGTATATGCAGAAAGTAACCTCCGTATCCATGGTACCCACTCGTACTTGGAAAATTCTTTTACCGTTTGAGATGTACATTATTCCGGATGGACTTATTTTCGTCACCGCACATCACGGAGTACCAGGTTCCATCAACACCACCTGGATACCTGGCATTCGTCCACAGGTCGGTTCTCACGTAGCTTTCTACCACGCACGTGTAAACTGTGGAACGAACTTCCTGCATCGGTGTTTCCTCCAAGCTATGACATGGGATCATTCAAAAAGCGGGTCTATAATTTCCTTCGAGGCCGGCAACGCATTGGTGACGCCCCTGGTGTTGCTAGTGTCCATTGGCGGCGGTGAACACTTACCATCAGGTGACCCGTCTGCTCGTTTGCATGCCCAAAGCATAAAAAAAAAAAACTTACGCTAAATATCAAGTGTAGCTCTATAATAATTAATTGTTGATCCCGAACGATGTCGGGACATGGCGCTAGTAAATAATAAAATTTAGGGATGTATGGATATGAAATTTCGGATCTGGATATGGATACGGATATATGAATAATGTTTTACCGGTTTCGGTTAGGGATATGAAATTATATCGCATTATCCGATTGCTTCGGATAATTTTGTTTACGAATATTAGATGATTTACGATTTGAAAAAATTATATAATGTATTTACAAGGTAACAGTTTGACTTTATTTCTGGTTATTATGTAGATGTGTAGTCACAAAAAATAAGAATAGCCTTAAAAATTAAATAATATAGCCTTAAAATTAAATAACAAAACCTGCCTAAAATGAGAACGACGCGGCCAATGTATCGGCTCGGCCGGCGAAAATCTGTCACACCGTATTTTATTTAGACTGGACTGCTAGCCGAAATTATTTGAAACTTTATCGGATTCGGTTACGGTTACGAACAAATTTCTATTGCGGATATCCGATAGTTTCGGTTACGGTTCCGGAGCTCCATAACATCCCTGATAAAGTTGTTATGCAAGTTAGTGTAGAGTTAATTTGCCAATATTTTTATTGATTAATTACCATTAGTTACCGTTCGTGTTTGGGTCACCAAACTCACTGTGTTACCAATAACTCTTTCCGTTCAATAAATTTGGAAAACATCGATCGTTACAGTCGAATAGACGAATGTGAGTGATCAAACCAAGCCTTACATTTATATACTGGATGTACGAATATTAAAAAGTAAAAACTTAACTTTGTTCTAAATTTGTAATTAATTTTCCCCACAGCGTTCCACTCCCCGGAGCTGCTGCTGGATCACGTGGGTCGTGTTCACGGAGACGACTACTCGACGGGCGGCGGCGGCGGCGGCGGGGGCGGTGGGGACTCGCTCTTGGTGCCGGTGCATTCGATCATCGGCAGCCAGTTGGGACCGGAGTTCGTGCGGCACATTGTGAGTCACGAGTATCAGTATGCGTTCTTAGGATTACTATTTATTCAGCGTCAGTTTGCTTCTTGAACGCTTCGATCCAGGAGTTTGTGTCTGTATCTCGAGAGTAGAACTCTAGACTCGTCGCTCTTCAAACACGTCGCTACCGCCTGAACTGTAGTACATGCTGTGTGATAGGCTGCGATATTAACGTATATAGTGGTATACTTATCCAAATATTGCCAAAAGACATGAATACCCTAAATGCAATTAAGTAAGACGTAATCTACACCCTCCGATCCTGCATTCTATTTTACACGTACAACCACAAACAAGAAATTAATATAAGGTCAATTGTTGGTTGTATCCCTGCACAAGGACTGCATCAGGAAAGCACTTCCAGCCGTTCTAGCGTCCAACTTAACGTTGGTACTCGCACGCGGGTGGAGTCTACTGAACAACGAATTGGGCAACGGCGCCGAATTCCTTCTGTTTGAGGTCTCTGGGTTATATACCATCCCGTTTAATACCGCTGGTAGTCGGGCGTGATGGTATTGTCTTTACCTTCTCGATTTCTACCAACTGTCTAACATCAATTGTTAAATATTAACGTGTTACCGGTTCCGAAGAGCCCGTTGTAGAGCTGGTTCTTCTTGGTTCGCATCGCATATCTACGGCTTACCATACAATGGTGCCATTGCTTATCTGCAGATTATCGATTTAAACACTCGATTTTTTTCTTAAATCCAACATAAAATGTATAGACCGCATCATGATACCGTGCACCTCCCACTCCCCCCAGCCCGACGCGAACGACCTCCTCGTCCCGCGCGCCCCGCCGGACGACCGGCCCCACGAGTGCCAGGTGTGCCACCGCAAGTTCAAGCGGAGGCAACATCTGAAGGTTCACGCTAACGTACACCTCAAGGTCGAGCCCACCGTGTGGTGCTCGCTGTGTCACGCCGGTGAGGATATTCTAATGATAACTAATGGAAAGGTCGTAAGTGGTTGTTATCGATATTTGTTTTAATAAAACAGTACGTCTCAAATATTACAGATTTATATAGTGGCATAGATTAAATGGGTCTGCTGGAAGAGGTTGCTATAGATATTTCTACGAGTATTCAGCAATACCGTTGTACGAAGTTTTTTCTTTATTTTTATTACTTTAAGTATCCAATGTTGATAAATTATTAAATAACAAAATAATAATAATATTGCAAAACTTTGTCAGAGACCGCGATTCATACAACAGGTTCTAGTAGGAATTAAATTAACGTGTCGTGGGTATTAAACAAATAGTTTGCCCGCCACAGAAAAGCCTTCCCCTGTCTAGGATTACATCCACGACCATTAGCGAGGTGAGCAGTTTTATTTCATGTTGCAATCCTAGCATCACCGATGGCCTCAGGTGAAGCTTTTTTAGATTCTCAATACAAATTGGCAATAGTTGTAACTTTTTCATCTTAATTTAAGATCATAATACTCTTATCAAAGCAATAATAAATCTATTGTCCCTCAGGTTTCTATCACAACCAGCAATTTGAGGACCACCAGTGTCCAGGGTTGAACCCGGAAATCACACACGCGCAGCGGGGCAACTCCAAACTGGACGCCAGGAAGGAGAACAACCACCCCAACGACTTCATTGAGGTCGTTGAGGTGAGTGTTATCAACTGCGCGGATATAATAGTATTTTACGCTTGGTACCAAACAACTAGCAGCGCGGTTTTATAGCGGAATCGATTCGCGTACTCCAGCCGGGGTAAATTATGTAGCCTTACGAATTAAAGAAGTGATTCCACTGTGACTGTGTTATATAATATTAGGTTTTGTGGTTATAACAATGTTACTGAATTTTTTTTGTGTAGGTACTTACATTATTCGCACATTTTTTTTCTTTGTTTGTGTGCTTCGTTATTTTTTTATCCTTTTTCTTGTTTAGTTATTAGTAAACCATTGTATGAAATAAACGCTTTCCTTCTATATTATTATATGTATAGATTCAGAAACAACACATTCAAATGCAAATTAATTTAGCTCAACTTCCTTCTACCAAAAATTTTTTTCCGTGTATTCTGTTCACTTATTGAGTTCTCCCCCTCTACTAATTCAACGTTCTCAATCCTTTTCATCTTTCAAAAATAAAGGTAAAGAGTATTATTTATCCCTAAAATGTATTCTTTAGTAGATTTCTATGAAGACATAATCAATAGTAACATTGCCATTCAATTGCCAATGTGTGTGTATTTATGTATGTATGTATGTATTTACACATATTATAAGTTAATATTTCTTCTGGAAGAGATCGCTATCACAGCGAAAAGACCGCTGTTCTGTTTATTATTCTTAGTGTGCACAATAAAGTAAATTGTATTGTATCTCATGCTTCTAGTACATATTGCTTATTTTTTTGTGTCAAATAATAAAACTGTCCCAAACGCGAAACATTTTCCTTAAACCCCCCTCGTCGTGGGGGGAGAACCTTGCCCAGCAATGGAACTGTTGTGCGCTATAACGGTGACCGTTCTTCCAGATAGAGGAGAACATCAAAATAGTGGACGAGAGTCGCGTGGACATCCAGCCGGAGGAGACCAATATCCCGACCCCGTTGCGCGTGTTCGTGTGCAAGTACTGCTCCAAGCCGTTCAAACGGAAAGACCACTACCGCATCCACTTGCACATCCACACCGGCGTCAAGTCCTTCTTCTGTCCATACTGTCAGAAAGGTACTATACTAAACTAGTCGACAAACGAGCAGACGAGCCTATCACTGTCGTCCTTTGATTTCAGTAACATCGAAGGGATCGCTGAAACGGTGCCGATCGAAGGCGAAGCAAAGAACTCGCATTGTTATTGGCATCTAATATTGCGACCGACATACGTATGAAACATTTCACGGTTGGTTTTCGAAGAAGGGTGGCAATTAGCCAGTCCGGCAACATACCCCACTACCTTGCAAGTACCGCCGGGGTTCAATTGGGTGTTACACAGGCAGGGGTGGTCGGCTTGGACTCGAGAATGAACGGAGCCCTTTATGTATACTATGTGTTCGCCTCCTGGTCTAAGTAAGAACAAAATAACCATAGAAAAATGTTGTTTCTAATTTTATTTTATGCATTACTCTTAAATTTTAAAGCAATTTAAAACCATTGATATATAGAGAAGGAAATAGTACCGAAGTGTTTCATCTTTGTCTATTTATGTATAGATTATTAGAAATATTATCTTACAAGGGTTTTCTTCCGATTAAATTTTTATATTCTCTATTTAAAATGTTTTGTCCTTAAATTCCATAGAGAAAGGATGTGCCAACACACTAATGGGAAATGAGGTCAATCGTGATAGTAAATATATAAAACTATAATAGACAATAACTTTACAATGGTTTAAGCCTAATGTTTTAATGTGATATTATTTATCAAGATATAATTTACGATCTAAAATATGATGTCAACGGTGAATGAAGTCTCAACAATGAGGTAAGTCTCCCAGTCTGTCGTGTCTCTCATTTCGAAAAGAGACAGGAGTAGGACATTTTGGGTGACTCCAAGTTCACGCACGAATCGATTGAATTCTTCCATCCTTGGTTTACAACCTACCTTGCTCGTGATTGTACCGACCTACAGATAAGCCCATAGTGGCCATGACTGTTGTCAAGCGTGGTTTTCCCTCCTAAATCGTAAATTCCAAATTGACAATATGGCGTATATATATATAGATAGAAATTTCCCATACTGCAAATAGGCTGCATATTTCTGAAAATTCCCTGCGATTTTATGATGTGTAATTGTTTTCCAGGCTTTTACCGCAAGGATCACATGAAGAAGCACGCGCTGGTGCACGAGAAGCCGAAGCCGCCAATCAAGCCGAAGGCCAAGAAGCAGCTGCCAGACCTCTACCCCATCGATATGTTGTCCAGGAAAGACGTGAAACCAGAGATTACTATACACGTGAGCTTTTAACGTCAACTGCTAAACGATCATATCGCACCTTTAGAATGAAAGTGACTTAACTCAAAATTCCTGAAATTCCAGATTTTACTATAAATTTACTTTAAAAAGCCTACTCTAAAACCCCCACGGTGAAAAAGAGCCCGAATTATGAGTGAGAAAGGGAAAAAGGGAAAGCCTCATACATCAGTCTCTTTAAATTTACTCAAGACCATACATTTTTGAAAACTTTCTTCGTCGTATCCCATAAATTGCAATTTTTGAGTTAAGTCCCTTTCATTCTAAGGGTGTAAGGGTAATATGAGAAGTCAGAAGTGTATAGGCTTTTTCTAAGTTAGTGTGCTTTATCTATCTGTTTATCTATAACATCATTGCTTATTTTATGTCTTTAAGCATTGAGATTGAGGTATAAATAAAAAATAAGCCACTTGATGAGAAGTGATCACAGCATTAGAAGGGGATCCATCCACACTTACATTCATATATAATAAATAGGTTATGTATTTAACATGACTTTCTATTGTATCCCGAGCCAACTTATACACGACAATCGTGTTAGTCAGTGAAAGAAACAGTGGTGTCTGTCTACCTTATCTGTGCCAAAGATCACAGAGAATTGTTGCTTAGTTTTTACTTGAAACTGTAATAAACAGACCTACTCTACTACAACGGCTTGGTGTACAAGCTTATTATCATAATTATAATATTACTAGCGAAATAGGGATATTGTAGTGCACGGAAGAAATGAATATCTTGGCTGTAGTTCTTGATTCAAGATAGAAATAGACGAGAGTAAGGAAGCCCGAAATTATAAATTTTGGAAAATTAACAGAATATTAAATGTTATTTTAGTCACAATGTATTTCAATGAGTTTTCAGTAGTTAGTAGATTCTTATCTTCTTCTCATTTCCTGGCCGACAGGGCATCAGTGATATCTTTGGTATTTCTGATGTCCACAGGCGACGGTGACCACCTGCCATCAGATGGCTCGTCTGCTCGTTTGTCAGCTATTAACATAAAATATATATAGACATATTGGAAATCTTATCTAATTTTGAGACATTTCGACCCATGTAATGTAGGCCCATTAAGCCAGATTCCTGCGCATGTATCCTTATTCTCTTATTTTCAAAATACAGTAGTGCATATACAGTTTTACAGAAATAAAATGACATAATACGTCGTCTCGCAGGCACCGTCCAGCACAAGGCTCCGGATGCCGCTCAGCATCAAGGTGCCGTACAAGATGGTGATGTCGATGGACAACGGCGAACAGCGAGCGGTCACCGTCGACCCGCACGCCGACCGCGAGCGGTACGCGAGGATCGCCGCTGAATAATGTTCACCTTTAACATTGACTCGACTAGCGAAACTGACTCGTTCATGAGGTAGCGCCTAATCGCCTAAGGCTACGTCGCCTCTTACCTGATAGGATTGCAGTGAAGCATTGACTTATAAGTAAAAAAAACCTTGACGAGAGCAGACGTTTATCTGCCTGTGTGTACACATTAGAAATTAATGTGTTTATGTAATTAAGAAGCTATAATTCGTTGTAGAAGAGTTTCCAAGAGTTAATGATGATGAACAAGAAAACTGCTTCCTCGTTAATTTATTAAATTAAATTTTATTCGGAATTGACTTTTACATACACTTTTCGAAAGTCGAACTACGCCATCGCTCCAACGAACCCCTAGCGTGGCTAGCCGCGGAAGTAGAAGCGGCGAGATGCTCCCAAGGGGTTTGTTTTCCCCCTCACATTTACATTGAACGCTTACCACTTATGCTTATATATTAAACTCATGTCCAAGCAATCTTGTCTTAAAAGTAAAGTTGTTTACAAGGTATACGTTCTGCAAATATTATAGTCAATCTGTCTGTACATGCGGTATTGAACTTATGCGAGTTTTCACATTGTGACGTAGTTCGGAGTCGCCAAAGGTCGACTAGCACTATAATACTAGCTGACCGTGCATACGTTGATCTCCGATATATTTAAATATATATAGTTTCGGTTCATAACTAAATAATTTTAATTCAGTGCAGGATAAAGTAATGGATTATGTCATAAAAAATGCTCATTCTTTATATTAACTTAAGTGAAATTGATTTCTCAATAAAATTTATTAGAAGAATCGAAATTGTCTCCATAAACTCATTTTCTTAAGATTCTGCAATCATTTAATTGGCTGGAAATTTAATGATTTTACTTATTGCTTTAATGTAAAGTTCATTTAGTATTTAATGTGTACAATAAATATATTATGTTGGATTGTAATTATCTAGGTACTTAAATACTGAGTAACCTTATAAGAGCAGCAGCTCGTCGTGCGGGAATTAACTTCGACATGTTCGGATTTTTTGAACCGGGTTATTTAGCTGTACTGCAGCAGCTGTGTATAGATCCATCGATCGCATCTCGCATAATGTCCAGACATGTTCAACTCAATTTAAAACACCTTCTCACGACAGTTGATTACTCTGGATCAGCCTTAAGGTAGTTTAATTAGCAACTTTTTATCCAGATTTTGGTTCCTTTTCATGTGTATGTAAAAGAAAACGCATTTTATATTTGTATGTAAACATAGAAATAACTAAGTTGCTTATGTCAATAAATTGTAATGTACACACTCACACATCTTTGAATACTTTATGTGTAGTAAATTGTGAATCTCTTGTCGTACTTTTATGCGTATTCAATTTTTAATTTTAATGGTATTATTGTATATATTGAATGCTTAGTATGAATTAAGGGTTTATCGAATCTCTGTTTGAAATAATATGTAAATATTTGTCAGTTTAAAAATAACTTTTTCTTCACATTATGGTGGTACGAATGTAATTAACAGATTATGTACCTAATTAAAGTATTATATAGTTTTAACTATAATTTTAACATTAATTTTAGGAAATTATTCAAATTGAGTCAATAAAGTCTACACTCACAATCTAACAAGGTATATCATATTGTTGAATGTTTGAATGTTTGAAATAGTGAAATAGTGAAATAGTTTGGATATATATATACATATATGTATGTATATATATATATATATATATATTTGTTAGCCAAATTTGTCAAAAATAAAATAACTGAATATATACCCATTAAATTTTTAAACAATTATCTTTCTATATATATCTTTACATCGTCACAAATCATTCATTGTAAGACACACGATACCTTAAGCTAGCTGCGAATGTACCAGAGCGCACATAAAATTTTGCGATTAAAAGGTTTTTATGTGTTTTATTTATATCGATAATTAAAAAGTGGAATTGCGTCGAAAATATTATCGGATAAAGAATTTTTACAATTTCAAATATCGCATAAGATCATATATCGTTTGACAGACTTCAAGTTATACTTATTTACGGCCCTTGTAAGATAATCGTCTATCACTAGTACAATGAATTTACTCTTAAGAGCTGTTGATAACTTCGAGATATGAAGAAAAAGTAGTCGCTCTTTAAAGGAAACTTCTTAGCAGTGAAAAATTTAATTGAATTCAATAGATGAATCTATACTAATATTATAAAGAGAGTGCGAATTTGTGAGTTTGTGTGTATGCTGTAGGTAATCTCCGGACCATGGCACCTACTGGGAAAAATGTTTTACCATTTCAAAGGTACATTACTTCGATGGACATAGGCTATATGTATTATTATGTGTATAAAAGCGCCGCATCTTAAGTATAAAAATATACAGTACATATTGCAGATCGAATTCGGAAAGCCTTCACATTTTACAAGAGCTTCGAGAGTGGGAATAGTTTCATGTTGGACGTCTGTGCGAACTGTAGGAACGGTGTGTGAGGTGGGATGGTGGAGTTCTTGAAAAATATTTAACAATTACAAAATTTAATCCTAAAACAAATTTTTTTGCCTCGCAAAACTTTTCGGGTGCTCTGTGCGGTTACATTTTCTTTTTGCGTTCATTACCGAATTAGTAATATAAATTCTCGCCTTCTGTGTGCCGAAGTGCGTAACCATTCTGACCACTAGGCCGGGTCCAAATAGAATGATTGTCATTAAGTGGATCTCAACGTGTTCACCTTATTTATTTTGTGGCCTAATTTTCATGTTTAACATATCTCAGTATTTTTATAGGTTATCGCGTCATACATTTCCCACGTAAATCTACTAACAATTTTGCTTGAAGACAATTCGTAAATATTCATTTGCATTTTTGTGATACAGAAGGTATCAAGTAGTTACATTGAATATGCTATCCTCCTCATAGCTACTTATATACATACGTATGAGATTAAAGAATAGTTTGCAAAGTTGTTAGTAGTATTTTATTCGTCTAGATTTATTGTAGTTATCAAAATATTGCATTATTCTCAAACTTGAAGATCGAAATGATCGTTTGTCATGATTTTATTACCAGTAATAAGTGTACCTCTTGTCTATGAAGTTCCTTCTCTTTGACACAAATTATTGTGATTTTAACGTATAAGTTAATAAAATTGTAACTTTGAGTACAAAATGTCATGTAGTTTTATTGTACGTGTACAGAATATTGCAGGGTTCGAGGTGGATAGATCCAGAGTATGGAGCACAACCCAGTCGAACTTAGGATATGCAGTGAAAAAGAACCACGGCGTTCGATATTTCAGTGCGGCAGTCAGTCGCGTGTAATCCAACGCCGTGTTACAATTAGATGCATATACATATGTACTTACTGCGTTTCGAATTTCTTTATTTTTATGATATAACTAACACAACAAATAGACAATTACAACAAATTTATTGGCGAGAAATTATCAAAATGCAAATAATACTTGGGAAAGCCGCAGAAATACTATTTGCACCCGAAAAATTAAGATACAGATAAAGGATTCAATTGACTGATTAAATATATTTTTATGAAATTATTCGGACGTACTTATTTACCTCGATGCGCTCATGCGTGGATGTGTGCGTGTTCGCAGTGTTATTATGTGTGTAACATAACTTTTTGTATAGGTTAATGTACATTTATTCTATCTACGACAATACCAGAAAACAGTGATGCAAACTGTCTGCGAAATTTCATTTTTTAAATTTCGCAACATTCAAACAAGGAATGACATGAGGAGTAGAGGGTATGTTAAATTTACATCTTGCACAGGCATTGTTCACTCGCCGAATGTTATTATGCGAACTCGTTAGTAGCCTTGGTCCTATTACATTGTCCCAGTAAATCAGTTTTGAAAGCACAATAATTTAATACGTAATTCAGAGTATGTATCCACTAATTTTATAAAGAATTTTCAAATAGTGGAAACAGTTACGTACGACACTGTTAACATGACAATGACTAGATTACTCCAATACCGTTGAGTCGGTATAGATATCAAAGGAATGCACATTTTACACGTATGTACGCAAGGAGATTATACGGTATTTTTTTTGTTTTTGTTTTCTGGCGCCAGTTATTATTTATTTAGATTTTTTAGGATCTAGCACGAGACTGTCGGACCAGTCGCAGATACGAGATCGGCGGTCACCAGCCCAACGGCAGCCGGCGTGTCCGATGGTTTGAAACAAATGTGACGACCACCAGCGACGTGATGTTTGAAATTCGTTAGTGGTTGGTTAACCTTTTTCTGTAATACAAACAGTGCTGAATACAGAATATTTTTAACCATTATTCGAGATTAGCGACTGATACCAAGCCAAATCAGTTCTATCTGATCTCGCCTCTAAAATCCTTGTAATATATAGAACTTGAAAACTTCCATTAAATGAAACATTTATAACATTTTATAAAAATTATTGAATAAAACACACACTAGATAATAGAGGTAAGTCATAGATAGATATGGAAGTGCGCAATATACTTACTAGTATGTTCAGATGGTTATTTGAAATAAAACAATTTATGGATACATAAGTGTTCTACTGAAAGTACTTGTGGAGATAAATAGAAGCGCAAATTACTAAATTAAAAAAATACATTTCGTATTAGTTTAAATAACTCTGTAGATATTACCGAATATGGTGACCAAAGAGATACTTCTATGTTGGTTGATTGTTGACAGAGCATGAGGCGGGAGTTTTAAATACAATTGTGTTACAATTACAATTTTTATTGCAATTCACGTGAAAAAATACTTGAGACTACGTTACGTTAATTTAAGAAAAAACTAAAAAAATGTCTTTTTATTATTGTCTCGTATATGAAATATTTATCGTAAGTTGCGACTGAAATTGTATTTCCACCGTCCACCAGTCTGCAACTGATTATAAGTATATTACTAAAATAAACTCCGTTCAGAAATTTGTTATCGTTGTATTGTGAGTAAACATTGGGTTATTTTTTAAACTTGTACGTACACTGCGCGCAATTTATATTTACTTGGAAAAGGAAATATGCTATTTACATCGAATTCAGTGTAAGTACAATCCATAGAGTTCAGTCACCACGTCAAAGCTAGATTCTTTTTATTAGTTTGCAAATGAACACTCCCAGCACCTGATGGTTATGTGATTACCGTCATCCATGAACATCTACAATACTAAGGACGTTAGATAGTCGCCAATGTGTTACCAACGATTAGGGAAGAGAGTTCCCTTGTTAACTGATTCGTCTACATTATCCTATAAATCAACCTCAAATTTTTGATTTGTTATAAATTATTTTAACTTATACATTTACAATCATATTAAAAGCGTCTGCTGCAGACTGGATTAGGTATACATATTTGTACATGCCCTTTGCGCCCTGTCTACAATGGAGGTATTGTGCAATACCAGACGAACGCTTCAATGTTACATGATGAAATGTTTGTTATCATAGGGAAATCTTTATATTGTCTATGAATAACTATAGAGCAACGATGACCAGATGCTATGTTATAAATAACCCAGCAAATAAAATTGCAATATTAGGCGATGCACGGGAGGCGGTATTTTATTATTTAAATATTATTATTGTAAATTGTTATATAGTTATTCTGTTTTACGTATTTATACATCAGAATAATTAAAATAAAGAGGAAACGTAAAAAGAGCCAAGCTCAAATATTATTTGAAAACACCGTTTAAAATTAGTGTTTACGGCATTAATTTCTACTTTAAAATATTTAATTTATATCCTGTCGGTAATTTATGAAGTATTCAACAAAAATTAATACAAGCGCCAATATAATAGCACTGAAATAATATTAATAGATACAATTGTAAAAGTATACTTCAAAAATTTTAAAATTTAATAACAACTAAACATTTAAAAACAAATTCAAAAATCGCTATTGGTTTCAAATATAACATTCATTAATATACTTTTCTTAAGTTTAAATTCAATTACATAAAGATTATTATTACGAAGTGTGGATGAACGGTTCTACAATTTGATATATTTTATTTTATTGACATTTAAATTATAAGGTAATAATTATGACAGTAATAATAAAGTATATAATGTAAATGTTATGCAATAATATTCAAAGTTGATCATATGATTACAAAATGTAAACAAATGTCAAATGAATTTTGTATAATCTGTGTTATCTCGTGACGATTCTACGAATCTACTGAGTTACCCGTAATCACCAGTCACCACAATCTATACATCATACTATAGATCTTTATATGTTGTAAGAAAAGCGCCATATCAAATAAAAAACGGCGATTTGTCAACGACATAACTTTATAAATATTTTTTGAGTTAATAAAATATATTTTTCCATAATATTATACATATAATGATCGAACCGTTAATTTCACAAGCGATTAGCTTTAAAAATAACAGTCATTCAATAAATTTGTACTTTAAAACTATCTCTACATTTAAATTTGGAATTTAGAGACCGTTTTAGAACGTTCTATAAAAATATTATACTCGATTGTTTTTTTTTTCTCTAATTTAGCTATATTAGCAACGGCCTTGTATAGACCAACGTATATTTACATCAGTACACACCGCTAGCTGTCTACATTGCATACAAGGCTCTTTATTTATAATTTAATAAATTTGAAATTTAGAAAATTAATAAAAAACTTAATAAGATAACATTACAAAACAATTTTTAAATTGAAATAAACAACATTAATAATAATTTAACTAAGTTTCATCACAGCAAAATATTACACGTAAACAATTTATTAAATAAAAGACTTTCTTAAAAACTTACTAATAAGAAGATCACAATTATTTATGAATACATTATCATATAACTCTCATATTCACTAAAATGCTACAACAATTGCATGTCAAGTTCTGAAAGGTTTTGCATTAAAATTGGCTATTTTATATTTTCCGCGTTGTTTGACGTTGACATACAAATATCTCACAAATGTTAATAATTAATAAACTAAATTACCAATAGGACAATCATAGTTTGTCAGTTGTGGTCGTATTGGGCGGCCTAAAATACAGACCCTAATCCCATACCGGCAGAACAGGGTGTTGTAAGAGGTGACAGAAGCTAGCCTACTTGGTGGTAGGACTTCTCGTATGTATCTATCAATATTATTATTAAATCTATAATATTATTACTGGTATTATTATCTTCCGTGGAGCCTGCCTGGCTAGCTATCACCCTCCTGGTTGAGTCAGCCGCCAAACGTCTCGTCTAGATGCGGTTGGGGACTTGAGTCAGTACTTTTTTTCTTTCCTTATTCTTCATTCTTGCCTGACAACGCATCAGTTATGCCTTTGGTGTTACTAATTTACATGGGCGATGGAGACCACGTACCATCAGGTGACTCGTCTGCTCGATTGTCGATAATTAACAATAAAAAAAGACATTTGTATGTCATTGTGGACAAGGGATTTTTAAAAATATTATTTTAAATATTTTGTAAAAATTATGTAAAAATAAATGATTAATTAGCTTAACGCCTTAGCCTTACAGTGTAGTTAACTTAATCCTTGTCCACGAAATGACAAACTGAACTTGATGACAAACGAACATGCTTTCAATACTGATATTACTAATATCGGTCTCAACCCAATGAGCGCCAGAGACTTAATAAGCTAATCTCCTGTGCGTATTCGATAGACTTAACTTACTATATTATTATGAATAATAAAGATATATAAAATGGCAGTAAGAACCGACAATTGCTTCGAAACAACATAACTGTTTCCAAAACTAGGTAGCAATTTACCCAGATTTGTAGTTAGTGTAACGCAATGCCGAATTGAAGACTTTGCCGCGAAGCCGTGAAACGATATGTTTCGTCCTACATAGAAGCTACCTTAACGATTCCACCACAAATACGAAAGATAATAATGTAAGCCTAAAATATTGCTGGTTCAAAAGCACTCTTGCCCCTTTAGTTTTTCATCGTGTTTTCTTAATATGCTACTTTACATTAAAAATTCAAAATTATCCAAAAATACAACAAAAAAAAAACACGAATGCTCTTCGGTTTGCTATTCTGCTTCATTAACTTCTATATCGGTTGGCACTTAACAGTATTTAGAATGAATTTGTATGATACTAATTATCACTATCGATACCTATCTACCATTTTTCGGCATCATATAGCGCAACAATTGGTCGCTGCAAACCTCCGTCGGGAGACTTATTGCTATGGAAATATGAAAATGTATTCACGTGCATGCAGCCCACTCGGGCCCAATTCATGAAATTTTCAATCCAAGTTATACAAAAAACAAAACACGCCTGTCGCTTTGTCCTTTAACTGTGAGTTAACTTATAGACTGTATCAATTGATACAATTCAAAAAGTAGGTACATATGTAAATTTGTATTTACAAATATGTGTTTACCGTTTGTAATATTTATGAAACAGGTTGCATATTCACAATTTTAATTTAAAATATCCTCAAACAGAACGACAATCACATATTCGAATCACGTGTCGATGTTGTAACTTTTCCCGGAGCACTTAAATGGATCATCTCATTTATAATCTCCTAGCTCCAGTATCCCACAATCGATACAATATAGAAAGAATTTCATGAGCTCCTCCATGCTACGAAACATTTTAAGGTCTAGGTCCCGATTATCGTGAGGTAGAGCAGTCTTTTAAATCTTGTTTTCGCCTGTACTGCCTTCGCGGACAACAGAAAAATCTCCGACACTTGGATTGGCTACTAACTCTCCACTGACATCGCACTGGAGTGGCGTGGGGCAATAAGCTTTAGGATTCTTCGGAACAGACTTACGCATTGCAGTAAATCTCTAATGAAATGCTTATTTTAAGTGTTGACATCTTCGTTGAAAGATTTCTATTTAACTTCTGAGTTACGTCTTCTATCTATTGGAGATTTTGGTAGTGACCCTGTTTGTAGAACGAACCGTCTCAACTTCAAACCCATCTAATTTAACAGCTCGAGACTTGTCATATCTCAATTGTATCTTCACCATCTCCGGTACAGAAATCCCAGTGCGATGGCGTGTTTTCCTGGTTTCGTCCGAAGCCATATATGGCGGTGTGCGCCTTAGACAACATTATTGTACGGCAATCTCTATTTAATTATATAAATGCTTACTAATCATAATTTATAACAACTATTTAATATAAAAGTTCATAATTCGTTGTAATAGATAACAACTAGATCTCTTCCATTAAACATTTTTCTTACAATCAATAACAACAGTCCCTTGTAGTCAAATCTGCTACGACATCTTCCCTTAGATCTCGTTGCTTCTTCCGCAACTCGTTTTCGCTTCCTTGCCATTCGAAAATCACAGATCACACTTCTCGAGACATAAACACGGGTTATCTTTACCTAATAAAGTCAAAAGGTGTCCTTGGCAGCGGCTATGAGGTTCATGAGGTCGGACTTATCGTCCGATTGTCAGGAGGGCGCGGGGACGGGCGTCACGTGCGCGAGGGGCGGAGTGCTGCCCTGCTGTGACAGCTCTGCCTTGACGCGCCGCGCTATGTGCGACCGGGAGTGTTTGCGGAGATGGTCCTTGCGGTAGAAGCCTGGAAATTAATTAACTTCTATCAAAAGAGTACCTTATTTTCTTATATAGCTTTTCTTAGCGACTGAGCGCAAGAAGTAATCCGTTCAGAGCCGGGAGATCTGTATGAGAATATATTATATATTATACTGTCAGTTCTATTCATCTGATTTTAATAAATAAATAAAAATAAGTGATAACTAATTATGCACCACTTAACGTAGAGTTATGTCTTAGTTAATATCCTCTGGCTGGTAGAGGAAGGGCTGCTGGTTATTGCAATCATTTTTAAAATGGTTGTGACCTTAAAAAGTTAATGCATCTATTAGCTGCTGGCCTCTTATCATAAAATAAGGTAGTTATATGAGTATGACATAAAATGGTGTTCATAGACATGTGAATGATAGTCTACAATCAGTAGGATGTATGATCTCATGTAAGCAAGTTTCCTCGCTACGTGTCCCTTGTGTGTGATAAACAGACAAAAAGTGTAACAACTATTGCATTCGGTTCTATTGCTTTAATAAATGTGCCTAATAATAGTTTTTCTCATATATCCTTCATATACAGAGAGCTATCAGTTGTAGTTTTATTATACGTATAAATTATGTAGTATAAAAGAAAAGTTCGTATTATATTCTACAAAGAAAAATATATAGTATTACGTAAGTCTAAGGATGATTCGTTGATTGCTCTAAGAATAATGGTAACACTGTTACCTTTCCCGCACTCGTTGCAGACGTGCCGTTTCTCGCCGGAGTGGATGACGAAGTGCAGCGTGAGTTGCTCCTTGCGCTTGAACGCCTTGAAGCACACGGAGCAGACGTGCGGCCGCTCGGGGTTGTGCGACTGCTTGTGCCGCGTCAGGTGGTCTTTGCGCTTCAGTGCCGCGTTGCAGATGTCGCAGATGTACCTGTCACCGACCGCTCTGTAGTGGACGTGGTCTCACTCCGCTCATAATTTTGGACATGTCAACGTATTGCTGCACGTATTCACATATTCATTTGTATGTTCATCCGTCTCTCCGTTCCGATTTACTTGGAAGTATTACACAGAACGTGACCCAAAAAAGAATTTTAGATGGTATCTTTGAGGGTAAAATAGCAAGAAATAATGAATATTGTGAAATGTCCGTCTTAAAATATAATTTTAACGAAAAGCAGTTTGTTTTATAACCGATTTTGGCTCGACTATCAGACCGAAGATTAGAGTTATAAAAAGGCTTCTGCAATGTCATTTAAATTTTATTAATATTTACCTTCTTTCCATGGTGTGGCCGACGAGATGTTGTTCCAGCAGTCCTCGCTCGGGGTATGCCATGTGGCATTCTGGGCAGCAGTACAAGGTGCTGCCATCTGCGAAACGTATTACAGCTGCTTCTTATTAAGGTCTATCAATTTCATTGCTCCATTATTAGTTTGTTTGCTTCTGTAATGATTCAAATTACTGACAATTTATCAGCCCTTCTGGCCCTTCGTCAATCTTACTCACACTATTTATTATTATTGGTCCTGTGTTGCTTTCATTACTTCTATTGGATATATTAATTTGACCTGTTGATTAGAGTTGGAGGTATTTAAGAAGATGAAATTTCTAAAAGGATTTTGCTCGATATATAACGTTAAGAATTCACATAATACAAGCGATAACCTACGAGTATCTCTCTTAATCGGGAACACTATTTCTACTACGTCACAACCAAATTCTTGTAATGTAACGTACTACATACTACGTAATACATATGTATTACATTACGTAATTACATATTACGTAATACATATGTATTCTTTTTAATTTAGTAACTATTGGTAGAGATTGCAAAGAGAGAAGTGTTATGTAACATATTCGTAAATCTTCTTAACGCGCTGTTTCTTAAAAGAAATTGAAAATGTACCTTATTTCTTCTTAAACCTTATTTTAGGACGTCGGTGCGAAATGGGATAAGTATAAAATGGGTTCGTTGTGTTACCTAACGCAGTCGTGAGTCGAATCTCGCCCGGCTTGGGTCGTTGTTTCTTTTCTTTTGTGACTTTTTTTTTCTTCTTCTTCTTGCTGTTGGTGGGGTAGGTGATTGCGTTCGGGATGTGTGTGGGGCTCGTGTTGATGTTCTGGTTCACGATGGTAGTGGTCTGTACCACCACGCTGTTCACGGTGTTCGGCTGGATCTGGGAGTAGGGAAATGTTGGTGATATGGTTTAACAAGTGAATGAAACGAGATAGCCTTTTTGGTAGCCCTGCCTATTAAGGTGGTAAGGTTTAAATTTCCAGTCTAGACAGATAGTCCAACGATAAAAAATTGATTGTTTTCCGATCTCGGTTGTCTAATTTTGGACATTATGAGAGCGGCCTAGAATGCTGACCCCAATTCCATGCTGGCAGGGTGTCGTATGAGGCTACAGAAGCCGGCTTACTTGGTAGTAGGGTTTTGCGTAAGGATTATATTATCAATATTATTATTAAGTCTATAATATTATTACTGGTATTATTATCTTTCTGTGAAGCCTGCCTGGCTAGCTACCACCCTCCTACTTGAGTCCACCGCCAAACAACCCGTCGTGTTCCGGCTGACGGCTCGAGAGCCAGTAGTTTCGTTCTTCTTCTCTCTTAGCCGACAACGCATCAGTTATCTCCTTGGGTGTTGGTTTCCACTTTCCATCAGGTGGCTGCTTTGGTCTGCTTTTTTTCGGCTATTTACTTTAAAAAAAGCTTGTATGGCAATAAGTATCCAATGGTTGCATTGGACTGCAATTATTACAAGCCATCAGAACAAGACACCCAGCCCTATTTTATATACGTTAAAATTAATTGGATAAACATGAACTTTTAATGTTTTATGATTTTTGTTAATTGAAGCGATCATCCATTGGTATGAACAATAATATTAAAGGCGTTAATAAGAATAAAATAATAAATATAGTTTTTTTGCGTTTTATTCATACTTACTACCAGTAAAGGTGACTTTGATACGAATACAATTCTAATATCAAATTATATTGTGTTGCGCAACAAAAGTACTTACAGCCAAAGTATTTATCGAAGGCAAAGCATTAGCTGCCACGGTAGCGACAATAGTCGGTTGTTCCTCGCGCTTCTCGTTAACGGAGTTGGGAGTGGAATACTTGAGCAGGTGGTGCAGCGGTAGAGGCAGCGTGGACAAGTAGTCCGCCACGCCGTTGCCCAACGTCTGCCAGGTGGAACTGTCACTCATATCGCCAATACCTGTGTTGAAGGTGGACAGAGGTTTTGTTAGATAACTAGAAGACGGCCGCAACTCATCTGCTGGGACAAAAGTACCTACCTGATATTGAAAAGTTTGTATATTACTTTTCGTATAAATATTTCTACCATAAAATATAATCTAGTTTACTCTTTAGAAAGTCTTCCACCTTGTGAATATCCTCTTAACATCTGTTATGCGAGAAGATTTTGCATTTGTTAAATTCTCTGCTGCAGCAACACAGGTACGCTGGCTTGTAAACTATAAAGGAGAATAATTCTCACGGGCTCAATGTAGTTGATCGGCTGCCTAGATGTAGCAAGAGAATGGGGATATGGACAGTGGCCTTACTGATAAACTCTGCGGGCATGGGAGCGCGCTCGGGGCGGCCCTCCTGTTTGATAACACGCGCAAGTGCCGCCGTCTCCTTGGGCTCGTGCAAAACGACCAATAGCTGCTGCGTTCCCTGCTGCAGCGGTGCTGTTTGCGTCACTGTTACAGATAATAAAAAATGAATATATTAAAGAAACAATGATGGCTTGCACCTTATTAGCATCGCGTTTATTTTCCGAAGGGAACGGTCTCACTGCTGAGAGAAATTTGCCCTTGCATTCATAGCTAGCGTGGCAGTCTATGGCTTTAAACCATCACAATGTGAGATGACTAATCAAAAACGTGTCAAAAACAAACAATTGATAAATAAAACCTAAAGTATTGTACTGATTTAATATAACCTTATTCTGATTCACTATTGTCATTTCTCCCCTAAAAAATTCATAGTCAGTACAGTCCTGTGAGCTCTTCAACTATCTCTTCTTTCCGCGTACCTTGATGTTGATGCATCATGGTCGCCATGATGTCGTGGTGATGGTCCTCGCGGTAGTCCCGCTTGTCACGTTCCCGCAGCTGCACGGCCTCCGCCTGCACGCAACTGCTCTGACCGCCGTACGCGATGTTCCCGAGGTTCACCGAGGAAGACGCCGATATCGCCTGGTACTTCAGTCCTGCGTTTACTGCAATTGTATTGCTATTATGAGGTTTTGTAAGAACAACCATGCAATGATAACTACGGAATGGTCAATGTGTCTAGCGACATCTGTATTAGGCTGAGATTATTCTCACCTTTTCCTACTGTGGGTTTAAAACTATTGTCACTACACTGATAAAGAGCGGAATGACCAACTTTGATACGTCTATAAGGTTTTATTCCATTATTGAAGATGTATGCATTAAAACTCAGGTTTGTCATAGGAGATATCCACCAGGCTATTACTGATAGGGTCAGACTAGCCTAATTTTAATTAACTTAGTCATTACGATATAGCGAATGTAACTCCGGTTACTCTTAAATTAATGACTAATGCATTTTGTAGTCAATGATTGATGGGTTATCAAAAGCAAATACTGACTTTTCCGCTACATACTATGAAACAACGACTGTCTGTCTGTCGGAATGATGATTCACGAGAAAAGTTTAGATGTATAGAGTAAACCTGATAAATTTCTGAAGTTAAATAGTATCCAACCTCGCTCCTAAAACGGATCGTGAAATATTTCGGTGGCATTGTCAGAGAACCGCTAATAACGCGGGTTACCCGCTTCGGTTTCAGTCGGCAAAGAGTAGGTGTTACAGCAGTCTATAGGCGACGGTGAACACCTACCTGATGGTGGTTCGTCTGTTCTTCTGTTCACTATTTATACAGAAAAATACCCGATTAAAACGAGTGTCCTTTTTGTCAAATGTGGTTATTAATTACGCACCGAAGTAACATGTTTCTCGAAGCAAATAATAACAATAATAATATATTGACAGTTTTAAAGTTAAAAATATTCCTATAATTATTATTATATCATCCATATATTTGAAAAAAGAAAACGACAAATAATATAACTTATATTTTTGCAAATTAAGCAAGATGTTTTGTTTTATTCACTCGTAACCCTTGACTAAATAAATCCGCTACGTTAAGCTCGCTACAGATACAATTTCCAATGGATTTGTTATACTACATGCGCCGTATTTGAGGAAGTGAACTGACGAAGTGAAAACTTGAAAGAGGCATAGAACAGTAAAGAAAATTACGTGAGAAAATATAATACCTGTGCTTGGTATTATTACATTAAATGATTACATGCCAGGCTCCTGTTTGAAAAGTCCTGGGTTCTCTTCTTAGCAAGGCAAAAATTTTAGCGCTATGTTTTTATTTCTCTTTTCGGTATAAGTGTTCGTGTTATTGCCTTTGTGTGTTGTTCCTGTTCACTCATGACACGGCGAATCCTAGTGTGTACTGTAACGTTATTAATGTCCGAGCTATGTTCCAATTCAATGAACACAACGAAATCTTGAAAGTTATTAGCTGTAATACCGAAATCTTAGTACCGATACATGTTTGTTTTTTCTTAAAACACTGATAGACTTAAGTTGCTATTATTTATTTGTTAGATCTTTACAACTGAATCCTAATTAAAAATAATGTATTTGTAATTAATCACTTTTGGAACGTAATTATAAAACTCTGGTTAAGGTTAACTGTAGAAAAGGAATTTTAATCACTTAATCAGGAGAAAGTAAGTTATTGGCATCTCTTACAATACATTATGGTACGGTGTGTGCACGATTATGCATACAATCAGTCTGCTGCCGCTGTTCACTGATCACACAGTAGCATCTGATGAATTATTCATTATTGTTAAGCGTATCGCACCGCAATAACAAAAGTGAAACCGGAATTAAAATTCAACAATTTTTTTTGTGTGATGTGACTACAAACAACTATTATGCATATAAAAAGTAAAAAAATATAATTCATGACCTATGTTCAAGTAAATCTCGAAATTTATTTTACGCTTGGAAAACTATTTGCTATTGATTCTCCGATAAATCATTCTAATGGTCGCTTGCCTACGAACAGGCTCTTTGACTGCCGATACTAATAATCTGAATTAAATAATCAGTTAGTATATTAGCAGAACCAATAATAGCACCGTAATCTACAAATAAACAACAACAAACCTGTGTGCACGGGCGAGATGCCGGCGAGCGTGACAGGTTGCGTGGCGCTGACCACCACAAGCGCATCCGTCGGCCGAAACCGCCCGCCCTCCACCAGCTGCACCTGGCCCTGCCCGCCACCCTCGTACCCGAACTTGGCGGCGAACTGATGGATGGTGGGCATCGCAGCCGCCGCCGCCGACTGGAACTGCCCCAGCGGGGCGAAGTTCATCCTCGCGCCTCACACAACCTGAAACCGCCATCGCTATGAGCTCGCGAGCGGAGGGAGCGACAGGCGCGCTGACCCCCGCCATTGCCTCACCCCAGTCGTTCTTAGCGTTCTATTTTTCACGGCCCGCTCCCACACCATCGCCCGCGAACGCGCCGAGGGGAGCCCGCGGGAGCGCCCGCACGCCGGCTAGGGGTCGCGGTGGTATAATTACCTCGTTTCTGATGGCGTGGTGCGTTTTCTTAAGGTTTTAATGCCTGCTCGTGGGTGAAATACGCCATGCGAAGGGATGGCGCGATGCGCGCGCAGGTGCGCAGGCCGCGGCGCATGCGTGGGGGTAGCCCGCCCCTTCGCCTCACACGCGTTTCAGACGTTCCTATTAGATGCGTCATTCATAACTTACTAAGGAGGAGGTGCATACCGTAGACGGGGAACTTCAATCTCCGCATAGATTTCACTTAAATTGCTGGAATAACACATTTAATCATAACATATACAATAATTGCTTCGACATTTAGTGCAATCATAAATCGACGCATTGGGAGTTTGAGAAAACATATAGAAATATATTTTCTAATTGTTTTTCAATGTTGTAGTATTTAAAAATCCCGTTTCCTTTACCGATGCCCCACTGTGGGTAAAAATTTTGCATAAGACGCTTAAATAAATGATCGCTAATTTCAGAGAAAGAAAAACCCTTATCATTCTTGTGTACCTTCTTAATGTTCTCAAAGTTGCGATTTGTGGTAACCTGCACTTGATAAACATAGTTGCCTAAAGACTTAATATACATCTTTACATAAATACTTACACTTGGGTGTGGATCTAATGATAAACAGTATTGAGAAAACTACAGCTTGCAATTTGTCGCTAATTGCTACAAGAGAAATTCGATATCCACAGATATTCCAATGGATCCCAAAAAAATTCACAACAGAACTGTTTTTCTTCAAGAAAATGATTGCAGGTATAAATCACTGTTTAATATAACAGCGGGCGAGAATAAATTTCAGTATAGGCTTTACGATAACAAATTACTTGAACCCCCTATAGTCTCGGCAAGAAATGTTAACAGCGCGATTCAAATTTAAATTGAGTGGCGCCATCTCGTGACACTATATTCAATTCTTTTGTAATTTTCTTACTTTCTTGACATGAAACAGAGGTGTTATGATACACGTATAAGTGTGTAACGGTGTCATCGTAACCCCCAAACGGATGAACCGATTTTGATAGAGATTATCTTGTTTGAAAGGTGACTTGATCAAGTGTTATTAAATGTGTGTTAAATCGCTTAAAGAGTAGCTCTTCTAGTCGACGAAGGAATATTAGACTTTTTAGAGGTTTCTGTGCCGAATTTTTAAATTTCGAGGTGTGCAGTTATGTTTGACTTATTACCCAAATAGTTTAATGTAGTAATTAATGTCCATTGTTACTATATTTGTTATCGTTATAGTTATATATGTTATCTATCAATGTGAATCGACAATGAGAGGAAATGGTTAACGGGGGAAAAGTGTATGCATATACAAAAAACAGTTGTGTGAAAATCAGTGGCTTTATTTCTCAATCTCATCATTAATAAATAAAATTTTTTTCATACAAAAAAGTACACTTATAAACCTCGCAGAAGTTTAATCTTTTATTTATTATGCCTTAATTTTATAATACTTCAGACTAAAAATAAAGTAAAAAAATATAATTCTAAGTTGGTTAACTCACTTATGTAACAAAAATTCCAAAATGTTATTCAACATACCTAAAATACTTATCTACAGTAATGTTAAATATTGTTTTTAACCAATCGATATGGTATTGTCTTAAGGGTCATGTACATAACGTTTAAATCGAATACAATTTAACTTAATTTTGTGATGTTATGACGTTACAACTAAATGGTAAGCTATTTATTTAAATGTACACAAATTAAGCAACGCGCCAAATAAAAATATATCGATAACACTAAACATAAAATCAGAGCACCTTAGACAATGATAATTATCTTTATTTATTTATCTAATGTTACTAATAGTTATCCAAGCTTGCAAAGACAAACGAGCCACGAAAAATTGTTAACAGGAAAATAATGTATATACGCAATTACATCAATCATAATTCATTTAAATTTCGACTGTATAAAATGACATCGGGACACCTTCATATTATATTATAAGACCAACACACGATGAACCCGTGTACTTGCTATAGAGCAGAACCTAAATTTTTAGCAATACAGTATTCCATATATTTTTTTTACCAAAATAGAATAATATCTCGTAAGTGTCACGCACAGGTGACAGGCTTTGTCGACATTTGTATTATGAAGCACACCTAAAATCATAACGATGCCGCCGGAACGATTAAAAAAAAACTTTCGAGTAGATCTATAAAAAGTAATACAATAATATGCGTTAACAAATAAAGATTCGCGATCAAAACAACACTAATGATCTGATACACAACTAAAGCTACGAACGAAGAAAGCATTAAATTGACACCTATTACGTCGAAGGTACTACCGATGTTGCCTAACTAAAATTAACTTAAAATCTAGTTACAAAAATATAATTCTAAATAAATCTAGGGCTACGTTAAAGCTGACTTTGTTAATATCGTGTGATGAAATGTTAGGTTTACGTCCATTTATTAACGAACACGCATATAAAATCACAGCCGCTGCGACCGGTCACAGTTCGCGCCACAAACTTATTGCGCAAAGATCACACACACACACACACAGAATACGTAATATTAGCCTCATGTTCAACGAGGCTACAATTTACAATAAGCAATAATTTATAATAAGCAGGTGCTTCTATAGCACCTGCTTCAGTAAACATAAACGGATATTACTTCTTTTTAAACGGACTACCTCGCCCTCACGTGGTTTCGAAAAACGTGAACCGATCATAAATAATTGCTACTTTTTTATCAGCCGTTTTATAAATTTATCTCACACACCTTGGCCTTTCTCGTGAATCACACTACATATTGGTGAATCACATGAAAATTTGTGCTATGGTTCGACAGTGTGTAAAGACAAACAAAACAGTTTTACACACTGTGTACGATTATTAAATATCATAAATATATAGTTTAAAAACACTAATCTACGAGTGTAATCTCTTTTCCTATAAAAACTAGTTCTTATAGAAACCTTAACTGATATGAGACTTCATACCTTCAATTTTTATTTAAAAAAAAGGATCCTAGTGGCATCTTGTTATGGGCCCGTTAAATCACTAACCTATTGCATTAGTGTATGTGTGCGTGAGTAGGACAGATAATGCTATAACACCAAGGCTGGTCTTAATACAACTTAGAATTTCCTGTAAAATTATAAAAAAAATTGTACAACTCTTCTGATGTAGGACAGCAAAAATATGAACAAGAAAAAAAAATCGAAAAAATGTGAGAAACTAAAAAAAATTATATTATACTTAACTTTCAATGTAGAAGGCCCACGTTTTATAGCTTAATTAAATTAGATTTCGTTATTTTCAAATACAATTATTAAACGTATGAAAACTTAAATGTTTGACGGTAGATCGTCATCACAGGAAAAACAAAAAAAAACTTGTTGTGATGTTTGCATTGCATGTGGCGCGTCACCAAACCAATATCGCATTGGCACACAAACATTCAATCAAACTGTGCGTGGTTACTGAAATATATTTAAATGACGAAATCAGAGAAAATATACGCGGGTAGCTACCGTCTATCACAGTACACCGAAGGCCGCAAATATCAGCATTAACAATACTCATTCTGTACCAAAATAAAAAGAGAAGCGGCATAAATTTCACAGCAAAGATATTTACATTGTTCTTGTAGGATGTTATCATGCAAGTTACAGTTCCACTCTATGAACACAATGTCTCTTCGGCTTGTGCGTATAATACAAAGAAATCTGTATAAATGTGGGTAGACTCATACTATTTCAAACAGTGCCAGTACAGACGAAACACGTTCGATATTTAAAATCTGCTATTTGAATGTTATAACCCGTTATGCCGCGAAACAAAGTTCTCTTTATATTAATAAAAAGCAATACTCCGATATAAGACTTACGAGGACATGGGATCATTAAAATATGTATCCATACTAGTACGGCAAAAGGAATACTACCATGGGATGATACTGTTTGTTGTTAAAATGTGAATTTATAATGAAAACATACTTAACGGTGAATATTTTACGAAAAAGAGTTTATATTTTTTCAAAACAGCGCCATCTTGTGCCCAATACAAAACAATAATTTATCTATACACGCACGAATCCGTCGCAACATCTGCAAGATGGCGCTAGTATATCTAGTTTTATATTTTGAACTTTATTAAATGACACACAAGTTCAAATATACTCTTAATTTTTTTTGTTATCAAAAACATTCTTCTATAAATTTACCTTTTATGTTTTTTTTTCATCACATGGTTAATATTAAGGAAATTTCTACGCTTGCCTTATGTGAAAATATAATGTCTTATTTAATAATAATTTATGATAATTGACTCGGAACGCGGCACTTATTGGCCCCTGTACCCAAAATCACTTTTTGCCGCCGAGTTTATGATTAAATATATAATTTTCTGCAATTCTAATATATATTAATAGTAAAAGCAAACCTATGTTTCAATCAAATCAAACTCCAAACATTGTAAAGAATGAACTTTATACACATCTAACAGTATAGAATACGATATTAGGGTGCCGATGTAAATGATATTTATCGTAAATCGATTTTTCAACCGACACTTTTAGACGATATCAATTATCGATAAACCTGATTACGATCGATAGATCTCGGCAAGAAAACAGATTTGACAACGCTCCATAGATCTGGCAATGATCTATTTATCTAATTTCTTTTCGAATATCTCACCATACTCGATTAATCTGGTTATAAATTTTAGTTTCAAAATCTACGAAAAATATCGTACTAAACTTTGACAAAACAAATCTGTTATTATCAATTGCACGGCAGAAGTTATCAACTATCAACAACTTATACTGCTTTTTACGTACAAGACCTCTTAAGTTGTTACACGGTTAGTTTTCTTTACTCAAAATATGTTTAAGGACGGCTCAGTTAATTCAAACGACCTCCGACCACTTATTTCACTGTCAATTCAAATTTTATAACGGTGAACATAAAGCTTAATAATTTTTTGCTCAATTTCTAAATCCCCCGGCGTCGCAAGTAGATATATTCTATAAATATTAACAAACTGTAAAATTAATATACATTACTGAATTTTATCACATTCGAGCCATAGGTTTGAATCAAATCATAACAACCTTGTCCGAACTACTATGATAACTGTTGATGATTCCATTAAGATCTCCTTCCTGCAATTTAATTAAAAAAAAAACTTAGTGAGACTAGTTTTTTTTTTTAATTAAATTGCACGTGTCGAAAAGCTCTTTCTCGTCTCGGGGGATTTAAAAATTCAAGTAAAAAAAGTATAACAATGGCAAGACGCGTTCGCGCACAAATCGAGTGTCATGGCGGATTAATATTTAGTCATTGATCATTATTGAAACTTAAATAATCGCAACAATTCGTAAAGCAAATTCGTTTTTACACTGACAGGATTTATTTTGGAAGATATTCACATCAGTCTATCCTTTTAGATCAGATCAACGCTTTACTGCGCAATACTATTCACGGCATTTCAAATAATTCAATTAGCTATATATGATTTTAAAACCCGTAAACTACCCTTCGATATTTTCATTCCTATCTTACAATAAAACAGTAATAAAACCTGAACCGCATTCGCGTTGTATCTTTGACTAATGTTACCGGCAGTGATCGTTTCAGTGAACTGAATTTTAATTTATTTACAAAACTTGATATGTACTCACGTAAATCGATCGATACACTTGTTGCGTCATAGAAACAATTAAGAGATTCTTACTGATTCATACTTAATTAAAATTAACGACATATTCAAAACTAGTTAAACGTGCTGAAAACATAAGTTGCTCTCCAGTCAATTGCAAGTCATCGACTTTTTTCGAACGTCGAACCTGGCGAAGCAAGATTGACAACCACTGGCATCTATAATATAAAAACACGGGACAGGCTGCCGTGATCATATTTTAAAGCATTTTTGATACATTCTGGGTGATGTTAGCATATTTTACCAGCGAAGAGATTCATATATTGGAGTACAGGACAGGACTAAGCTTTTGCTTAAGTCGACAAAATTTAGTACTTTAGAGATCCCCCATGGTGGCGGTGCGACGGTAAATGAATCCGTCCCAATGAACGGATTTATCAATACGGAGATGAACGCAACCAGAGTAATTATATTATCGAGGCCAGTGTCCACAGAGCACTACACTGCACAACCTACGATAACATACATGTTATTGATTATAACATGCTTCCGACATAACACAATTAGATTAACAAGAAATACCATTTCCAACACAGCAAGGGCAGACGGACGTACGTACGCTAACTACATTTAAATACAACTAGAGGGATGATTTGTGATGTCTTTACATATGTACAGAGGGCGATAACGCTCCATGAACACGACAGTGTACTCTCGATATGTTGCAGTCTTCCTTTCACTGTCCTCACACTACTCCATGTAAATTATCTCGATTTCTCTTGTCATCTGAAACAAAACAAATGTACTCTAAATATCGGTGTCGATCGCTGGAGAATTCCGTTCGATCCTGCACGCATTTCGAATTTTTCAAATTATGTCCTTATTAGAAATTAATTATCGCTTGTCTCGGTGAAGTAAAACATCGCCAGGAAACCCGCACACCGATAAGTTCTAGATAATATTCTCAAAGGGGTGTGTAATCTTTCTCCCGCACTTGGCCTGCGTGGCGCACTGCGGCTCCCCCCTCGCGTTATGACACGAGACCCGAGCCCAGCGGTGGTCGAATTATGTTTTATTATGAAGATATTGCACAACGAGATAGAAAGAAAAAGACATTAGTAAAATTTCTATTCATTCCTGGTTAGCATTAGATGTTATCGTAAAATCTATTTTTTCATGGATGTAATCTGTGTTCCTACAAATGTATTGGTCTGCGAGCTATGGAATAGTAGATGATACTTACGCGGAGGGTCACGAGTGTTGCGCCAGCAGAGCGTCAAGCTGCGCCTGCGCATCCCCGGCGGATGCTTCTGACTGCGCTTGTGATTGTGCCTGGAAACAATGTTTCTTTGATTGCTTGAAATATAGTTTCGGTCAAACTGTTTCTATTGTTATGAAGCTTCTCGAAGTCGGCAGGCTTACGAAGTTTCTAGAAGGGTGGCCGACCGTTACGGAGAGGCAAACAATAGAGGCAATAAAAGAGAAACCCAGGTAGTAATAAAAACTACCTGGGTCACTCCAGGCCAATCTGGCCCGTATGCCTCAAGCAAAAGGGGCGAGATTAGCATAGATGAGGTCCGAAATAGGGTTGTTTATCTGACCCGCTATTGTTATGTCGATTTTCGGGAATTCCTGTTGCTGTTGTTTATTTCAACAAAGGGCGTGGAAAAATCTGGAAGCCCAGAAATCGGTATAAATAGCGGGCAGGGTCGGCTACAAGGCATTCGGTCTCCGGATACGAAGTGAAGAGTTCTCTCCCTACGAAGCGAATACCTGCGATCTACGAGTGTAACTGTGATTGTGAAGTGTGTGTGTGAAGTAAAATAAAGTCTCTGCGGAAGTATTGTGGCATTCTCTCGAGCCTACGGATCCTGACACATAACACTATAACACATCTATTTTCTGTTGTGATCCTGTGCAAAATAGCAGATGCTGAACCGGATGTTTCGAATATTGCAGAATTTCCTCATTTAAAAATATGTCGGATGTACCTGTGCGTGCGCTTGCGCGTGCGCCTGCTGCAGCGACGATACGACGTGCTGCGGGATGTTGATTTGCACCGGCACCTGTACGTTGGAGCTGGTAGGTACCTGGAACCGACCGCAGGAATACAGCCCGCGTTGACAAATTAATTTAACACATGGAGCACAGTAGAATAGAACTGCTCATTTTTTTAATATTATGAACACATCCAGAACCCAGTGTATCTCTTGTTTTACACATACGGTGATGTCGCACAGGGCCGGCCAAGGGATCGATGGGGGCACCACCGTTATATCACAAGTTATTAAGGTAATCCATATAGCAAATACTCACGTGTATGGTGATCTCGGGCAGGATGGTGTGAGGGTGTTGCGTGGAAGCGGAAGCTGAAGCAGGCGAGCCCGCGGGCGCGTGCGATGTCGCGGACGCGGCGGGCGCGAGCGGCCGCTCCTCGCAGCCGTCGTCGCGGGCGCGCTTGCTCTCGTGCGAGCGGGTGTGCTTGCGTAGATGGTCCTTGCGGTAGAAGCCTAAGGACAACGAGTCACTTATATCATTATTTTGCAACATACATAGATGGAAGGTGTTTTAACAGATCAAAGTGTATCATTCACGCACCCTTCCCACACTCGCCGCACATCTCGGTCTTGACGCCGGTGTGTATGACGGTGTGCAGGTTGAGATGTTCGCGCCGCTTGAACCCCTTGCGGCACACGCCGCACACGTACGGCCGCTCGGGGTTGTGGCCCAGCTTGTGCCGCTCCAGGTGCTCCTTGCGCTTCAGTCTAATAGAGGGCACGGACACACAATTGATTTTTACTTATCATACATTGGAAAAGTAGATACAAGGTGAGGTCTTTCCAAATGTACATCGATCCAACCTTGAATACAACCCGAACTCCCCGCTCGTGTCGTGACATATTGACTAACGAACGAGACATCACCGTATTACTTCTGTTAAGGATCTCCAAGCATTGATCCAGTCAGCTTAATCCGAACGTGACTGGCAGTTGGGTGGTTGCGACCATCCTTACAAAATTAATGTCATTTTTACATGTCGCAGATAAAATATGGATTGACGCATTGCTAACGAGTCTAGTGTTGCCAACGTATACAGGCCCGGCTGCCATCACTGCGCATCGAGTGATTAATCTGCGCGTTCGCCCCACGCGACACGCATACCCCGAGTGAGCTGTCGATTTGCTAATGTTGCCTTTATAAAATTCATCACATTGATCATTAGTCTACTATTTCAATCGACTCACGCAGCTCCACAGAGGCCACATATGAACCGCCTCTCGATCTTGTGCACGCTGAGATGTAACTCCAGCTGCTCCTTCTCAGGGTACGCCATCTCGCACTCGGGACAGCAGAAGAGGGGTGTGCCGTCGGACGCCGTCGTGATCACCACCTGCCCGGGCTTCGGCCGAGCGGGCTTCGCCGGCTTCTTCTTATACTTCTTCTTCTTCTTCGATTGTATTCTAAGGGTGCCGTCTGGAATTGAACAGATTTTTAATGTTGGTTCGTCGATCGCCGGGGATCATATGTGTCCGTATTACCATCGAGACACGACACTTCACTTAGTAAACATTATTTCATAAATTTTTATATTTATATTCATAAACTTTCGACACGTCATCGTCGTAGAAGAAAATAATAGTATTACGGAGACCATCATGAATACTGTTAATAGACAGAACTCGACAAGTGACCCTAGTGATGGCAGCACCGTCCCTAACAATCCCTACTCAGCTATAAGCTCTACAATGGAGCCTAGTTAGTGGACTACTACTTCTGTGCTAGGAACTGTAACACGTTTTGTCTCAAATTCAGGGTTCGAGGATATATATCAATAGATATATATCACGATATATATCATGATATATATCCGATATATATCAAATGATTTTTTATGATATATATCAATAAAAAAATGGTTTAAAAATTTTATATTATTGAGTAATTTTTGACATTAGTTACTGTATTTCTACTTCCCAAATGTAGATGGCGTCGAAGTAGAGCTAAAACATACTGCCTAATAATCTGCCGGTATTAATGGCGTCTGTCGTGTCAGAAAAAATTCTGTTTTTTTAGTTTTATATATGTTTACTGGCTGACCCGACAAACATTGTATTGCCATATAAATTATTATATATATCACTAATTATAATATTTTTTACTAAAAAACAATATCAATCCCTTTACAATTAATTTAAAATCATTTTTGTTTTCTTTTTAAATAATTTATTTTGATTATGTAGCACATATGCAAATGGTATATATAAATAATACAATAAAATAATAATAAAGTTTTCATACAAAATGGATATATGTCTATCAAACTTTTGATATATATTGGATATATATCATAAATATCCGATATTTTTATATTTATAATAAATATCGGATATTTTCGAACCCTGCTCTAATTCTTGTCAAACAGTGAATGATTGTGGAAACGTTCCTCTGCTCGAATTAGCCAATTATCCGCCCGCGAAATTGTCTGGCCACGGCGGTATCACATCGATACACCAATACATTTCGTTTCAGTTTACCATGCTATAGATAATATGTTATGGAAGGTACATACGTGGAATTTTATAATACCGAGGTTCGCATTGTAAAGCAATAAACATGGTCTTACGATAATTTAACTCAAGTGTTCTCAAAAACATTTAAGTAAAATAAATTTAGTTCAAGTACTTCTGACGACGAGCGGTAGTAGCCTGGTGGTTTAGGCGGCGGTCTCCCGCGCGAGCGGCTCGCGTTCGAATCCGGCCCGCACCCTTAATTTTGCTATGTGGAAACATCACGAGGAAACCTGCACCTCTGAAAGTTCTCCATAACGTTGTCAATGGTGTGTGAAATCTATCAACCCGCACTAGACCAAAGGGCGTAGAACGGTGACCCATCGTAAGAGGAGACCTAAGCCCAGCAGCGGGACGGTTAAAGGTTGCAATGATCGCTTGTAATGAGTGTTCTTGCATACAAATTGCGTACCGGGTTCGACATTGAAGGTCTCCTTGTCCGTCTTGTCGGACAAGGGAGCCACTTCCACGGTGACGGGATCCGATTTGATATTCTCGACGGGGTTCAGCCGCAGAAACTGCTGCAGGGCCGGCGGCAGCCGTTGAGGGAGCTGCAACTGAACTTGCTCTTATTTATTACGACATACTACAGGGCGCGCACGCTAGATGGCGCATTCTTTTTAATTTAAAAACGGCAGAAACACGTGCTTTTTAAGTAGGCGTCGTAACGCCGTGAAACAAACGATATTGTCATTTAATTTTAAATATATTAAATACCAAGCATTTTTTACGTATGTTAATTCATGTACAAAATTGCTTCTGAAATTAATTTCTTCATTCAATCTGTCATCGATTGATTTACACAAGGGCAAATTTAACGGACGCCATACTATATTTAAATTCAAATTTAACAAATTGTCAACTTCCTGCTTAAATTTGTAAATGCTCTTAATGATTTTTGTGAAATAGTTTACTCGATCTATTCTACTATGAATAATATTGATTGATTAATTCATCCATAACTAAATACGAAACGAGCTACAACAGCCGGCGTGCCACGCACGGTACTCACATGCGGCGGCATGGCGTTCAGACAGTTGACGATCTCCTGGGGCGTGACCGACAGGGCGGACGACACGTCCTCCGAATCGCTGCCGATCTGCCACGACAGCTTGACGCCGCCCACTGTGATCTGCGTGCTCTCCTGTTACAACACAACAATTATATATATATAAATAAAAATGTAACGTCGCATGTATAAAAGATCATCACTTGAGAACGGCTCGACTGATTTGACTTATTGATTTTTTGGTCTGTTCGGTGATTGTCAATAGCTTGGGTGGTGTAATTCTCAATAAAAGATGTGTCGTCGCTGTGAGCTTTTCACGTTTCCTTTGTTAGGGTACAGCGTACAAACTTGTCTTTACAAGTTTCGGTATTTTAATCACCTTCAAACAGGAGATTATCTATTTTGTCACTTGTACTTTTCGTTGTGACGGCTCGTGTGTCTGTGACGTGATGGTGACCATGACGGAGTTAGTAAATGATTATTTTTAATCAGTCCACGAAACAATTTACAAAACACCATTCATCAAATTTTAAGCATGATGCGATGTGTTAATTCGCCGTTCTCATTTATTACAGTCACGTTTCACTCTGTTGTCCTGATCTCAAATTGTACTTTTAATTTGATCCAATTTTATTTATAAACTACGACCGTATTCAATACGTATGCAAACCTCAAAATAAAATACAAACCCTAAAGTAAGGTTGTATTTTAATTTATTAATTAATATTTACTTTCACTATTGTCGCAATGGTATGTAACTTAATTTTATTGACATTATTTTTTTTTATATAAATTAATTAACTTAACATCTCAAACACGATACTGCAATATACATTATCTTTATTGACTATTGAGTTCGAGATTCACTTTCGAGATTCACGTTCGAGGTTCACGTTCGAGATGGGAGCGCTTACGTCATCGTGGGCGGTGTCGTCGCACTCCTCCTTGATGACGACGTCGGCGTTGTGGTTGTTGTTGCTGGTGTTGTTGTTGAGCGCCTTCGCCTCCTCCGGCCCGTTGATCACTATCTGGTGGTTCGGCGTTATGAACACCTGCCGACGTCGGTCGACGCGCTGTTATTCCGTTCGTTAAACGAGACCAAAAGAATGCCATGCGATGTACGGACACAACAAAAACATACTAATTTTCGTATACATTTCTCCGGTCGCATACGTCACATACAAAGTTACTGAATCGATTTTGATGTAGTTTTTACTGCTGTGTGATCACTACATATGCGCATCGTGTTCTCCCATAGAGACAAGTCCCGCGACATGGTTCACTGTAATCTTGTGGACGTAGCAGCTCATTGATTATGTTAATACTTATGTATGTCATATACACTTATGAATGTAATTAATTTCAAGTGTGTCCGTTTCACTTAACGGGCTTAACCTCACCTGGTGTTGCAACGCCTGCTGCACCTGCTCCTTGCTGTCTTGTTGGTGCATGAGCTGCATCTCCTGCGGGAGAGCCGTCACCACCTGCAGACCTGCGCCAACATACAATACTATTATTATTTCTCACAATATATTGCAGTGACATCACCCATTACTACTACGGCCCGGATTTCTCTTCATAATTGAGAAGGTTTGCAGTATGATCCATCGCGTTGTTCCAGTGCTTACTGATTACTTTTTAAAAATTCTAATGATATTCGAAGGTTTCACGATTGGGATCTAACGATAACAATTTGAGGCGATAGCTTAACGTAGAAATCAAATAAAAATATTTACTTTCTCAAAATTTGAATCTCACATAATATGTCATATTGTCGGAGTGCAAATTTAAAGAATTAACTTAAGTATTAAAATTGAGTGCGGAAATTGATCAAGAAAATTAAAATTATGACACAACGAATTTTGAATAGTAGCACAATTAATACCGAAACCGGTAAAATATTATTCATAGATCCGAAATTTTATATCCATAACATCCCTAAATTAGAGTACTATATTAGGATACTACTGTACTTTCTACTATTATATAACCTCGAAATGTAATAACCGTTAGTAGATAACATTCCTATTTATAAGCAATGGTAGCCCAGAGACTTTAACGACGTTCTCCCCCACACGAGACTCGAGTTCGAATCCCGCACGCACCTCTAATATTACAAATTATGTGAGTGATGCTAACTGATTACACTTGCTTCGGTCAAAGAGAACATCGTGAAGACACACGCAGCGAGTACTTCATAATACTTGGGGAGTGCAAGATGTATCGAATCTTCCAACCTAAGCCAGCAGTTGGACGACTGCGTGGTGTAATGTCGATCTTATTATAATGGCATCTTTCCTTATTGTAAATAAATAAGTAACTATGTAGCCTTCATTGAGAAAATACATTAACTTATAGAAAGCCTACTTGATGAGTAATGCAATTACATTTTGATAAATATCAAACCAAACATGGTCTATTTCAAACCTGTCACAGTATGATATCCTTACAACAAACAGGGTAAGATAATTTGTAAACAGTTATGTTAATTACAAACAACATTATATATGAAATTGTCACCGATACAACAATATTTAAAATGGAATTGTGGGACTAAATAAACCAAGATTTGTATCACAGAACATGTTTGGTCCTGCGAACCTAACGACCATTTTATTGGATTTATGAGAGCAGGTCTAAAACCGACTAGAAATTTTGAGTTTCCTTTGGGATTCCAAAACATTAAAAGTTAAACAGAAAAATTAGTAATACTACTTTTAATATATTAGATATTCAATAAGATAGATACTAGATATTCAATAAACACATTTTGAGATTTAGGTAAGTACATCTGAAAGTAGTACTCGTTTTGGAAATTCAGCACCATTATCATGGGAAGATGAAAACCTATGGTGCAAAGTTTAAATGATCCATGTAAATGGGTGCAAATGTTCAACTACACAATGTTATAACACGGTGGTGGACATAGTGGGTGCGCTCAGTTCATTGCAATAGCACAGTTAGAGGACACATAAAAAAAAATAAGTAAAACCTTGATTCACCTGGTCTCATCCTGAATGTACCTGAACACGTACAAAACTCATTAAAACATTATTAACTAAATCCTGTACCATTGAATCTTATTAGAGTATATAGATATATTAAAGTTTACCTTCAGGCAGTGAGTTTCCCAATAATTGTATGCCACCTGTTTCATTAGATTCCGGTGAATATGCTACTGTTAAGAGTGCTCCTGAAAAAATTAATAGACTATGAAATATTTTTATGTTAAGCCGTCTCCACCGACCATGTGTAAAACCAAAGACAGTCACAAATATGTGTTCGGCCAAGGAAACTATGTAACTTGTAAAATGGCTCTTTCAGACCTAAATAGAGACTCAAAAACATAACTCAAGAAAGAAGAAATAAGAAGACTTTCGATGGAGTAACTTAGCCAGGCAGTTGAAGAACTAGATAATGACACTAGAGCATCGTAACAATTAAATTATATAGTACAGACACCAAGGACCTAAAATGCGCCATTACTTCGTCCAGTGCTAAGCAGATACACAACACATGGTAAAGGTTAGCTTGAATTCAAAGATTGACCACTTTGCATATTAATCAACTGTATTTTTTTGTCTTACCACATATGTTTGGTATTAACAGCTAGCGTCGTTTATCTTAGTAACAAGGACCTAAGAAACGCCATCAATGACCAAGAAAGTGTTATCTGCCTTTTAATACATTCTCAAATCCTATTAAACGAAAAATGCACAATGAAATACTAATGATTTTTGCATTTAATGTTTTTTTAGTTATTATAGGTCGATGCTTGACCACACTCCTACTTAATGGTAACTAAAATGTATTTACATATAAATAGTAACCTTGTTGGAAGCCCTGGATGGGTATTTGCATCTGGTACTTCGGCTGTTGTTGCTGCAGCGTGAGGTTAGGACCCAGCACCTGGATCTGCACCGTTGGTTGTGGATCACCTGAATCAAGCAAGATACTGGGGTTAATCCTGCAGAAAAGTGCTAAGTCTCTTTCATGCATGTGTGGAACAAAGGAAAATTTTAAATTATGAGAGCTCAATTTTGAGCATCGTCGCAAAAAAATTATTATGAAGAAGTCTGAGCAGTCTAATAGTGAGTCTGGAGCTCCTGCCAGGCAACTCTGCTTGTATTCCCCCTCGATAACCAACGGTCAGTGAAATAGTGCTAATTACCTGCTATTGAAGATCAATGGGCTCTGTACCACCCTGCTCACTTATACTGGTTTTTGTGTTGTTAATAGAATTCTTTTCCAGCCCAGCGGGCCGGTTTCTAAGATCAAGCCATGTAATGTTGTAACATGTTTTGGTTACAGTGCAGGGACTGCCAGTAGACAAACGATCTTACCTCTTCCTTCTTCATTGAAAACACGTTGGTAACACACCTGATATTATACAGGTGCATAATCAATAACCTGGAGAAGGGTTTGTGCTCATTTGCGGGCCACAAACATAAAAAACTAACATATACATACAAGTTAGGGTGATTATGTGACAGTTTGTCAAATTGCACCTTAAAAATCTAAATCAGAAGTTCTGTTTATGTGACAGTGTAGATGCACTTACCAGGCTTGTGTCCCTGTAATGTGATGGGTACGGAGATGAGTTGCGGTGTTTGCAGCGCAGTGCTGCCATCTATAGCGCGCACATACTGCACGCCCTCCCCCATGTTCACCCCGCCGACCATTCCGACCACCTGTATAAATATTGTTATAGAGATTTAACATTTTACAAAATGTTAGTAAAAATACAGACTTTTTGCCATAATAGTAACTGAGTTAAAGAATTGTTTCTCAAATATTAATTTAAAATGTTATTATTGGTTAGGTGCAGATAATATTCATTTAAAATTCTATCCTGTTATCTGTAGATACAAATCAAAAAGTTTGTAGAGCATCTGCGGCTGTAATGTACAATACTTCAAGGAACTGAAGTGGGTTCAAAAGGGTGGCTCAGAACGAAGACAAGACAAGACCAGAAAATATGAAATGTTAAAAATCCCTGAAAAGGATTTATTCTATTGGAAAATTCACAACAGAAGATTATACCTCTGACCCAATAAAGTTTGTAAATAAATAAATAAAATTAAAATTTGATTCAATACATAGTTTGCTCTATTCTGTGTCATATGTTTTTAGTCATATGAATGCAAGTATTGACAGACATAGTAGATATTTATCATCAATTTCTGTGTAGTTGGGCTTTAGAGAAAGGTGTAATATCAACATGGAAAAATTAACAAATACCCATTTATTGAAAATTATATCAACATCAGCATAACAACCCATAACTGACCCACTGCTTGGCCTGGATCTTCTCTCCCATATGCACTACACTGTCCAAGTGTTGATTGTCTGAATTCAGATCACTTTCAGACATTATAGAGAACTCTCTTGTCTACAGCGTTTCCCACATTATCCCACTGTTTGTGTTTTCTGTCATCAAACTATGTCATGATAGATTTTTAATATGCATATAGTTTTTAAGTGAGACTCTTTGCAGAGTTTGAATCTCGGCTCCAACGTTCAACCCACTAGGCTATTAATATTTATAGCACTTTCCCTTAAACTCTTCAGTTTAACAACAATCATTTATCATAAAACTACTTAACATTGCTGAGTATTTGATTGTTGTTACAAGTATTAATGAGTAATGCAGATAAGGTTGACCTGCTGAAGTGTTCCATTGTTAGCCACACTCTGTTGTAATTTGGTGACAGGTATCTGGCCTCCAGTTGTGACAAAGTGTGTTCCAGCAGAGTTCACTGCTGAAAATGCTGCAAAATTCATCTCAGATTCCTCGTCACTACAATGAAAGAGATATGACAAATTAATGTTGTTAGTGCAACACTGCAATTAGTCTACATTTGTACTTCATGGAACATGAGAAAATATTTTTGTGGCTTGGCCACAATATGCCCTGTTAGGAAAATCCACAGATACCGTAAATGGGTATAAGTGCGAGTTATTCCTCAACAGTTACATGCCCTAAAAGACCTGACAATGATGGTACACATACCATACAACATAAACTTATACAAATAAAAACTTTTTGTCTGATGATTTTGAAATTAAATAGAACATAACGCTTCAGCGGCATATACTTTTGTATTCCTCAAATATATCTTATAAAGATTAATTTTCTTTTATCACAGAACAAACAATAAATGGCTCAATTATAACAATTTCGTGTAGTTAATTTATAACTCAATGCTAAACTATTTGAGGTTGTGCAAGAAAAGTTGTGTGAAACTTAGAATATATCAACAATGATGAAAGTAGTCAAACAGCTGTTGCATAATGTCAAGAGCTAGTAACTGAAACCAAGATTTTGTTGAAGTATATATCTAGTATTTGCTATACTGTGTAGAAAGTTACATAAATTACTTTATGAATGCATCGCAATGCATTTACTTAAGGTATAGTAATCTTAAAGGTACTTCATATGTTTTCCTTAAAGACATCATCAGCACAAAAGTAATGAAACACATTATAGAACTGCACATTAAAGGTACATTTTCGTACCAAGATTCCTCATCTTTTGTAGGCATTTTCTGCATATCGCACATGATCTAGCCAGCGACAGGCAGCCGCCGAAGCGGGAAAACAAAATTAAAACCACTGTCCCACTTGACTCATTCACGAACCACCCGCGCGTATCCCCACGTCCCACGATCCCACCACCGCAGCTACACACGCACGGGACTACACTGGGACCTCAATGGTAGGGCACATACCACTACCGGCCACCAAACACGACACAACACTGAATTAATTCACCAGCGGTGAGAGGCGAAAGATAATCGCGAACGACTAATAATAAGAAAGTGGGTTAAAGAAAGTTTTTTATGCAAGCTCGATGCTCGACCGGCGAGTTGGTACACGCGCTCGATTCCAGTGTGTGCTGGCGTTAGCTCTGAGACTGCTGAGAATCATACTTTCTCTTCGCGTACTTTCACAAGACATACGTTGAGGTGTGGTCGTGGTTCACTAACTGTAGGAAGCGAGCTCGTTGAGTAATCTCGTACGCTACGCGCCTTTGATGTTTCTTTAGCTTATTCGCAATCCGTGCTCAAATAGTGTTAATTTTTCTGATAATGTATAAAAGAAGTTAGTAATCAAATGTTTTATTCTTTTGAAAAGTCACATAAAATGTTGACTTTCAAAATAGTTCAATAAGTAAATACTAAAATACCATGCGGTAGCAAACAGATTGTAAGTGAAAGGGATGACCTGAATAATTTTAACTAATAAATATAACATATGAAGTTATTATTATGTCAGTATAGGTCACGACTGATGTTAAAATCTAAAATTCGATTAATTTTGAATATAGGGTCAATTTTAAGTTCAAGGTTATTTGATGATAGATTGTACTACAGACATAAGAGGATTATAAGTTTAGTTTCCTTGAATCAATTCTTATAAAATTTCCATTTATTTACGTTTTAATACAAGGCCAAGTAAATTCGCGTGTTGAATTTAATTGAGACAAAGACACAGCAAGACAATTGGCCATTAATGAGATATTTAAGTTACGCAATTACTATTAAGTAAGCAAGTATTTTTAATTCATAAGTTTTTGTTTATAGGCCACATAGCCGTCCGCGGAACATACACGTACAAATTTACGAAGGCCGAAGGTTGTTCACCCCTACCTCCTGGCCGGATCACCGTTCTGCGCGGCCGTACGCATCCCCACCAATATGCAGGATCCCCTCCATATGCTTTTGATTTGATATCAAATCACTCCCGCTCCCGACTCCTTCCACCACCGGCAGGAAAATCGCAAGAGGAGGGGTTGTACGGCCCTCTCGCACGGCACTCTCGCGATAGCATTCAGGGACGGCCACGCGTCCCGTCTAACAGTTTTAATACGTACTGGTTGTACCGTTATACGGAAACAGGGTCACGGATTTTCTCACGATACACCAAACACATAACTTTTTACCTACCTTTGATCATTAATTTTCTTATTCCCAAATACGTGTTGATTTTCACTAGGTAAATTGGTATAGTCTTAAAATTTATTTCACAAAAACGTAAACAGCAAGTTGCCTTCCCACTCTACAACAAATGAAATCCGCCATTACTGTTTTGGTGTTTATAAAATTTATCACCAGGTGGCGCACTAATAACACCATCATTAATATAATTCAGATTTTTCTGATTCTATTTTACCTTGTTCCTCATTTACCATTTTTTCTCCAAAATTTTTTTTGTTCAAAATTAGTACTTTTGTTTTGACTACATTTCCAATAATTATACTTTTGTGCATTAAGAGTTAGTAAGTTATAACTAGTAGTATAGTTAACACACTATACCTTATAATAAAAATAGATTCATTTATGTTAAATAATTTAATTTCAATAAATTACATTAAAATAAGCTTATGCAAGGTACACAATAAAATACTGATACAAATTAAATTTTTATAGTCAAAATGGAAATTGTTGGCCTGATCTTTGTATTCTTTCTAAATGCAATTCAAACAAAAGTTTGTTATCATAGAAGTAACTGCTTTGTGAAGATGTAAGTCCAGGGTCATAACTTGGTCTTCTTTCAGAGTCTGTAGATGAGCTTGATGAGGGAATAACATTTTCAACTGTTATTCCATTATTTATATGACTAGATTCTGGAGATTGTGGACATTGTGATGTTGTATTTGTGAGATTGTTGTTTATGTGTAAATTATTAATTCTTTTTGAGAGTGGCATAAATTCACACGTATCATCTTCCCGTGATCTTTTTCTGAAATTCACATTAAAATTTTATTTCATAAAGTATTCGTCATACATAGTTAAATAAAGTTAGAAGTTTAGCAAAATTCTCAATGACTGTATAAGTATTAAGTAGTCTTGTACCTATTTTCTGTCATGTTTCTAGGAGAAGAAATCCCATCGTTTCCAAAAAAAGTGATCCAGTTCAATGTAGCGTCTTTTCCTAAAGTCATCTGTACACAAATACTATTGATTACAAAAAAAACTTTAGAATGATTAAAGTTTTGATTAAACGTATAATAATATTTTATTTGTAAGAGAAGAGCCAACAGAAAAGCTAATCAGAGTCAGTTTAGCAGATCAAGAATGCTGACAATGGCATTGACAGTGATTGACAAACAGCTGTTTGTTTCTTTATTATCAATACCACAGACAAATACTTAACAATATTTCAAAATGAATTAATGATTAAAATAATGTATAATAATAATCCATTAAATTATTCATTTAATGGTGGTAGATTACATTATTTGATTAAAATAATAATGTTACATTCTACTATAGGGCCAATATTTAGCATCACCTTGGTACAAAATCTTATTAGTTTTCTGATAAAATATTGTATTTTTTCAAACTCATAGTATTTATTTATAACTAAACCTAGAGTGGTTAAAAATAAAGATATTATCTCTTTGATTTTAATAAATACGATTCTTTATAGTTTGCGCTTGATGTTACAATTCAGTGTTGCTATTAACTTTTTAAATCTTTTCACATCGTTCACGATAGATCTCGCTAGTGTAACAACTGTTTGTAAAGTAAAATCTTCTGAAATATAACTATCAATAGATGGCGCCTTTCAATCTTCCTTTGCTATGAGAAGGTAATCGTTAACTATCTAGGTAATTATCTTATTTCTTTCTACCTAAACTACAGTGACTTTTTGTTACCAATTTAACAGTTATCCAAATCCGTACTTTTAATAAGTAAAGGGTACAGTCTTCTCATATAATATATATTGCAAAAACTGTAACAATTATTTAATTTAATTTACCTATGCAACCGAAAATCATAATACTATATAATTTTAAACTATTCCAGTGTTCTTTATAAGAATTCTTTTAATTTCTTGAGATATTTATTAATGAATATATATATTCCAAATCAGATCAACGTTCGAAGTTTAACACTTTTCCCGCGAATATTAATTAAATTCAAAGTTACCATTTAATACGGCCGTTTAAGCTTTATGGGGTCAATATACGAAGCAAGGTGTAGAGTCCTTTGCATGGGTAGTCATTACCTATACAGCCTTGCACTGTGTGACTGACTAATTTAATGATGCCATTAATATAAGATTTTTTTGAATGGCTAGCTACGTTCCATTTATGGATTCGAATATTGTTTCTGTTGCAATGTAGCTTTAATTATTATAAACTGGGCGAATTAAGGAAATATTCAACCAACTTTTCTGTAACAATAAATGAATTTTGCTGACTTAATTTCATTATTAGCGGTCCTGTCCGACTTCGTTCGGGTTGGACTATAAATTATATATACATGATTATTACAAATATTCATATATTTTTGCCTTGATTAGACATTAACATTATTAGGTTAACTGACATTTTATGTAGCCTATCGTCTGCGCATTCACGTGTTTTCCCTACATAACAATTTTCATTACGATCGATTACGCCCTTTTTGGCGTTATCTCGAGACCCACACGAAAATCTCAACAGTTTGATCGAGGACTACATAAGATTTAAAAGATCAATGGTGAAGTTTTTCTAAAATCCGATGAAGAATTTTTATGAGGGGATATCATTTAAGATTTGCTAATATGAGACTTGTTTACATAATTACAAGTACCTATACTACAAATAAAGACAGATTACTTACAACACGGTGTACTATTATGGTTATAAAGTGCAGCGAGTTGGTGTCCGACCGAACAAGGTTCGCAAGGAGATATGTTTACTTTTTATGGTTAACAAGAACACGCCACTACAGCCCGCCATAATGTTGATTTGCGTTGACAGATGGCCACGTATTGTATTGTACCCTAATTAAAACGCAGTCGGATCACTGCGATCGATACCTGTTTACAGTACCGTTCGCACAATTGTATCGAGTGATTAGGGGCATCGATTTTATAGGTGCTTCGGTGTTTAGCACCTACGAACGAGACATAGTATAAATATATTATTTATGTACATTAAGTATTGACCGGTATTCGTCTTTTAGTTATACCTCTATCCTTGTTAATATACCCCATTCAATACCATTTTTATTTGGATAAATTTACATTACATTACTTATTACTTATTATCAAATCACTATCAGCACAAAGTTCCCAAAAAGCAGGTGTATTTACTTGGGTAATTTTGTTGTTTTATGACTACGTAAACACAAAAACATGAATCCTATATGCGCCAATCAAAAATTTGAAGATTTTTCTTTTGTTCTTCACGCCGCCAAATTAAGTGAAAGTTGTTATGCATTTGGTCTTCAACTTAAAGAATTCGAAGCAAATGAGCACACAATCCTGCTTTTAAGTGATCAATGTAACAAAATCTATATTGTTACTATATTACAGATGGTAATTGCTTCTGTATATTATGCACTATGCTGAAATATCTGAAGCCAACACCAAAGAAGCAAAGTCTGTTCATGCACTGCATTGACATCGTGGCCTGCTATTCTTCGTCTGAAATCAAAAACCACCAAATCTCATTTAACAGTAACATCAGGTTACATTAAATTCAAATACACTTATGAACGTCATTTTTTGCTTCTACCACCGTTTCGAAAAGGTGCTTTAACAATGAGGAGAAAAAACGGCGAAAGAAACTCCTCAGCACATTTTTAAACAACATATGGTAATTACAACAGTTTAAACCTGTGCGGAACTGGTTTCGACACTAATTTTGTCCAGGCATCCTTGTCATTCATGTACTCTACTATACTATAATATCCCTTGCCTATAAGTTGTGTTTTAATGCGACGCTTAAAAGTTCCAATGGGCAACTCGCGTAACGACTTCGGAATCTTATTGTAAAAACGAACTCCAAGCCCCATAAAGGAACGCTGAACCTTTTGAAGACGAAATGCAGATATAACAAATTATGCCCATTTCTTGTTTGATGATTGTGTGTATCACTTTTCTGCTTATACGTATTTAAATTTTTTTTAATAAATACTAAATTACTATATATATACTGACTGGCTACTGTGAGTACACCTATTTCTTTAAATTTTTCTCTTAATGACTCACGCGACTTTAATCTGTATATAGCTCTAATTGCTCTTTTATGTAATATAAATATTGAATCAATGTCCGCTGATTTACCCCACATTAGGATACCGTAAGACATTAGACTATGAAAATAGAAAATCTTATCTTCCTAATAGCGTAGACAGACCTACTAAGTTTACTTGCGAGAACCGATATATGCGTGCCCCACTGAAGCTTACTATCTAAGTTGATACCTAAAAAAACTGTGGATTGTTCCATAGGCAGTGATTCGTTATTTAATTTAAGGATTTTGTCTACCTTCTGCACATTTGGTAGTGCAAACTCTATACATTTCGTTTTATTGGCATTTAGAACTAAGTTGTTTATTGTAAACCAATGCGATACAATGGACAAAGCACTGTGTACATCGTCAAAATTTAATTTATTTCTTTCAGTCTTAAATATTAAAGATGTGTCATCAGCTAAGAGTACAATGTCCGCATGTTTGCTAATAAAATACGGCAAATCCTTAATATAAGCCAGAAAAAGTAACGGACCTAGAATAGAGCCCTGTGGAACACCCATTACAATAGACGATCCCGATGATTTGGTATCATTGACACTAACACATTGAACCCTACCCTTCAAATAGGACGCAATCAAATTGAGAGCATTGTACTTGACGCATTATTTATGTGTAAAGCTGCTACAATAATTAGACGACACCGAGCTGACGCATTGTCGGGACCTAGTACCATAGACTCATAGATTTTGTTCAACGAGACGCACCACGAGCATGGTAGGTTGG
>PDGT01000021.1:609465-755716 GCA_003671415.1 Megathymus violae
GGGGGGCGGTAGAGCACAACACCAATAAGACGTCTTCCTGGCATACGAGTACCAAACATACTAGGGCCTCGTAATTAATTTAATGAAATATCTGTAAAATCTACTCATAGTTACAATGTTAAAAACTCATAATTATTATACAGTTGTGAGGTGATATCTAAGAATTACAAATTAACAATGAACATGTCCATTCACTTGTCACTTATACGCCGTGCAGTTTGTAAATTTTTTGCAATTTCAATTTAAAATGTCTTCATTAACGTGAATACGACTATATTCCGTTACATCTAATACGCAAATGCGCGTCTTGGTGCACTCGCCTTTAGCGGGAGAGAGTTGCTAAAAATAATTTATTAAATTAAAATGGTTCCGTTGACTTAATCTAATAACTTCTCATCTTTTGATGACGCTTGGAAATGGACTAGAATCTAGTTTCCTGACTTCCCGAGCGCATCGAACCATGTATTCTTATCCGCTCTGGCGATTGTCGCATTCGAGCCTTATATGGCTCGGTATTCCGCCTGCTCCCAGCTACTTCTGCCAGGAGCTTCATTGTTGCAATAAAAAGGGCGTGGGAACCCCCCAGCCGTAAAAGGCGTTTTCGTTCATTAAATATTTATCGACTAAACTACTAACACATGACATCCGTACCGCGCGGAAGCTGTAGAAATTTATGACCGGATTTATAACCTTTTATACTTGGGTTGTTCCACTTAAATATATACTGTGACTTAACTACACCTGCCTATTTACATACAGAATAAATGCCGGTCAATAAATTATTACAGATCGGTATAAGTAAGCCATAGAACGAATTACGATTAATACGATTACTCGTATAGTAGGTACATCGGGAAAAACACCTTTCATTGATCATCAAGTGAATTATTATTGTAAATTAACTATTATTAACGACATTTCGGTTATTTCTATAATTATTATTATTATTAATTTGTTATTGTTTTTTTTTTTTGTGTAACTAGTCGACAAACCAGTAGACGACCCTCCTGCTCATAGTCTACTTACTACAATTACCCGTAAAATTTTTATCATGCGTTGCGATTGTAACGTTGGAGAGCCGGTCAAAAAGTCGGTCAAATAACCGTTACCAACTCATAACTACCTTCTCGATTGGCGACGGGTTGATGATGACCTTATTGTTATAGGTGACCTTGGCAACAATGACCTCGTCATCGTGTGGCCATCTAGTCATTTGCGGGCTGTAACATGAAAAAAACTATAACTTTTTTAAACTGTGACTTACGATTTTCGTATTTATACCGATATTTCTACTCATTACTTGGATCATGGCCATTGTGAGACCATGTCTTCAGTGATAATAAATAATGAGAACCCGAGAGAGAATAAAAATTTGTAATGTCGCGTCAATATGAATTTAAAATCATATAAACTTCTAATTACTATGAAATTAACCGTAACATTCACTAATAAATGAATAATGAATTGTGATCTCCCCACATATTGCTGTAAATTACATAAACGAAAATTTTAAATTGTAAGGGAATCCAATGTTATGTAGCGTTAGCAGTATTATTTAAAATTCAATGCTCATCAGTAATTTATAACGCACTTTCTAATTAAATATTAATGTATGGCGATGATATGTTATTTAAATAAATGATTAAAATTCAGGTATGCCTGATAAGAGTGAAGATTTGATAAACGACTTGGAAAGTTTGTTTACATTTTTTTCTTCGGCGACGACCTCGGTCTCGTAATCGTGACCGTGACGAATTAGATTTAACTTTACGATGTCAATTTCCAATGTTGACAAAGCCATCGATCGGCTTACAGTTGTACGATGAACTATGTGACAATTTAGCTAAATGTAAGCTTAATAAGAAGATTCTATTTTTGTTCCACAATTGGGATATTTATATGCTTTATATTAGCTTGACTTGTATGTAACTATGTATGTATGAATGTAACGGAATCTTTGAATTACATTTTCATCAATTCAAAAATGTCCAAATCGTTAAAAATTTTGCATACATATAGAGAATCAATGATGATATAATAATTTCATACTTAAAATATGATTTTCTCATTAATCCATCACCAAAAAACATCTCAATTTTCGTCAAAGTTATAGGTTATATGGCGGCTGAAAAGTGACACATTGCAATTGCATTGTCGGGTATTCTTGAGTAATAACTTTTTTGTGAAGAACATAGTTTTTACACGCGTTATATTACCTTGANNNNATATATATATATATATATATATATAAAATAAAAAGCGTGAGCTGCTTTCAACAACTGATATCCAGAAAAAAATTATAGTATACAGAATTAAAGGAAATACCATCTCTCTTTTTCTTTTTCTTTCTCTTGATCACAAACTGTGTATTTTAACATTATTTTCAAATTTGTAGTTCATTCGCTACAAAAGCATATTTCTTTAGTTTTTCCAACTGTATTTTAATTTTTATTTTTTAATTCATATTTCTACGAAAGCGTGTTTTTAGTTTTTTTTTAACTATATTTTATTTAAAATGACTTATGTTATGCGTACCTATAATAATATTTTATTTAATAAATTATGACTACACTAGTTCCCGTGTGTCTTAATGAGAACAGAAGCTTTAGTGAATCTTAAAAGCATTACAGATTTATAGAATTGTAGAAATCCACCGAAATATTATTATAAACACACCAGATACACAGGACAACACCAACCTATGTTGTTGTAAAATTCCATCTGTCTCAATCTGACTCAACAATCAGCACGATATCAACTAAATAATCTACACGAATTGTACGTGGCGTTAAATAATTCAGCTGTTAAAAAAATTACACATACGAGTAGCTGCTTTCGCATCGTATAGGAGTTCTCAGCAGACGGTACTGCACTTTCTCTATTCAGACACATTCACGTCACTTTCTCGCGGAGTCTGTTCGCCGATGTGAGCCGCGGGATCTTTCACGTACCGATCAAGTTAACGTTTAATTGTTTACACTACTGTTTGACAATCTCAACAAAAACTGCTGGAGAATTACACGGTTTTCCTCCGGACATGTGAACTATATGTCCCTTGTATTATTAAAGTCAGATGTGACAGACTGTTTAAAATTTAGTTTGCCATTTGATCGGTCTCATTAAGATTTTGGGCGAATCAGAACCTTTTCAATTTTATGAACGCGTTAATAATAAGATATTACTTATTTCTCCAATATGTAAAGTCTACTAGTTAGCATAATAGCTTACGAATCTTTTACAACATAATTAATATCGAGCTCTGTTCCCAACCAAAATCGAAAGGTCCTTCTACCATTGACAAATGATGTTTAATAGTAAAAACAGTAAACGTTCTACGTTTATACGTTATACGTTTTGCGTGTAAACTGTAAACGTAAAAGTACATAAGTGTATTAGATAACAAACAATTTTTAAGGTTCTAAAACTGGGTTAGTGGGCGTGCAAAAAATTCTAGCAAATTGCATGAATTGCGTGCCGTCGTCTACAGTTAATTAGAGGAGAAACCGTATGTCGGAGTAGAGACAAAAAGTAAATACAAATTCAGTTTATCAAAGCCTAAATCTATCAAATCAATCTAATCTATCACAGCCGTCAAAGTTATTTGCTATAAATTTAATCTTTCTGACAGCCGTATACTCAGTATGTACAAATACATTATACTAATTAAGGACATAACATATTCAACAGGTAGAGCTGAAGCCAAGTAGTAGCTGAAGCCAAGTAGATAGATGCTCATGATCTATGATACAAATGTAGGGATTCCAGAGCCGTACAATTTTCGAATAATCCAAAAGCTTATCAATTTATATAATATCAACACAGAGGCTGATATAACTCAATAATCGATATATCGATTTTATTCACATTTTTTTCTGCAGCTTATCTTTTTCTGTTCAACTCTTCATCTTTCATAAACTCAACGATAATTGTTTTCATAACTGTATCATTTTTATCGTTCAGGAATATATTCCATCGCCTACTCAATTTCCTTCTTGTCACATAAAACAAAACATGAAATGTATTTGTCTTTATAACAACCTGTCTATGAAAGTCAAAGTATAATTTTCGATTTCTATTCAAAATAAACTATAACCAGTACATTTATTATAATTCAAATTTTTATCATTTGATACTATTATTACATACCGCATTGCCGCCGACCGCGCGACGCCCGGTGATGTCATCCTTGATGTGCAAATTGATCACTGACGTGTAATGTGTAACTTGTAACGTATGAATTTCAAACTAAACCGCTTCTCTTGACTTTGTTCAAGGTTATCTCGCGCCGCCTGCGCCTGCGGTATTTCGAAATGTGATCTTTAACTCATCCAAATCGCGTCATGGCCTACGTATTTATCAACGTCCAAACATCAAACAGGTTTTTGTTGTCAGTATATTGTATTTTTCATAACAAAGATTACGCACAGGTAGATAACTGATAGTGAATGGTCATTTATCACCGTCGCACATGGACATCTGTAATATCAAAGATATCACCGACCCGTTGTCGGCCTAGAAGGAAGCAGGGAACCTGCTTTTTTAACTAGCTTCGTACTGGTCCGATGTTCAGCAGGTTGCATACGGACATGAGAGATTGGACTTGATGTTGTATGGAGCCCCTTACATCCCAACGTAACCTTCAAAATGATTCATTTTACCTAAGAAATTTTGAATATTGTCGTTAACAACACATACTTGCAATTCGTACACATAAAACATTTACTTAGTACCGACCATTGATCCCGGAACCTGTTCGGAAGTGTTTTGAATTGCTTTGAAAATGTAACTGCAGATGCCGAAAGATAACAATTGGTGACTAGAAAATTAACAGTCCACGTGCAAGCCTTGCCGCAAATGCTCAAGCGTCGAAACTTCCGACAGTTCCAACATCCGTTACTCCGTTAGCCAAATTTTTTGCGGTTTGAATTTAAATCGAACCGTCATGTCATGAAGTAGCTTGAGGCTGAATTTCCCGCCATTTTGTTGAGTTGTCTAGTTGTTGGACTTCAAAATGCAAGCATAGTTTTATTACTATGGTTACTAAATAGGTATTGAATGAAGTAGAAAATAGAATTATTTAACGTTATTCAGCCTAAAAATAAGATTCAAAAAATTACGGATAGATAGTTTCATTGAAAATATTTGAATTACAGGTTGTGTTCTCTGGTATAATGTAATAAGGGAGTGGTCGAATTGAATGATACCAGATATTTTTGCGAAAACAGTCAAGTTATTTAGACTTTTCAATCTTCGTTCCAACCAATCATTATCGAGAGGCTTTTTGATAATACAATGAATTAATATGATCTGTATGTATTAAGTTCGATGAATTCATCTTTTGGAGTGTCTTTGATGGTTGAATTCTATTTCATTTGCATCTGGTGCATAATGCTGACTAATCCACGAGTCAATAGCGCCGGGTTGGTAGTTACCCTAACCTGATGGTAGTGGTGGATGGGCTAACTACCACTGTTCATTTAAAATAAATCACAATTTTACAAGTAGATTACAAGGGTACACCTTGATCAGCAACACCCTGCACTCGGTAAGTCTGGTATCGAGGATGTGCATTAGTGGCAATAACCACTTACCAACAGAAAGTATTGTATCTGCTCATTTGGTGAATTGAAAAAAAATATTAAGTCCAAATTTAAATAATAAAAGACAAGAATTCGTAACTTTTACTTGCTCGAAATTAATTATTGAAACAGAAGTTATTTCGTGATATTTTGAGTTGTGAAGTTCTTGATTTTACAACACTTAACCCACGTTGTGTCCAAGTTTTCCACACAAAGTGACAAGCGTGATCTCCCAATGTTTGCGCATATGTTTAGGTTAATTTGATATATTTATAGGCAGACACGTAGGCGATAGGTGACATATTGAGGCGTTCACTGCGTTGTGGAAACGTACAATGCCTCGTGGAGTCGAATATAATTAAAGCTTGTGTCGAGAGCAGAGTATTATTCTCATAAGTATCGGGAAAGAATGCTCGAGTTCCCTGTTCCTCCCCAAAAAAACTATGAACTATGGCAGACGTCATACTTGTATAATGCAGGAAAAAAATATCGCTAAAATTTTTCGAAAATTTTAAGATATTGTATGTACAAGAGCTGCAGTAAGTACTATCTTGGCTGACCGATAAATAACCTCCTTAAAAAATAATAAGGAATTAAAACTAGATGATGATCATGCTGTCCACTCGAATAAAAATGACCAAGTAGATTTTAGTTTTTGTATTTTAGGTCGCTAGTTTAATGCAGTAGTTAATTCTGATATGAAACTCCAAATATAAACGTCAGGGATGCCAATATTCCTTAAACCTATGGAGCATGTTGACGGTTTCATGCCGCCCACGACACAAGGAATCCTAGTGCGGAGGTGTGAGTGTGTGTGAGTTGAATTTTTCATGATTTTTGTCATTTTATGAGCTTGAGAAAAACACGTTAGCAATATATCACTTTTTGTTATTACAATTTCATTTCATTTCATTTTTTTCTACGTTACACAAAAACCTTATAGTTGGCCTTGATACGGAAGTATGTATACTCGTGCCTTAGCCTTGAAGAATACTAATAAAGAACTTCCTTAATTTTGGCCCCAATGGCATTGTCTGATGCGGAGTTCTAAATTCCATCAACCTTTCCATAAGTGCCAACTGCCAACTCGCCAAGGCGTTTTAAGATTAAACCATGCACATATACGGAAAAACGACACCGACCACGTGTTGGATCGCCTTGGCACACATGCCATTATCAACCAGTAGGTACTTCCTTCCGCCATATGCAGATGCAGTGTCATAAAAAAAAATATCATTCAAATTATTCGTTCAGAACTCAGTGTTACGTTTCATGTGCATGTATTATTTTGTCAAACAATACTGTACATCTCTGATTATAATACGGATGTTTTAAAATCAAAATTCATCCAATATTAAATTGCCACGTGGTTAATTAAATTAATCAAGTGGAAGTGTAGCCGTGCACTCACTTAAAGTGGCAAACAAGCAGATATTTACCTAAGTGGGTAAAATCGCCCATGTGTACTAGTAAAACACAAGGGCGGTCGATGGCACGTTTCTAGGTAACAATTAATAAGTTTAGCAAAAAAACTACAATCAAAATACATTTAATATAACATTTCGTGTTTGATACATTCATTTTCAGGAAGCCTCTAATCATATTTTCCTTGGTACAATAGGTTTTATTTGGCCGCAGTAGTCCAACCATCAATACCGGTATAGAATAGGTTTCCGCTAAATCATTATTAAGCCATTCCGTATATAAAACGATTATCCGGAACCTAATCTTAAAAGGTTCGGTCTGAAGATGATAGAAATCCAATAAAATTGTAATTACATTACGACTCAACTAGAGATGCAGTAATTTAACTTCATAATACACTTATAGTTTGTTCAGTCAGGTTCTGGTTTTATTTCGCTATACAACAAACTAACGTAGAATAATTAAAGTGGTTTTTTTAATGCGAATAACCGACGAACGAGCCGACGACGAGCCAACTGACGGTAAGTGGTCACCGTCAGCCATGGACATGAATAACAGCAAAGGCGTCACGGCCGGTAAAGAAGAAGAAAAAAACAATACTAGCTCTGAACTCCGAAGTCCCCAGCCAGAATCGACGAATCGTTTGGAATTTTGTCGTTTTAAAAGTAAAAATTACTTAAGCTCAATTCCATTGTTTTTTCACGTACCTACTCCTCGTACGTGCGGTGAAAACAAATCTGAAAACCTTGCAAGCTATAGCTAGTGACAGAGCACGTACTATTTCCGAATGAATACAATAATTTTTGAGAAGAACTTCAGAAAGTTTTCTTCTTATTAACTAAGCTTGTATTGAGATATACGCAGGTTATTTCTTCTAATTTAGGTTTGGGATAACTTAGAAAATATTGACTAAAGCATTTTCTAAAGTAATGTAATGCTTAATAGTCAAATTGAACAGTACGCTTCGCTTCACAGTCGTTTTGCTTATTTTCCTTGTTTATGACCTTATTCCTGATATGTAGGCGAGCGCTTAAAGCATAAATGTAAATTTAATATTAAATTTTTCCTAAAGTTATTAATATTCACTATTGTACTTATAGTATTTATGTTGTAAATTAGTAACCAGGGTGGGTGACCACACGTCGCTCCGAGAAACTTGACTTTTACGTTCGCAAACAATGAATCAACAAACAAATAATCAAATCCTTCGGCACTGATCATTTACCTAATATGTATGTAGCAACTGCTTTCTTGAAGAAATATTTCATTGCAGATTTTTTCATCGTTATTATTTTACCATATGTATAGATTTGTACAGTAATATTTATATTCTAATTCTGGAGGTTGCTGGTTATCCTGCCTGACCAGTGATAAATTCATGGAGCGGGATCCACATTTATCTATCACATGAATATCTTCGTGGACCGGGAATTTAATCCAGGCACCCTTGCTCATAGACAGGGTCAATATCAACTGGGCTACGGGAACGACGTTCATATACCACACTGTGTGAACCAAAAAAATCTATTTACAAGTGGTTCCATAAAACTGCACAGTACATTAAAAATTTTCAAGGTCTATTTTAGTGCCTCAGACTTACATTGACGCGACTTACAATAAATGATTGCAACTCTATTTAAAAAAGCGTGTGGGTGATTCGCTTACAACGTTTATATAAAAATTTATATAAAATTAATTCGAAATTGGTTTTTACACACACGTTTCGAAAGTTCAACTATGCCATCGCTCCAATAAATTCCACCGTGAGTGGTCCCGAAAGAAGCGGCAAGAAACTTCCTAGGACTTTTTTTTACTCCCTTTTACAGAAAGCACTTACTATTTGTGGCTATATAATAAATTCGTGTTAAGCAGTCTTTTGTAATAACCTTTCTTTATAAGAATGCCTTGATGTGAGTTTTTAATGAACAGCACGGCGTTTCCGTCTAACGTTCTAACGAAATTTTACCATAAATTTTTACACATATACCCAAGAAAAGGGCCATTAGTTTCGCTAAGTATTTTCTGCTAAATTTCCTAGTAATAATATTATAAACATCACTCTTCTTACGAAAACTATTGTTTTGTTTAACGTACATATACTTAGTGAGAGGTACATGTATTTAAAAATTCAGCTTATTTTGCCATCCAATTCAACTCCACCGCTTACTTTAGTATGAGTAGTAGTCAAGCATTCATCTATATTAAGCAAAAAAAGACTCAAATCTGTTCTTATGTGTCGTAAAAACTTAGGTGCTTCTATAGGCCGTAATAAACACTAAAACCAAACCGTGCCAAATACGGACACTTGAGGAATATTTGGTCAGGTAACGCGATTATTCTATTGGCTTTCGAGTCAAGAAACTTCGTAGGCTATTAAGGAATAAACCATCTGGACGTGGTGTCCAAGGTTTTACGTTGGTGAGTCCAAAAATGGGCTGCTGGCAATTCGTCGCGCATGCGCGGCCACTAGGCCTTTTACGGCGTGTTGAGAGCCTTTTAGAGGGCTAACCGCTTTAATTGCGCGGATAGTGAGGGCGAATCAAGTACAACCCTAGAAGGCACTAGAAGCAACGGGTCTTTCTGGTTATACTGAAACATACATTAAGTTTATTTGAGAGAAACTTGCTTTAGTAAGGTTTGTACAGTATTGAATATTTACAACACTGCCAAAAACTAACTGACAATGTGGGGGACGCCAACATTTGACAACATCAATTTTAGGCAGATTTTTAGTAAATTTGTACATCGAGTTGAGTAGGTAGTTTGTTATGGACATTGACATCTTTTTTTCTATTTTTTGTCTGTCCCTCTACCTGTCTGTCTGTCTATTCATGTGTAAAAACCACTGAATAGATTTAGGTGATTCTTAGGATACTTATTCGGAACTTAAAGATACTTTTCATCCCGAGAAATCTATCTGTTCCAGGGGAATTTTCCAAACCTAGACGAGAGGAGGATACTAGTAATAAACAACTAATATCGATTACACGAAAACCTATTATTTGGGTGAAGAAGAAAGAATAAATGATATTAACTGATCTAGAATATGAATAATATAAGAGGTATTAAAAGAATGGCATCGCCCACTGCCGCGGTACTTAACGATGGACAAAACGAATGCGCAAACGTGATCAATGAACTTGCATCGGTTGCATATGTTGCGCAGCCGTTAGCCTCGACCTTGCGCACACGCACCGCATCGACTCTATCTTTAGCTACGTGGGGGAACTAATTACGACCGACCCATTTCTAAAGTGCTCCTGAACTTGGAACTGGGTGAACGTCGCATCTTAGAAATTATCGCGGCTTTCGGATTATCTTTTTCGAATATTTATGCGAATATGTTGTATAAATTATACACAAAATCGCATTATCGCACAGGTATTTTATTGACACCTGTTATTTAATTTACGTTTCGTTTATAAAAACAACTTTCACAAGCTGCATTACATAAGTTATTTAAAAAGTAAAATTGTATATTTCGATCGGGGTGAAAATACCTCAGATTTTACTTTCGCCAAAAAGGTTTCATTGAACTTTAATAATTATAAGTATGTCGGTTAGCAGGTACCGAACTTGAATAATCTTTAAAGTTGATGAATCACGAAATTTCTCTTTTGAAATAATATTTAAGTATAAAATTAGACCTAAGCCAGGGTACTAAACAATTTCTTTTACATGTGCGCAGCATCCGGTTATGAAATTAACATAATACGAACGACTTGCACACTTGTAAAGTGTCAAAATTATCTCGCAGTTGTATGGACGTTATTACAAACGCACAATGTAGACACGAGAAACCCACGCAGAGGTTATTGACACTATTGGGGTCTGTCAGTATCAATAATAATAACAGAGAACAGACTATGAACCGAACCTTGCGTCGCGAGGATTGGAGACCATTGTTGCCAACCCAACGCTACTATAAAACTGAATGGCTCGCAAAATCTGTAGAATTAAAAAAGTACAATGTGCAACTTTAATATATTTTATCTAACAAGGTATAAATAAGGGCGTTAAATAAACTATTTATTATACATATATGAATGCTAGGTATCTTGAGTTATGAATCTTTTCAACAGTGAAGAAGATAATTTCAACAAGTTTGTCTTTATTAAAACCTTACCATATTACAGAAACTAATGAAAATTTTATAATTCTAATTATTCCAAAAAGATCTAAATAAATGTCCACAGTATTAGTCGACAAACGAGCAGACGAGCCACCTGATGGTAAGTGGTCAACGTCGTCCATGGACTTCAGTAACGACAAAGGCATCACTGAAGTGTTGCCGACCGAATTATTATGTCCTGTAAAACTGTGCAGGCCTTAGAGGTAATAAAGCCATATTCCTATTTTAGGAAACATACCACTTAAACATGGGTTTTTTATATTATTTATAATAATCATCCTTATGTTAATCTATTACTATTACAAGGAATGTCAAATGTTGTCTAAAATGGATTTCTTATAAATCTCCAAACTCAGTTCTTAAATAAAAACTAAGATGACATATAAAATAATATAAATTACAGTTAAAACTGTACGGTTGGTAACATTGCTGGAGATCGAGAGTCGACTCGACTGTGCGGTATATGCGCACATAAATCAATCAGTTACAGACACTGATCTCTGTTTTACGTATAGTAGATATGTCACAGAGATCGGTGTTTAAAGATCGAACATCGTAGCTACTTTCTATAGATTTATTATTCTCGTTTATTATAACTATATAGCCCAAGGGTGCTTGAAACTAATTTCAAACATGTTTGTGTTCTTTAACTATTATGGATACAAAACTAGAGATTGATCTATTAATGATTTTTATTACTTCATTAGTACATACCCTTCAACAACGTTAAGTAAATGAACTAACGTGAGTGGGAAACGCATAAAATCTGAAACGAAAGCTCGGAAAATTTGAATCACGAAGTAGCGCTATTTTCGCCTCGATTAAAGTTGCAAATTCGTAGGTAAGAAACAAGGTACTTTGAATGAAGATGTTAATTGACCTTAAAAGATAGGTAGCCGATACTACTAAAGCTGTCACGATTTAGGTAAGAGCCGTGACACCTAGATAACCGCGGAATTGGCCTAAAAGGTGAACCGCAAGGTTCTTTCAAATAAGCCATTTGACCTCATTGCGTCTCGCCATATAAGTCTCAACGTATATGGCGATCGCTCAATTATTGCTGAACAATCTTTTTATTTTTCTGCGTCTCAGTTATTTATATAATCATTTGCGAGTTGGACGAGTTTATTCCTAAAGCCCGCCATTGTTAATTGTTGAAACTATTGACGTTTCATAACATGATATTTGGTTTACTGTAAAAAATTAATATGTTACGGAATATTATTGTAAGCCAGTAACAAACTGTTAAAGGTAATGTTTAAAATACCTAAAATATTTTATATTTTGTAATATATTAAGTTTTAAATTTATATCGATGAAAAAAATTGTTTTTTTAAAGAAAATGGTTTTATCACGAAACTTTATTTATTATACATTTATTTGGGTAGTAAGAGGCTACATCCATCCTTAAGTGGAAGCAAACCTCCTCTGCCCATGGTGCACCTTGCTGAACAACTGATGAGGCTATAGTGGACGGTCCCTCCTATTTTTTTTAAACGTTTACCCATTCACACCCCCGCACTTGGATTCCCTGTGTTGCGGGTGGTTTGGACATACACAAATATCACATCACAAACACCCACGACCCGAGAACAAACATTTATCTGTCACGTAAATGTCTGCCCCGGCCGAGAATCGAATCTGGGACCCCTCGCTCGGCAGGCAGGCTCACGACCAACTGGGCTGTGGGGTCGTTGGAGGTCTTTGGATTCTATACCGCCAAGTTTAATTCCGATGGTACTTGCATGGTGGCAGAGTATTTGTCCGACTGGGTACTTACATAAAAAAAACGAACTTATAGAATTTACACACAAACTACCCGATCAAAAATTATCGTCACTTAGATAGTTAGCAGTCTCGGGCAGAACATGGGTTTTCACTATGGCGGAGTCCTAAACCTGCCTCCGCCACGCTGCTCCAATACGAACTGATGAAGGGAACCACCATTTATATAGTTTGTTATCTCGTTCGATCGTTTACAAGTGTTATTAAGGCTATATGACTCATGTTTATTATATTAGAAATTATAATAAAATATAAAATGCGATCAATCGTTAAGCATATCGTTTAATATTGAAACAAATTTTACTACGTGGATGTAGTAGTTTTGTTAATATAAATTTAAATAATACAAGTTTATAGTTTAAGTCAGTCCTTCCCAACCTATTTCGTCCCCGTATCCCTCCTCTGATAAGTCCATGCATAATCCTAAAAATGTCTCTTTCTCTTAAGGTCTCGCACCTTGGTATGTTATTAGTTATAAGGTTGATTTTAAGCTACAAATGGCAGACTTAATACATTATAACAATGTTTACATAAGTAACTGTTTTAAGTTCTCAGCATTTCCGCCATTACCAACTTAATTTTCACGTACCCCCAATGGGACCCCGTGTACCCCCTGAGGTATGCGTATCACAAATTGGGAATCACTGGTGTAAGTGAATGTCCGAACTACGGTCCGGTATGCGTAATGCATGAGCTTCTTAGAATGCAAGTTTGATTTACGCGTAGAAAGGAAAAAGACGTTTTGGATTGCACGAATAAGTCCGGTGCCCGTTTTCGAATACGTCATGGGTTGCCGCAATTTCCTACAATTACTCACGGTGTATACATATATTGTCTAAGTTAGGGAAGTTATGGATATGATATTTCGAATCTGGATATAGATACCGATATATGAATAATATTTTACCGGTTTTGGTTACGGTTATGATCGAAAATAAGATGTAATGTATTTACAAGGTACCAGTTACCCTTTTTAGGCAGTATTTAGTATTATAATCATAGACAAAAATAATAGCCTTAAAATTTAAATAATAAAAACTGTTTAAAAATTAGAGTGTCGCGCCTGGCTATCGGTTCGGCCGGCGAAATCCTATCATAGCGTGTTTGATTTAGACTGTGCCCCTATCCGAAATTATTAGAATTTTTTTATCGGATTTGGTTACGGTTTCGGATATATATTTTTTTCGGATATCGGATAATTTTGGTTACGGTTACGCAGCTCCTTAACATCCCTGATCACTAGCGGCCCGCCTTGACTTCGTGTGGCCCTGGTGTAAGTACTCGTATACTAATGTAGTGTCATATGTCATCCATTGACGCGTCAGAGGTTGCTCGAGCTTCCACAGCTTGTGTTGACCACAATCTGCGCATTTGAATCGAAATTACATTTCGCAAACAAGACTTGTTTTATTAATATCCATTAACTATTCAGTAACAATAAAGGCTTGCGAAAAGCACGCAGTTTACGATTACTCAAATTACAAATACTTTGCATTCCTTCCAGATAAGTACTGAAGACTAACTTTTACTTTATATTTATTTATATATGTCACAATATGTATGCAGAATTTAGGATTTTAAGACTGAACATTTTAAACTAGCGCGAGCGCATGGAATATGGCGCTGGGGGCTAGGTGTGTTGATACCAGCTTTCAAAGCAGAACGGTATTATGCGCGTGATGAATGTTGAGGATATCTTTGTGAGTCAAGTTCCAATGAAAACGCCCGCTCCTCAAGATTTATTCTCAAGATATCTCGAGATACCAAGATTAACATGAGCTATGTTCATGATCTGCAAAACAAAAATTCAACTAAACATTATATTTACATATTAGAACTCTCTATAGTTCCACTACTTACCATTTAAGTTACCAAAACCACAACTAAAATTAAGTTCATATTCTGGACAATAGTAGGGACTATTCCTTTTATACGTTTTAGGTACCTTTGACCTTTTTCCAGGGCTCAAATCCGTTCAATGAACTCTGTTCCGGGGAGGCATCGTCGTCAGCGGCGCGCCTACTCTCGTCTCCCTTATTATTATTTATACAAAGCTGAGGGTACATTTTTTATCTACATTGTAGATTAAACTTAGCCCTCGATAATTTTTATTGCCATACTTGTAATGGTTGCAAAATTTGTACCGTTTTTATCATACTTCACTGATATTATATATATTATTAATCAAAGATCTAAGTCGAAAGGTCACGGAGTCTTCTGTCACAGAGTTTGAATTCTTTTATTGCTTGTCAATCAGTTGTCTTCTGACCAGCGCAAAATTTTGTTAAAAATATAATCGTTAAAAATAATATTGCCATTATAATTACTTATAATTAAAGTTAATTAATTGCAGTGAAGATATATTAAATAATTACTTTAAGTTATTCATGACACGTAAAATATTGACAACGTGGAATTCATAAGATTGTATTAGAAAACTTTTTACACTATCTCATGTCTGTTGAAGAATTTGAAAATGAATATCTGGGTCGTAAAACTGTCTGAATGACTCTTTTTAAATTTCCCGTTGTAAAAAACTTACCATTCGCCTTCGCGCATACATATTCTTCGCACAACCTCTTGCGAAAACAACATTGACTCATGGTCGTCTCGTGAGGAAACGGCATATCCGATTCAAGATCTTAAGCCCTTTGTTTTGTACTTTCGATAACATGTGTTTAAAGACCAGTGAAATTAATTATTAACATAAAATAAAATAAAAAATAAACGTTTACACACTCACACCCCCGCACTAGGATTCCCTGTGTTGCGGGTGGCATGGACATTCACAATTATCACATTACATACACCCATGACCCGAGAACAAACATTTATCTGTCACATAAATATCCGCCCCGGCCGGGAATCGAACTCGGGACCCCTCGCTCGGCAGGCAGGGTCGCTACCAACTGGGCTATGGGGTCGTCACGTATGTAATAGACACTTATATAAAGCTCCTATTGCAAAAATATCAACAATTCTAGAGGGAAAATTTTGCAGTCGACCGCATTTAGCTTTTTAAGGCGACATTAGGATCAGTACACATTGCCTTATATAGTATCTATATCTATAGGTTATAAAGAGAAAGTGCAAGTTTAAGAGTTTACTATATGCGGAAGGTTATCTCCGGAACCACGGCACGTATATGAAAAATTATTTGACCATTTGAAAGGTACATTATACAGACTATATTTGAAATGTATGTAGGAATATAATAATTAACTGTTGATCCTGAACCAAGTCGAGGCGGACCGCTAGTGTTATATATTTACATATAGAAAAAACATAACAAGTCAGTACCATTTTTGCCCTCGGTTCCCAACCGATTTCATTTAGTGTTTTTTTGTTAGCTATTGACGAGCTAAAGGGTTGTCACTAAAAACATTTGAAAACAAAACCTTATTTAATTACGCTTATGGTCGAATTTGCGAAATATAGCTTGCAAATACGGAAAACAGTTTTGCAAATTAAACATTTATTTCAATAAATACAACGATTACCTATCAACCTTGGTCTGATTATGATAATTCTCTGTCGTAAGGATTGTTACAAGCGCAATTTATCAGTGCCACCAAATATTTGTGGAGTGACGCGGCGAGATAAGTTAGCTCGCATGATATCACCAATAAAGGTATTTTTATTGATATGGTATACCGAGGAAGTAATATATCATTCAATAATTGCAGAAAGATGTATTTTTACTCTAATTTTGTAAAATCGTCTCGACCTTCAAACGAACAATGCAACTTTCAGATCGCCGCTCCTGTTTTATCAATACGAGTATATCGATATTAGAAGGCAGGATATCTAAGTTACCTTTAAACAAATCATTACTCAAAACTGAAATAGTCAATTGTTTCTCACTTAGTTGAGTGTTACCTTTATACCCTTGTGCTAATGCATAAATATGAATTTCATTAAAGCATTTATTAACTTTGAAAATCCAAGCAGATACTTTACAAAGAGATCCTAGTCCTGAGATGATTTTATTATTCAAAATTATTAAATAAAAATTACCATTTTGCTCTAAAAATATAATATTTATGTCATTTTATTTGACAGTGGCAACATGATCACGTTGACATGCCTTATAATATGCCTTATAACCATAGAGTTAATATAGTAACTCTATGCTTATAATATGCCTTATAACAATATAAGGCTTATATTGTTAGAAAACATAACATAAGGCAACACTAAATATTAAAACCGTCATCTCCGCAATTATCCAATGATGGCACATTTTTTTGCGTTTTCGTCACCGATCAATAAAGGAACTATGCCGATGATTCATAGCTCTGCAAAATCAAACCAGCAAATAGTATCACTTCCATGAGTCATCGGGCCTCTGCGAGGAAATATTGATTTGTAAGTAAAAACATGTGAATCGCCATCGGTGTTCATTAGAAATGATATGTTTCTCGGATTCCAATAGTCAGCAAGTCTGAAACTCTATCTAATCTAGATCCAGTGTTGCGTTTACGAGCGTTTAATATGAGAAGTTATTCTAGCAATTTCATTAGCGTGAAATGGAATTTTGATGCCTGAAAACAATAATTCTAATAAATTTACAGTTCTATGATGTTAACGTTTTATCAACTTCTTAAATAATATAAATATAAATAAGTAAAATTTTCAGGAATAGTCCAGACTCTAAATTGCATTTCTTTTCAGAACTAAACAACCAAAATTCGAATCCCAATTTCCTTATCACAAAATTTTAATATTTATAATTATAACCTCCAACTATTTAAATTCCATATACGTAAGTACTACATATGAATATAAATATTTTAATACGAGCCACAAAGAGGAAAATAACATCCAAATATTATTTACCGTAACATAAATAAACATTTCCATGAAACGGCCGATACAAAGGCTTTGCGTTGGATTGTCGAAATACATAATTGTGTTAATGCATTCCATGAACTTGTTATAGACACTTAAACTGATAACATCACGTAAATATCGTCACGTAGACGTACATTACTACAAAACGTATTATCCGTTACATGTGTACTAAAATGGTTACCTATAAAAATCAGAAAATGTTGAAATGAATTATTAATTACTTTGCCTACGTTTGCTTGAAGTTTTTTCAATTCATGGAAAGAGACCCATGGTCATTAATTGGTTTACATTTTTGATAAAAATATGTATTTACTTTAACCAAGTAATCGTTATACACATGTTTTGTAACTTTCAGGCTTAATTATTCAATAATATTTTCTGTAAGTGTCATGAACTATTCCAAGAATCTCACGTTTCAGATCGGGCGCAATCGCCAAGGGTTTTGTAGCAATAAAATATTAAAAAATATAAAAAATATACATTACATTACATTTAAATATTTTATGCTACGTGTCTTACACCGGATTGAATTAAATAAATAAGTGAGTTTTGGTGAAATATGTAGAAAAACCATTTCAAAATTACATGTCACGTGTTGAAACATTATTAAAAAACATAGCAGCAAGATGATGTGGCAATAGGAAAAAATGTATTAGAATATCGTTTATTAAGACTGTTAACTACGACTTAATACAACGGACACTATGTGGGCGTATGTGACATATACTTATATAACATTTAATTAATATAATTAATAGATAACATAAGCGATCGATCAATTTGTTTTACCTCTTCTTAAGATTTATTACTTATTCTTGTGATTATGAGAAATCTCGCAAAAACCTCAACCAACCCATTACGCTCGCTGAAGCCACGATGTACTACCACGACCACTCTTCCAGGAGACTAACGAGAAGAATTCTTCTGAGAGTTAATTCAATTACACACACCTACGCTATTCAATTTGTAGAATATAATAATATATATGTTTGAGTAAAGCGAGGGTGTAAAGTGGTGAGTCAGATGCACGGCGTGACGCATGGGGTGGGATCGACTGCATCGAGGTGAGGGATGCGGGGAGCGGAGCGTAGACCAGCGAGTGTTGGGGTGAGGGCACGACCAGATACTCATAGATAAGCATTTCATAAACATTCCGCAATTAAATGCCTATTTGACCAGAATACATAAATCGGTCCATCGCACTACGCAGTTCGATTAAAAATATTAAAGAATACGGCGGTATCTATGCAAGGCTATCAAATGATTTTAATTACAAATAAATGCAATATTGGACAAATTGTTGATGGCGTCCAAGTTAGTTGTGATTGCGTACTATAGATATTCTGTCCATAAATTTAAACTTCACTAAATGAAGCACCACCATCTTAAATGTGGCTTTAAGCAACATTCAAATATACAATACACTTCCTAAATGAATAAACGCGACATAATATCATTACTATTGCAATGTTTTTTCTTGGTAAATATTGTTTTATTTCATGGAATTTATAACTTACAAAATATACAAACAGCAGTTTTGTTGAAGTTTGAATTATTTTTAACCAACTATCAAATATATTTGTAACTTTGCACAAAATAACACCTCTGACAAAAGTATGATTTTCGTATATCTTTTCCTTATGGAATTTTTAGTTTTAATCAGTTCATATAACAATAACCTGCTGTTGATACTAAGATCTAATTAAAACAATAAGTAACCTTTACATTATGGATTGTATTACAATGACCCTCTGCACATTACTTGTTCTCAAAGGGGGTGTAGGATCGATACCCGCAGACGAGCAGACTGGTGCAAAACCTTATATAAATATATACTCGATAACAGACGCCCGGTCCGGTCCGGCGCGTCTGTCCGGTCGGTGCAGATAATTTGGAATTCATTGGTGATTGCGACCGTGGAGACTGTTCAAGCATTGAATATGAATTACCAAACATTGCATTCACATTCTCATCTGTTTTTTGTTGATATGAAAGTAAGAAGTGAGCATTCAACTTGCCTGGCGCCTAGTCACATGATTGTTTAATCCATACTAACATTATAAATGCGAAAGCTTGTCTGTCCGTCTGTCGTTTGTTACGCTTTCACGGTTAAACTGCTAGGCCGACTAAGATGAGATTTGATATAGACATAATTTAAGGCCTAGGGAAGGATATAGACTACTTTTTTTTAATTTCGTTCAGAAATTTCAATATAAAAAATAAAATAAACAGTAATAACATGAATGATGTTTGTTAGTAAACGACACAATAATACATTCTGAATCCACGTCGATGAAGTCGCAATAAAGTTTAGCTGTAATAAATATGTATGATTAATAAATTGTACAATAAGTACCGTTTAATAAAAGTTGCAAATATGTTGAAAAGGAACAAGGAACTTACAATTATCACAATAATTCATGTTGTCTGATAAAACTTTAGATATTTGTAAGCCGCCTGCCCTTTCAAATATTAATATTGCATTTACACATTTATAATAGTAATTACACTTGACACAGGATAAGATCATGCGTCAGAACTGTATAATTTGTGACAAACATGTAAATTGGAGTAAAATATAGTATCTGTCTGACTGGCTTTGTTTCTCCGTAATTACTGGACATATTGTTTGAAACGTGGTACACATAGTTAGGTACACATAGACTATAAACAAACAAACTTTCAATATTAATTGACGCTTACTGCAATACATTAGTGAAAACTAGAACAAAATTGGTTAAGCCTTTTCCGAGATTAGCGCGAACAAACGCATAGACAAACAGACAAAAATTCTAACAACTATTGTTTTGGGTTCTATTGTGTTAATAAAATTCCCTATAAATATTTATTCTCGTATATCAATAATGTACAGAAAGCGATCAGTTAGAATTTTATTATATGTATAGATATAGATAAGCGTACTCATTAAGTTTCTATGCGAAAACTTTAAATCCTTTAATTTCTACATTAAATATAAAATACTACTTCATACAATTATTTTCTTGCCACGCGATTCTGATTGCCAAAAAATCAATGCAATGTAAAAAAAGATCACTAATAGTACTGACACATGTGGAATCGATTCAGAAAAACATCGATTCCTAAGTATTATTTCTTAAAATCACTATCAAGGTCTTCATAATAATACTTCAAAGAATTACAACAACATAATTTTTCATCGTTGGTTATCTGTGTGATTAGAGTGTAGGTTTATAAGATAAAGATAACAATTATTATCATTATTATACTGTATTACAATTTATTCACAGCATATTATTTTTAGTATATCTATCTTGAATTATACATTTACTGGAATGGATGGATGGATTTTACTGGAATACGGGTGATCATTATTTGTGTATTGAACCCTGTTCGCCTAGTCGCATAAATTATGGTCACGCCCAACCGTCAACATGCAGCTAAGTCGAAATTTTAATGTACAATAAAATGTACAAATATAAATGTAAAAACTTGCGCTACCTAAAGATTCAACAAAATTTTATATTTTACATACTTGCCTTATCGTAATAAATAAAAGTAAAATAAAACCATAAAAATCGTCTATATCCCCATGTCTGACGAAGAGAATGAACGGTAAACAGAATTAAGGGTTTGACCCTTCAGAAGGGCGCCTTGAGATATCGATTGAGACACTGCCACCACGCTTTCTTCAAATTAAATCTCAACAAATTTAGCGATGCCAATGAAAGTTCCGTGCTATTATTAACATAATTATAAAACACGTACAGTTAAAATGCAAATTTGTGGCCGAATTTATTTTGTCTTTCGAAATCGTAATTTAACTGTACTATAGACAGCTTAATGGCACTTTTCACGAATAATTATGTTAATTAAAATATGTAATGACCGGCAGGTACATAAAATGTTTCTTGCTTAATTTTATTTATCTATCGTTGTTAATTAGATGAATTATTTGAATAAGAATATGGAAAAGAATAACTCAAAAGTTTTGTAAGTACTAGATTTGATGTTCCTTTGTGAACAATGAAGTGGCAGTTTGCTATTACTGTTAATGAGGATAGAATGTATTTCTGTTTTAACTCTTATTCCTGAATAATAAGATACTATTTCGGACAGGTATGCACATAAAAATTGAACGGATGTTGTATGTATAATTTTAAATGGTAAATAATAAATTTAATCCTTAGTAAATTGTAATTGGAAGATGACAGCAAAAAGTGCATTTCTTTGTGCAACCGCTATTTTGCACGTTAATTCTAATTACGAGCAAATTAAAAACCGTTTTGGTTGTGAATTGTAAAACTGATTATTTAAAAAAAATGTAGGTTAAATATCAGTAGACGGAAATGATAATTTACTTTAAATCCGCCGACTCATAGAGAAAGTACTTATTCATCTCTCGGAGAGATGACTAACTGAAACGGTAATGAGACTAGAAAGATCGTATGCCGGCGAAAACTTATGTTACTCTAATTACTAAATACTCCCTGGTAAAATAAAACATGTTTATGGAAACATAAATCAATATTTTTAAAATGCCAATGAAATACTTAGGTACATGTCAAAAATATGATTATAGCATGATTAGAAGACAAGTTTAAATAGTTCTATATCGTAATCCTGTTGATGGAGTCAAGTTTTCGTTAATACGGAGGTAACTTTGAAACAAATAATTATGGTATTTATATATTCATTTCGTATTTAAAGTCTGTCACTAATGCAACGCTGCCTCAAAATAAGCCTTTCAAAGAATAAGTCATTTATGAGCTGGCATCTAAACCCTTCCAATTAAATATATTATATTTGTATATATATTTATATACACACACGCATATATATACATATACATTCAATAGATAAATCAGCCCGATACGAATTTTTCGGACAACTTCGATTAATACCTACCAAGAAACCCTAGAAGCCTACATAATGTGTAGTTCCACTAATACACCGAGTCACACATGCGTGACAGTGCGCAGAACGCGCGGGCTCACCTTATCGTTATCACTGATAAAATGTTATTACCTCCTCTTATCACACCTTTATCGAGTGTGTGCCTGCGCCCTTACCATATATGGTAACGAAAATTGAGCCAAGTCGCGATTGGCCGAGTGCGTTGTTGCCGATGGTATGTGAATTCTGATAAGACGCTTTTATATACTATATCCTCTCCGTATCTTAGTCATTTCATGTTGTGTGCTGGACGCAGCGGCCGTATAACTAGTCACTATTTAATAAATACTTAAAAAGTAAGTTATTTTAAATCATCCACTGAATTAAGATTGTTTAATTTTAATATAATTTTTAGTTTAAGTAGGTATATCGTGAACTTGTTTAGTGTTTCTCGAACTTTAGCTGCGTAAAAATTCGCGTGTTTTATTTATTTCATCGGTTACGTAAATAAATTTAAAGTGTTGTGTCAGTGGACTTGAGGTGAAAAAAATTAAGTTCTTTTTTTTTCTCTTTATATATTTAAAATTCGAGTTTTGTCGTTTGGGTTTCAGAGACTTTGGTTAATATAATATTTAAAAACTCATTTTAACGCAATATTACGTTTTTATACACTAAATGGTATTTGATAAATAATAATAACAATATATATTGAGTACAATTAAATAAGCAATACTAGTTTGTCAGCTTTAAATTTTAATTTACTTTAGAAAGTATTCCAAGAATCTGTCTAGACGAAAGAATTTGTCTACAGAGATTCGTAGGAAACAATATGAATGAATTAACTTTGCTAATGTTTCTGTTTTTCATTGCTTTCATTTTTGAAGTAATTTTATATAGTAATTATATATATGTAAAGTATAAATTCAATGCTGCTTTAATAATTTCGTTCAGATGATAATAATGATAATGATAATTATTATTCGATATTTATTTTTATTAAAACTTTAAGTGTTAGAAGATTTAACGAAACGAATATGCCTCATACAAAATATAGTGAAAGCATTTATTAAAAATTATTATGTTTAATTATTTCAGCCTAAATCAAAATGTGCGACGAGGAAGTAGCCGCGCTGGTAGTGGACAATGGCTCCGGTATGTGCAAAGCTGGGTTCGCGGGCGACGACGCACCTCGTGCCGTGTTCCCCTCGATCGTGGGCCGCCCGCGCCACCAGGGCGTCATGGTAGGCATGGGTCAGAAGGACTCGTACGTAGGCGACGAGGCCCAGAGCAAGAGAGGTATCCTCACGCTCAAGTACCCCATCGAGCACGGCATCGTCACCAACTGGGACGACATGGAGAAGATTTGGCACCACACCTTCTACAACGAGCTCCGTGTGGCACCCGAGGAGCACCCCGTGCTGCTCACCGAGGCACCCCTCAACCCTAAGGCGAACAGGTACGTACAACTAGCACACGGCAACCATACCGAAGTTCCTGTTCTTTTCGATGTTGAGCGGCCATACTAACCGCTGGTGTTTCGTTACAGGGAGAAGATGACTCAGATCATGTTCGAGACGTTCAACACCCCTGCCATGTACGTGGCCATCCAGGCGGTGCTGTCCCTGTACGCGTCCGGTCGTACCACCGGTATCGTGCTGGACTCCGGCGACGGTGTCTCTCACACGGTACCCATCTACGAGGGCTACGCTCTGCCCCACGCCATCCTGCGTCTGGATCTGGCCGGCCGCGACCTCACAGACTACCTCATGAAGATCCTCACCGAGCGTGGGTACTCGTTCACCACCACTGCCGAGCGGGAAATCGTGCGCGACATTAAGGAAAAACTCTGCTACGTGGCGCTCGACTTCGAACAGGAGATGGCCACCGCCGCTTCCAGCAGCTCGCTCGAGAAGTCCTACGAGTTACCCGACGGCCAAGTCATCACCATCGGCAACGAACGATTCCGTTGCCCTGAGGCTCTCTTCCAACCTTCGTTCTTGGGTATGGAAGCTAATGGCATCCACGAGACGACTTACAACTCCATTATGAAGTGCGACGTGGACATCCGTAAGGACCTGTACGCCAACACAGTATTGTCCGGTGGTACCACGATGTACCCCGGCATCGCCGACCGTATGCAGAAGGAGATCACGGCCCTGGCTCCTTCCACGATGAAAATCAAGATCATCGCACCCCCAGAGAGGAAGTACTCCGTATGGATCGGTGGATCGATCCTCGCGTCCCTCTCTACCTTCCAACAGATGTGGATCTCGAAACAAGAATACGACGAGTCCGGCCCCTCGATCGTGCACAGGAAGTGCTTCTAAATCGCCAAGTGAGACTATTCGTAGCTTAAGAATGAATGAAGATGCCGTACTCCGAGACCCTAAACGGGAGGCTCAAATTACGCTTGTGATCTATCTTTTAAGTACAGTATTCAATAGAATATAAGGTAACGTAATATGCATATTACGTAAGCTAACGGCTTTTATCCGTTTGTTACAAAGATTTTTGATTTATTTATTAAAGTTACTAACACATGTTTTTAATAAAATAATTTATACCGGTATGAAATTCTGCAGTTTTTGTTTTGCGATTTACAGGGAAAAAGGATGAATGCGGAACTCCCAACGTCATCAGAGATAAATCATTTCAAATCACTCTCACAATCATTACAATAATGATCAAAACATCTCAATTTAATACTTTAATAATCACGATAATGTTTACTGAATACACGAGTGCTAATTAACTGGGAGTTAAAGTAACTCCTGTAATTCAATTTAATTGATCTAATTAGTCCGGGTAATTTTAAATAATGAATGATACTAACATTAATTAAAGTTTCTTTAAGTCCACCATTATAACACTACTTCCTAGGACTTATAGTAAGTAGGATATACTGTAAAGCAGTCTTTATTCATTACATACTCGTGCCTATCCATTATAATGTAGTCTAGTCGGGATCAATATTTTAGGGTAGTACATGTACCAAGGAGGTAGTATATTTAGTAGTGTATTTACCTATCACGTTTAATAACGTAATGGCAGTTGAGGGAAAGGGAGCGCGTTGCACACACTATTCAGCTGTTACCAGCCACGCCTACACTACACTTCGTTTATTAGTTAATTAAATTAACGTAACCTAAGTTCACAACCATAATTAATAAATAACAATAAAATATTATTTGCCGTATTGAGGCGGCCTAGAATACTGTCCCCAATCCCATGCTAGCAGAAGACAGTGTCGTAAAAGGCAACAGAAACCAGCTTTTTGGTGGTAGGATTTTGCGTTAGGATTATATTATCAATATTATTATGAAGTCATTAATATTATTACTGGTATTATTATCTTTCCGTGAAGCTTACATGGCCAGCCTACCACCCTCCTGCTTGAGTCAGCCGCCAAACGACTCGTCCTGTTCTGACGGAGGCTTAAGAGCCAGTACTTTCTTTCTTTCTTATTGTTTTTCGACCGACAACACATTAGTGATAGTGGTGATGTTACTCATGACCATGGGCGACGGTGACCAGTTACCATCAGGTGGCTCGTTTATTCACATAAAAACCCAAATGTAGATGAAACTGGAAATGTTTATTAGATAATACAAATGCTTTGTTTTTGCATGTATAGCGAGCATTTTACTGTGGTTCCTTTATTATACAAAATTGCATTAACATTGCATATTCTTAAATAATAGTAATAATCATAATAATTAATATTGAACAGTAATAAGTAAATGCTAACAAGATTAAGTTTTTTTTCCCGAAGCTTTGTGATAAAACTAGTAATAATAATTTAATTCGAAAAAACTAACGAAGATATAAAAAGAAAATTGTATCTTTATTCATGCGATGTGCAATTGATAGTTGAACACAATTAAATCATCAACAGAGGTCAGGTTGTCAGGTCTATGGCATAAATGCTGCAGTGGGATTTCACTCCGTCAAATTATAAGTCAAACCAAATGATCGACACAATTTATTCTCATAATGATAATACCATAATAATACCTGTAAATAATTAAACTATAGATTTTAACTTTACTTACAAATGAATATTTATTAACGGATTCATTTAACATATGTAGTTATTTATACATTTATACATATTAATAACAATTATTTAATATATACACAGAATTAAGTAGGTACATATTGGAGGAGTAGTGTGGCTAGTTAAACGTACACAGGAAAACCATAGTTATTGTGGTCAAATTATAATAGTAAATAACGTCGAGGTTGTAAATGTGGTACATAAACAAAATATCTTTCTGGTAATTTCCATACTATTTTCCTTTTTCAAAACAAATCATTTCAATTTTCAAATTATTGCCATCTAAAAAAAAAAAACAATGTTATAATTGAACTTTTTATTTTGTAATATTTATGCTTAATAAAAACTATAGCCTTTTCTTTGTGTGTTTGTGTTTATGTGTTAGTTAAAGAAAATATTGTTATCTTTCTTTCTCTTTTATTGAAACTATAAAAGCAGATCACGTCGAAAAAATTACAATCCAATTAGTCTTAAAAAAGGTAAGTTATCAGACAGTAACATGTTAAAAACAATTGTAATTTGTTATTGCTCTGTAAAGAAGCTTTATCTCTGTCAATAAAGCGATGCAAAAAGCATTCTTGTTTTAGAACTGTTGCAGGTGTAAATACCCTTTGCACAAATTCGGTGGCTATTAAAAGCACCGATATAATTGGAACGCCACACCTCCTAACCGTCTGGCTTCCGTCTGGTGGTGAAGCCGTGCTACGTCACGTCGTGCTCAGCTATTCCTGGCTCGCTCCACTGTTTCAGTATATTAACAGCACACGACCCTGCGTTACGACATAGATTACGTACTTAAGTATGCGCAGGGTGTTCAATAACGACAGAATTCCAATGATATATAATAATTACATGCGTCACATCAAATAAGAGCTTATAGCCCAGCGGCTCGCATCGATCCCATGCGATAGACTAGGTACATATGTAACGTCTGGCGCTGCCGATATTTACATGGGTCTGGGAGAGCACATAGAACAATCTCGCTTATTTATCGACGGCACTTAACAGTAGTCACTTAACAGAAAATGTTAAGTTTTATTCAATGGTATTTTATTTTATGGAATGGAAACAATAATTTTAGTTTTAGATGGGAATTACTTAGGTCTATTTGAAATTGCTTGCGTATATTTATTTGACATGTTGGCAAACAGTCTACGAATATACTTGGAGGTCATGGTTAAAAAGTTAACACACACAAAGAACATCTTGAAGTACCAAATACATGCATTTGAAGCTGCTATTATTATTTGAATAACAACAACTTCCGAAGGAATTCGCAGCAATTAGCTACTGACGGAAATATCATAACAAACCAATTAGTATAACAACACTGTTATGAAGTAGTGACTAAGCAGGCCCTATCGTTACGTTGAGATATTAAACGAATACATAGCGTGTTATGTACGAGCGTTTTAATTTTAATTGTATGCTTTCTGTTTGTCTCTTTCTACATTTTACGAGCATGTACTAAAATGTACTTTGATGTATTTTCCCGTCAGATAGTATATAAGTCGATATAAAAACTATCACATTTTACTCTAAAATACTGAATACTACTGAAATACTACTAAATACTGAATGCTGAATACTATCGATGTGAGAGCTTTATTTTAGCATCACGATATTGTACTCTCACTCCAGACTAGGAGGGGTTAGAAAATTATTGCGAACGGAATCTTTGGCAAAATCCAATTTAAATATAAACTTGAAATGACACCGGTCACCGACCCACCCGCCAGCCAGGATGTCTGACCTTCGTCTAACGAACCGATATCGAAGCAATGTGTCAGCTACAAAGAATGTGGGAAATATATTTAAATTTAGTAAAACCTACAAAGGGATATATATCTATAATGTGATATATATGCATTATCGACGCTAATGTTAACAATATTATAAATGCTGGCAATATTTTTAAGTCCAGTGTTGTACATTGGCCCCTCCCAATAAGCGTTCTTCAACTGATGCTAGGCATTTTGAATCCAACTGCTTTTCGTTGTTTTTTTCAAGTCATCAGTCCATTTGGTTGAGCGGTGACCTCCTTGTGCTTCTTTTACCAAGACGTAGGCACCATTAAAGGTGTTTTCCCTTCTTTTCTATTTCGAACGACGTAACCTATCCTATAAGCTATAAGCCTGTTATTATCCCATTTAGCTGGCGAACCTGCGAGCTGTCAGTAACGTTTGCAACACTATTGTGGTACAATACTGTTCATATTGTAAATCTCAGAAATATTATTTTCTTATTTAAGAAATATCGTAAATCTTAAAAACATCTTTTTGAGATTTACGAAAAAAATACGGAAGAAATGTTAATATTTTAACATTCGCATTTTCAAGTTGGCATCACAGGTCTTTGCCTATGTTTGATTGCACACCAAAGAGACTGGTTAGGATGTCATTTATATAATGAATAATGAGTCACTGGCATCGGTAAGTCGAGCATGAATCATACTTAAATATTTGTATTTATATAGTATTTCATTTAAAAGAATCGGATAATGATAACAGTGATACAAAACTGTAACAGAGTTGTACTTGCTTATTAAAGATTTTTTGGAATTTTTGACCGTCTCTTACGGCATTACGCGAATACCATTGATTTAATTTAAGATGTATTTTCAATAAATTTATAACTAATACTGTGTCTCGAATGTAAATGTTGTTAAGGAGTTGATAATTATTTACTGCGCTTTTTAGTTATTGCAAAAGAAATCCTATTCATAAATTGCATACAAATCCCTAAAAGGAAATGGGATAAACAACAAATTCATAAAACGCATGAGCTATGACTTTGAAAATGTGTTATAGCGCATCTGAAATTCAGTCCGGATTGTATTCAAAATTAAGCCTTGCATCAACTTGGTGTAAGACCTTGGTCTATAGCCTTTGCTTCAGGACCGTAAATGATCAATATCATTGTTAACTTACAACACTCATTACTTCAAAGGCATGTTTTGAGACCATACGACCATAGCCTCTTCTAAGAACCCTGACGCGAAGGGCCCTTGCAGGCCCTCCCCAACGAGGGTCAAGGGCGGAGGAGCCTATCGATCGACCCCGCGCGCCGCACCCCGCGGAACCAGTCTGGGAGGTAAAATACGTGTGAGGCGTTTTACTAGCTATAAATAAAGTCATTAGAATAATAAGAAGTACGTTTTACAATCATTATTATTTTACATCATTACATGTTTATTAATTACGATTTTTATTTATGTAGTTTAAAAGTCAGTAATATGTGTAAAAAAAGCCTATAGATGCTCCTTAAAAGTAATAATATTTTTATAAGAATCTAAAATGTAACTAACATTGAAATCGCCATTTCTGAATGTTCCTGTATTTAAATCATTTCAACGGCATATTTCGATGCTGTTTGTACCATCACATAGATAATTTGCCTCGGAAGATTCATATAAACACACTTACATTTAATAATTAACAATTCATATTTATTTATTGTGACACAAGTACATGCAATATTAATATTAAATAATATGTTTTACCTCAAGCGAAGTGCGTACACAAAAAGGTGCGTAGGTATACTTACAAAAATATTCAGTCATTGTTCCACGATAAATAAATAAAAATACATTTTATATAGCTACACGGTGTGTATGTAAATTATATACATTACTGGTATTAAAATGTATTGTCTTATACAAATGTATATTATATACATTTTCATGTAACATCCTTAAGCTAATAGTCAAATCTTCAATAGCAATGTCGCATACGCATGTGAAATTAAATGTTTTTTTTTTTATAATTAATATTAAATTTACAATCCATTAATATCACTTAAAAATTTGTTGTTATTAATTTTGATGTCAATTATTGCATAATTTTATTTTAAACAATAATATCTGAATCCAACAAATTCTCAAACGTCTACGTTATTTTTATATTTTAACGACAACTTCACATCCCAGACCCGACCATGGCCGATGTGTTCTTTGTCAAACATTCCTTTATTATTATTGTCTCTGGCGACATGTGGACACACTGCATCCAATATGTTCCGAGTTCTGTATAAACAAAATACGTCCTTATTGGAACGTGATAAGATATTTTAGGAATGCATTATATCACAATGTATATAATATATGTATATAATAATATATGTGATTACTAGTTGTATTGAGTCCATTCCTTAATAGATGAGCGCAGACATGTTGATATTTTAATATGTAGGCCATTCGTCTGTACAATGCAGTCAATTAGAGCATTCGTTTATGAAATGCGAAGATAAATTAGTGCATACCCTAGTTAAAAGATATGTCGTCTATATAACTGAATGACAAACTAAATATTATGTTGATATATTAAATCGTGTATGAGTATTTTTTAATGAAATATTAAATCAAGAACTGAATAGTTATTCAGTTCAAAGATAATTTTAAATCGAGTAAATGAAATAAAACGGCAACTTTTTAAATATTAGGTTTCAAAAAAAAAAAACTTTTTCACGTCGTTTATGATAATATTAATTCATAGTTGTTAGTGAGATAGTTTATATTGTTAATTGTCTTTAATAAAATGAGAAAAACTTTAAAAAAAATAAACAGCGAGTTTTATTTCTGCTTCATTTCATGACAAATGTGACGAATGTACCTTAGAGCTCTTTTTGTAATGATTGTATTTGATTTGACTTTTATTTTTAACTTGTAGGTATATGAACGTGTGAAGTAGTGTGTGAAGTAGAGAGTTTCAGCCAACGAATATGAATAACCTGCAATTCAAGTAAAACTTTTTATTTATCTGACAGGATAAGCAAACCGTGGAACCACGGCGAACGGACGTAATGCCCCCAGCGTGCATAATAACAATCCATGAAACAAAGAGAATATTTTTAATATATTGTGTTTTAATTTACGAGTAAGAGCACAGGAAATAGTAAATTACAGCACTTTGTATTCAACCAATGCATGTCGTTCACATACTTATTTGCAACACGTAAGAATAATATATTCAGTCTATTTCTCCAAATCAGCTGAGAATATTAATACAGAGCACTTTATAATACCATAGACATGGCAAACAAGACTTCATAGAATCTGCAACGGTGACAGTTCAATTCTTGTTTTTTTTTCACCTCCTTTCGGTGCAGAAAACCTTTGTAAACTAAACAGTATATTAAGAGAATTTTATATTTACGAAGTTTTGTACATGTATAAAAATTTCACATAATTCTTATAGCAATGTCGAGTGTGACAAATAAAAATGTCTCTATCTAATCATACACTTGCAAACCAACGCCCACTGTAGAACAATGGAAGTACTTGAAATTTTATATTGTATGCATATTGTGTGACTTTTGTTGCAGACTAGCGCATAGATCCCTAATAAGAAGAAGTGACGCTTGTCTGTTGACAACAATTCGTCACCGCCACACAAGGCTTCCCAAACGGCGTATGTTAATGACTCAAGTCCTCGATACGTACTCGAGCCGAATAGAATTCACAATATTATCACAATACATTGTTTTATAATACAATCTTTTATAAATTCTAAGCGTTGTATTTTGTTTCCTCCGATGATTCACCGTGTGAGTGAGTGCCGAAGGTTTCTGAACGGAAACCAGCCAGGTTTATCTTGGATTCTTCCGGAAATCATGGTTTTATTTTATGTTAATAGCTAGCAAATGCACGCGCAGGTATAACTGACGGTAAATCATGAAGGCATTCTTAAAAATCTGAGAGTCACCGCCGCGTTAGGGTTTTACATGCAAAAATTTGTGCACTTCTTTCCTTGATGAAAATCTTTCCAATCCAAAACAAGTTAAATAACATTCTAGATTATTCGTTTCAAGGTTTGTAGCTAGCCGATTCGTTAAAAATTCCATTACCATTGCGTAAAAATGCAATGATCATGTAGAACGTAAATCACAACTAAGTAAGTTTCAGCGGAAGGATGGCATGGACTTAATGCCACCTGGGTTATATCGGCCTGGACTTTAGGATGAACAACGCGCCTTGATTACACATTGATAGGTTTTTGAATCTGTGTATGTAGTCTGCGTAAGATGTGTTAGCACATGTTAACGTTCGTTCTAATATTACAACACTGCGCGTTTCTTGCAAAATGTTGTCATTATATAAGACGTGGATTAAGGAACGTTAAGAATAATCGAGAGTCATCTAGATGACAAAACAAGACAAAGTGTCTCATCGATCGACATAACGTTTACTTTAGCCATGGATTAATGTCTTGAATGTGGGGCTGGGGTCGTTTCCCCTCCGAATTCCCGAATCTCCAATACGCACTCCCACATCCCTATAGTCGGCCGAATATTATAGCGAGGGCTTAGTAATTCCACGAGCCTGCATCAATAATTTAGGGTGTCGTGTAAAAATGTAATCGTCAATAACACCCTGATTCTGACAACTGACCACTGCTCAATTAAATGTTCCTATGTCATATCTAAGGTTCTTCAGAATCATACAAAATGTTGATATTAGTTAAGAGATTAAACGAATTAATATGAATTTGTAGTTTTATTTGAAATTGATAAAATATTGACAGAAGAATTTGTTGCTATGAAACGTACTTACATTCGCATTACAGTAATGCTTTCGCACATGCAATCCTAGGTATCTACTCATAATATTCCACCCCGGGATCTATAACAATTTCCACTCACCATCATTGAAACAATCACAATAATGCTGGCAAGAATTACCTACTTACCTACCTACGATTGATAAGAATAACCATTTAACACTGATCTATTGTGTTTAATAATACAGTTTCTATTCAGTTTCCGGAGTTTCCCGTTTTTTACATAGACATGGTCCAGATAGAATCGGACTCGTGTTGTTTCGGAGTTCCGTATGACGTCAGGAAGGTTATGCGTTTATTTTTGGAATTTAATGAATTAGGCTTGTATATATATGTTGGTTTGTATGTAAAATATAAGTAAGAAAACATTTTGTGATTTTTAGAAATTTTATGTTGAGTAATTTCCGAGATAACTGGGAGAATGGACAGTTACACTTATGTATATGCTGTATGCGATGCAAATGCATTTTTGCGGGCGGTTAGTCACATATCACGAAAACCGTTCAACGGGACTGTTAATCAGATTCTGTCCTTGACCCTCGATCACGGACCCCAGCTCGCAGAGTCGCCGGGCCATTACACAGAGGGGTCCGTGGTTGACTCACCAACGCTGACTGTAGCTGTTACGTGTAGTAGTACCGTAGTACACACGCACGCACGGAAAACGTGATTCACTTTATGACTGTAATATAATTACGGTTTGTAATAACTAACATTCTGACATGTGCGTATGTCAAGTCATATACAAGTCTTGTTCCTGACCACGGCCACACCATACAGTTGACGAGATGTAGTAGGTATACGAAATGTTTAAACAGTATACCGGTTTTATTTAATAGAAAGTAAGATACCGGTATGTCTACCACCAAATAAGAAGTAGTTTACTATATATAATATGAGAATACCTACCTAGATACGCTGTTTCAATTTAAAAAATGGTAGGTACTATGAATTCGTGCCAACTTTACTTCAGTATTCATATGCGTGCTTCAGAATTAATTATACCTATAGTGTATTACAGGTTGCTCAGTGAAACAATTTCTTTTATTTTTTAATTATCAATTAAAAATGCACCTATAATTATAGAAACTACACTATACATATGCATATATACATTTAGATGTTATGAAATCCTGTGTCCGGAGTAATTTATTTACGTAAATATTAAAGCATTTAATTATCACGTGAAGGCCTTTTTTAAAATAATTTATTGAACAGAAAATAGAAATTGTAAAAACTGTTATTTTGAGTTCCATTGCGTAAATAATGATCCCTAATGTTAGATTTCTTATATATAGGTACACGATCGCATGAACAGAAAGCGATCAGTTACAATTTTATTATATGTATAGATTTAATAAACATTCAATATTAAAAATAAGGAATCGTCAAGTCGGCTCAGTTATTCATTTATGAGATTCAAAATTTTCTTCACGGTGAAAGTTAAATAATCTTTCGAGTGAACATTGATATTAGCTAAAAATAATGAATGTTTCATTTAAAGATTCCATATTTCAATATTTCCAATTAAAATTAATTTGATATGAGCGTTGTAAAGTTTGCGACATTTATCATTTTCTAATGTATGCAAGTTTTACTTACTATAAGTGCCTCACAGGCGGTAGGTATACATTTAATCTAATCTTATTGTTTTTCTAAATAAAATATACGATAACCAATTCATAGATGCTCTATCTGCATTTGGTGTTACTCTGTTCAGGTATGCGGGAAGTCTCATGTGATAACAATTAGTTGGCAGATAAGGCATGCGACCACGACGCGACAAAAACTCGACTATGTTCAAAATACTCTAATGGTATAGTGCCTAGCGTCATACTGAACACCTTCGTGTTTTAGCCAGGTAGTTTTGCTTCCATGCAGGCGATATCGTATTGAATGAATCGTTTTGTTACTACACACTACAGCAAGAAACATTATTTTTGAGTGTGTGTGTACCATGTACGTACGAGGACCGTTGCTTGCGTGAACCAATCACAGCTCTGAGTTTTCCTATGCCCATATATGGTAAAACCGTCGGATAAGGAGGGTGGGGAGGTCGGGCGAGTCCATTATTGATCGACATAAAAATATTTACTATTCTGATTTCAATTTTTAAAGATTTTCTTGACATCTGACAAACGTAAGCTACTAGTCACTTTTGGTAGGTCATTTTCTATATATTGTCATATAAGTAGTGAAAATTTCATTCGGATTTTGCACTCGCTAAGGTCTATTGGGCGAGTCCATTGTCGTGACGCCGGCGAACCGGCGTAGTGAAGCAAATCGACCTCCGCAACCGCAAACGAGCGGGCGACAAAACCGGCTGTCCGGCATTTCTCACGAATCAACAAGCGTTTGCTGTTGTATTGTCTTCACTGTGGTGTTATCGTATTTCGGTAAGTACAGTAATTATTTTTCGCATTGATTTATAAAAAAAATTACAGTTCCAACGGAGTAAAATTTGGTTAACCTAAAAATAAAATATAATCTAATGACTACAATAGTAGTGAAACATCCCGTGCATAGATTGTAAATGTATATTGTCTCTAATACCGCATCGCGATTAACGTCCCCCAAGTAAGGTACCCTACTATGTGTTGGAACAGAGCCAAGTCGCTCGCTCCTTAAGTATGGATGTATATTTATTAACTTTCGCTTCGGTGATGCACTTTGTAGGCTTAGATTTTGTTCGGATTTAAATTAAGTTTAACGAAAGAAAAAGTTTAAAATACCAAAGTTGTTGTGACTAGTAAGATTGCAACTGAAGCAGTCGGTCGGTACGAAGATCTCGTTATCAAGTAGCAGTGCGCTATCAGCGGTGCGGGGTGCGGAGGGGAAGCGCAGGCTCCCTGCAGCGCAATACCATATATGGTTACGAAAACTCAGGATTTCTGCGATTGGTGGAGAGGCAGCGGCGGTCGCGGGCTCGCGGGTAGGGGTGCTACGATAACCGGCCTCATTTATATACTCCGCGTGCCCCGAGCGGCGACATTCCACGAAGTGAGCTCGAGTAGAAGTGTTGTGCAGCACGACTTAGGCTGTGCAATAGCGATATTAATTAATTTATTTAATAGGACTTTAATTAAACGTAAGTTGATTCAAAGTGCAGTTTTTGTGTATATATACAGTGTTAGAGTGTAAAAATAGTGCAATTAGTGAGTGCGGTCAGTGACACAGCGTGGCGGCGCCGCGTGTTGCCGGGCAAGCCCTGGGAATGCCGGTTGCGGTAGGGCGTGGTCGCATTAGCGCCAGGGATGGATGGATTATTTATTCAACAGTTTCGATTCGAAAGTAGCGGGTTCCATGTTTGACTTTTACCGGTCGATAAACCATTCTCCTTTCCATCTCGCCGCGTCGGCCGCCACGTCTTTTCATGCTCACTCTGTGTCTTTCGACCCAGCCTTATTTGGTCTTCGAGATTTATTCGCCCACTGATTAACTTAAGCGCCCACAGCTTAAAGACCAATATTAATCATAAGCATGAAATTAGGGCATAAATTCTTGAGTTAAATGGATTACAATTCGATTATTCTTGTTTAGTATATAGTTTTTAATAGTTTAATTTATTATTCGATATGTCATGGATTTGTTTTCTCTTCCAGACTAATTCACAATGTGCGACGAGGAAGTAGCCGCGCTGGTAGTGGACAATGGCTCCGGTATGTGCAAAGCTGGGTTCGCGGGCGACGACGCACCGCGTGCCGTGTTCCCCTCTATCGTGGGCCGCCCGCGCCACCAGGGCGTCATGGTGGGCATGGGTCAAAAGGACTCGTACGTAGGCGACGAGGCCCAGAGCAAGAGAGGTATCCTCACGCTCAAGTACCCCATCGAGCACGGCATCGTCACCAACTGGGACGACATGGAGAAGATTTGGCACCACACCTTCTACAACGAGCTCCGTGTGGCACCCGAGGAGCACCCCGTGCTGCTCACCGAGGCACCCCTCAACCCCAAGGCGAACAGGTACGTACTGCTAGCACACGGCGACCATACCGAAGTTCCTGTTCTTTTCGATGTTGAGCGGCCATACTAACCGCCGGTTTTTCGTTTCAGAGAGAAGATGACTCAGATCATGTTCGAGACGTTCAACACCCCTGCCATGTACGTGGCCATCCAGGCGGTGCTGTCCCTGTACGCGTCCGGTCGTACCACCGGTATCGTGCTGGACTCCGGCGACGGTGTCTCTCACACGGTACCCATCTACGAGGGCTACGCTCTGCCCCACGCCATCCTGCGTCTGGATCTGGCCGGCCGCGACCTCACAGACTACCTCATGAAGATCCTCACCGAGCGTGGGTACTCGTTCACCACCACTGCCGAGCGGGAAATCGTGCGCGACATTAAGGAAAAACTCTGCTACGTGGCGCTCGACTTCGAACAGGAGATGGCCACCGCCGCTTCCAGCAGCTCGCTCGAGAAGTCCTACGAGTTACCCGACGGCCAAGTCATCACCATTGGCAACGAACGATTCCGTTGCCCTGAGGCTCTCTTCCAACCTTCGTTCTTGGGTATGGAAGCTTGTGGCATCCACGAGACGACTTATAACTCCATCATGAAGTGCGACGTGGACATCCGTAAGGACCTGTACGCCAACACAGTATTGTCCGGTGGTACCACGATGTACCCCGGCATCGCCGACCGTATGCAGAAGGAGATCACGGCCCTGGCTCCTTCCACGATGAAAATCAAGATCATCGCACCCCCAGAGAGGAAGTACTCCGTATGGATCGGTGGATCGATCCTCGCGTCCCTCTCTACCTTCCAACAGATGTGGATCTCGAAACAAGAATACGACGAGTCCGGCCCCTCGATCGTGCACAGGAAGTGCTTCTAAGCTCGCCGCTGCCGCAAGCAGCAGCCCGCGGCAGGCTGCTCAACTCAGGCTTATAATCTCCGTTAATTTAATTGTACGTAAGATATTATTGTAATTAAATCGTAATAGTGACGGCTGGAAGGAGCGCGGCGCCGCGGGCGCGCCTCGACCGCCGGCCTCGGTACTGCACTCGCCAAAGGATTTTTTGTAATCTCAAGAATGATGATTGTATGTGCTGAAACGGATAAGACTACTTTCTTACTAGGTCATTTATAAATTATAAAAGAAAATGAAAATACAAAAAAAATCTGAAAAATTCACATTCAACTCTTTTATTTCCCTCCCTTATCAACCACTCGATGAAAGAGCAATGCTCGACATTGTAGTTGCAATAACAAGCTATGATGAATACCACAGTTAGTCTCTAAATAAAATGAACATAACTAAGTTATGGATTTGAGTTCCATAAATTGCCATTTCTGCTGTCTGTAGACTTGCATCTCATTATTTTGCATTTCTGCTTTCTGTTCCGTACATCATACAGACATGTTTCTGTATTATGTATTAAAATTCTAAAAATAAATTATTGATAAAAAGATCAAATCTGCTGAGAACTCGAGAAGCATTCCAAATTCTTAACTGCTGTTAAATAATTAGGATGCTATAGCGAAACTTCTATATAGATATGCAAGAAAAAAATTGTAGAACAAGGGCACAACAAAGGCAAATGCAACTTGTCTTATTTATTTGTATATATTAAATTCCGAACAAAATTCGGAATGTTGTTGAAGAGGTGTCAATGACTAATTTGAACTTATTTTTTTACGTGAAAAATATGGGAACAAAATTAATTTTTAAACAGTTTCTATGTCATTTAAAGATGAAATAAGTTTATTTGGTGCTTGTTAGTACTTTCAATAACGCTACTGAAGACTTACAACTACGTAGATTTTTAGGGAGTATTTTTATTTCAATTAAATCATAACGTATATGGTATTTTATATATATTTAACAAAGTAATGATATAGTTTTAATCTTGTATTTTTTATATCAAATAACAAGAACAACTACAACTCAATTTATTGTTTTTTTTTGGTTAGTAACCATATCTACAAGCGGCGTTCTCGACTTATTATTAACTTACATCCGTTCCATATTTATTTACAAGTTTTATCTCTACGTATTGTCCTGACGCTATTCACTCCGGACCACGGTGCAATGCCACTTTTCTCTTTGGTTTTAAGAATTCAAACCCGCACGCACTGGGTTCAAAGCATACCAGTTTCTTTAATGATATTGTTGACCAATTTATTTCTTCTACGGTGGGGAATTCTTATCGGATATTCTTGGCATTTTATTAGCTGTTTACATATGATATCGGACAAAAAGGAACCGAGACGTGAGTAGGGCTGTGTTAAGCCAGTTATAGTAGACATTACGAGGAACTTGGACCATTACGACATAATTTTCGAATTATGATATTCGTCGATATTCTTATTAATAAATTATTGTTCTAAAACTTGGAGTAGTTATTAAAATATGGAACTAAAGACTAATAGATTTATTTTTAAAAGCCAAAAATTTTAAACTAACAATGATAACACCTAATTTGAGATTTCAAATGTTTCTAATTTTTTATTGCTTCAACCTGTTAGAAAACTGTGCATAAAGATTATATAGAGAGTGCGAATTTTCTGAGTTTGTGTGTGTTAGAAAACTAATCTTTCAAACTCATTTCAAAAATTATTACTATTTGATGAGTACATTACTCCGAATGGACATAAGACATAGGCTATATAGTTCAAATTATTTCTTTCTGTCCGACTGTGATATTGTCAAACTGTTTTTACCAAAAAATAGACTGAGTCACGAGAAAGGTTTAGGTGTTAGGAATGAAGGTGTAGTCATTCCTGAGGTCATCATCGGGACAAATTATAAAAGTCCTGATACAAATTAGTAATGATTGTCTCGCTGTTTGTGAACGTAAAAATTAAGGCCGCGCCCCGAAGCGAAGCGAGGGTGGGTTAAGAGTTCCTTATAAAATTAATATGGTTAATAATACATTACATGACAAGCTTCTCTTTAATGTCATTGGTAACATGGACCGATCTAAATAATTGAAATTTTAATAGCCAATTGAAACTTATGCAGCGGTCTGCGATTGGAGTCATTCTCATGCACACTTATAATTTCTATATCGTCCCCTGTAAAACAGCTAATCTTAGGCTTTCAGAAAATGTATTAATATTTATAAGTATTAATTTAAGAGACTTTCAGCAGCTCAAGTCAACAACTCCAGTTCGTGGTATATCCTCCTGAAAAATGTAAGTGCGCCTAATTCCTTCTATTGAAGCATCTTTGCATCACCTAGTGTTATTCTAACGGTACTCATGCAAGTAGTAAAGTACTTTACCTGACTTACTAGCTTTTAATATTAATCACGAATTGTTGTCACATGTTCGGTGAAAAATTTGCAGACCTACTTTAGACCTTCCTTTCTTGGCCAGCCAAGCATCTTCCGTAACGTTTCTGTTACAGATGTTCGACATGTTGGCAGACTATCGATAACCATCGTGTAGACAGCGTAGGAAATGCGCGGCGTATTAATAAAATATTGGCGTTTTGTTAAGTGTTAACGATTCATACGTGGGTACCTTTAAGTTTTAACAATTCATATTGTTTGATCGGAGGATATGATTATAAATAGTCACTAGTCACCAAGACAATAAGGTAGCTTTTATAACAAGACGTGCGTAAATTGCATGATGCTATAAACTTTATATTCACCACGCGTTCACCTACATATGATTATGTCCACACTCAATTGGAAGTAAGAGGAAATACGTAGTAGTGAGTCATTATTCAAATATCACAGAGGGATATTACATATTTGCATCAAAAAAAAATTAACGAACTTATATAATGAAACATTTCATTTAATCACAGTAACAAGGCAATTAAAACAGCAAGTCTTTTTTATTAAAACTTTATTACTTAACGTCACAAATATTTCGACAGTTTTCAATATATCCATATTAAAATAGATAAAAGTGTTAAAAAATAATGAAGGAGTCAATGGCCATGTAAAATATATCTAGTCCTTTTTGATTGACAGTTACTTAGAAATTGTCGTATGGATTAAATATGTATTGTACAAACGATTGGTTTGTAAATCTGTAAATGAACCTTTCCTTCCTTGACATTAAATAAATTTACGACTATATATTTCCCATTACGTCGTTTGTATATTTCTGTTATTGTAGTAACTAGTTTACAGGAAAAATCCCTTAGAATAGGACAAACATGCAAAAACCAAGGAGAATGGTAACTTTAATAATAGAATAATAAACACTATAATGTACAGTAAGCTGTCAGTTAAAAAATTGATTTAGTTTATCTGTACAAGCTAACTAAAAAAATACTTCTTTTTTCTCAAATATATTTTCTGACATGACTGTTCCGGAGTTTCTGATAACAGTTTGTGATAATTGTTATACTTAATTCTATGTTACAATAAAAATTTCAAATCAATGTTTACAATATTGTCCTGTAGTCTTTTGCTCGCTGTCGTTTTACTATATACATTTTTGTGTCTGTTTATCTTTTAACTACTCTATAATTTCATTTACAGGTTAATGAAACTTAAAATAAACTCTAGAACCTAATCGGCGTTTAAAATTTTGTAATACTATTCTCAATTCATGGTTTATATTGAAAACATAAATTTGTTCGTAATTCGAGTTATTTAGGACAAAAAATACATTTTTATCAATGTATTTTATTAAGTCAATTGCTAAGAACTTTATTCACCGGTATGTTGATGATGTTAATTTTCAGTTAAGTGTTTGTGACACGATAAAATACCTAAAGCTTACATTATGCGAATATCACAAGAAATGTTTTAGAATTTTGCGATTTCCATTAAGCTTTAAAGTGGAAGAATACCAGGTTGTTGTTAGTTCTGCAAAAGTTAACTTAATAAAAAAAAATTACATAATTTAACACCTAATGATCCATGAAGTAATTATTAATATATGAAGTATAAATAAATATAGCTACCTCTAAGTTTCCCTTTATATACTTTATTGTTGAGGCAATTCATTTCCCACTAGTTAGTGATTTTGTTAGTGACGTGTCCAATAAATATATCATCATCCATCCGTCTAACAACTTTATAGTCATAACAAGTTTCATGGAAGTATGACCCAACGTTGATTACCAATATAATGTAGCGTGATCTTTGACTGCTGATTTCTGTTACCAATTGAACTAGTTAAATAATTAAAGTGATATCAAAACAACCGTTGGACATTCAAAATTTCATTCTCATAAGGCATTTCGCACATGAAAAGGCTTAAGAACTATTTTGGGAAACTTAGAAAATATGTGGAACCAAATAGTCTCCGTTAAAATAACTACTTCTACATTGACAATTTAAGTGTAGGGTTGGCATAAAACTAACTAACCTCTAACTGGACTAGCTCCTTCACTAAACCTACTTAAACAAGTCAATAGCACATGGACCGACACAATTACTAAAATGGTTTATTCTTAAAGGTATGTTCAGACATCTTAATTTTATTAAGTTTAAAATTTGTAACATATACTAAACAGTTCGTGTATTATACTCAGATTTCATAAATCAATAACTTAAACATGTGGACACTTTGTTACACCTTATATTTATATTCTCTATCGAAATCATTTAACGTAATATAGATCATAGCCCCCGGCCGACACACTTTTAAAATATGAAACACATACACAGTGGATTTAAAATAAATAAACATGATTTTCAATATTACTCACGATTTATACAACCCTAATATAGTAATAATATATTTATTTAGACAGTGACGCTTCGCGTGACTCGTCACTTTACTGTGTATAATGTATGTATATATTTAACAAAATATTTCGGTCATCTAACGCGACAACGGGCCCATGCTCAAGTTAAAATATAAGTTAAAATATTACTATATCGAAGTCTTAAAACTAAATCCAAATCTAAAACACGGTAAACCCTAGAGTTCCGAGGATACGAGTTGAAGCGTAAAAAAAAATATAAGTGATTTATTATTGATACCATTCACTCGCATACATTTGTTACTCATCATTCTAGTTGAAACAATTGTCATGTTTAGAAAGTTATACACTGGACGTGTGACATTAATGACGGAGATCATATACAGTAAAATTTAAATAACCTCCTAAAACCTCGCCCACAATCGCGTATCTGTTTTGACAGCGATTATCAATGTTCAAGTTTGGGTCGACAGTTTATAAAGTGAATATACCAAACCACGTTTACACTGCGTTTATACTGTGTCATGTCTAATAAAGATTTTATGTACTCTGGTATTGGCAAAGTATGGTGTCTATTGGATGGTTCCCGAGTGTTGATTAAGTTATGCTACTGCAATTACACTCTAGCGTATTCACTACAGTACTACATCAAAGTCTGTAATTATTGAGTGACCGTTGCATGGCTTTTTAATTTTGCCGCTCGAGTCGTTCTTAGTCGCAACAGTTCCCTGCGATAGAACGGGATAGATACATAAACCTCGACTCCTACGCTCCATCTCGTCCCCTCAATCTACGATAAAAACTAACATTATAAATATTAATAAAAAGTATTCAGAACATCTAAGCGTATATTGGACATTGTGCGGTTTCCGACGAGATTTTCGCTTGTATAGTTGTCAAAAACGTTCTCTCGGTCAGTGGTTCCAGCCGATAATTAAGCGGTTATTTCACAATGTATCTAACAGTCAACACACGGATTTGTACTTACGGCCTTCCACTATCCCGCAGTGTGTTAGGCCACGAAAGCCTTAACCGCCTAACCTACGAATTATTTGAACACGTTTCAGACGAATGGAGGATATAACGGCACTTATCAACTCTTACGTTACTAATTGAAATATAACGGGGTACTCACGATTTTTTGATATTTATTGGCAGATTTCGAGCTAGTTAAGTAAATCGTGGTTACGGTGAGATCGTTTCGGCTGAGATGGACTCTTGATGGGTGATTCTTTTTTGTGATCATACCAGGCAAACGAGCAGCCGGTCTACATGATGAAGCTCCGGGAACGTCACAAACACGTCGCTGGCCAATTAGGAACACTCTTAACACAGCGTCCGAATGACGTGACGGACACTAGTATAAGTTCGTTAGGCCGCAACTGTGTCACAACAACGATATAAAACACGAAAGCCGTGAGTACCCCGTGACATAAAAACGTCCACGATAATTTAAAAATCTTAAGTTACAGATCACAATTGGAACCATCAAATCATTACGTACAGCTACGTTTCATTGTCTCGTAAGCTGTCCTCGGTCGCCCGTCGGATATCGGTCAAGGGGTTGCCGTGGACTCTGAACCTGTACACGCAGGTGTACGTCGGGTTGCCATGGTTACTCTCGACTCGGAGCTCGATGATGTCGAAGGCGACAGGGTACTCCACACCACCGATGTTGGTCGTCTTCGGATATTTGACCGGGAAGTACTGGATCGCGGTGCCGTTCGCGTCGTACATGTAGTCGCCGAAGAGGTGCGGCTCTAAATCCATCTCACCGTGAAGACCCTGCAATGTTATGGAAATATTGTACTTTGGATGTGGTAACTGTATAAAGGTATTATTGTTAACAAGGATTTGAGTCCGTAAACTGTATCGTTTTCGTATGTTAATACAAGAGTCGACGAGCCTCTTGGTGGTAGGTTACCGTTACCCATATTTTTCATATTAAGTTCAAAATCATTTACTAATTAACGTATTGTGTAAAAGCACTTATGCACGTAATTTTTTGCTTGTACTACCATTTTCCAAAAGGTGCCTGTAGCATGAACAACAAACATTGTTTTTTACATAACAATTATGTCAATAAACATTCACACGCTCTGTGGGTGGCATTAAGTTACAAAAATATGACATCACGAACACCCATGACTGGGAACAGACATTAATCTGACACATAAATGTCTGTCCTGGCCAGGTGGAATAAATGTCAATAAATCATCCTATTTTCCCAAAACCATTTCCTGCTCCCCCTTGGTCTCTCTTCAATAGGTTCCATGAAAGTAAAACAATAAAGATTTTTAAATGTAATTGATATGTGTACATAGAATACAGTAATACACATATCATGTGTACACACTAAATTTGCCTTTCTACTGGAAGAAATTTAATTTTAGTATAAGCAGTACTTATTCTTTACTTCTTAATTTTCTTTACAATTATTACCCTGGTTTAAATTAGATTTTACTCAAAAGTTTATTTTTCCAACATTGCCCAACATGCCATATTATTTGTTAACACCAACAAACATGTTACGTTTGTTATTATGAATGTACGAAGGATTACTGGACACAGGAGTCGTGATAGTTTGTGGCCCATTTTAAAACAAATACTTATACTAAATATCTATACTAATAAGAAAAGTATTTGTACCGAATACGTACGTTAAACATTCTAATGTAGGTATCGATATAGCTTTGTGATCGATATAAAGACAAAAAATATTAATTTAGAATTCTTATTTATCAGTCTGTTTCGTCTGTGCATGTATCAATCAGGTGGACCTCTCTGGACGGATTCAGATTTCATACTATGAAATAATATTATTAGTAATTACAGACGCACATACATTATGCAATTATAACAACGACTTACATGCATGTTCCAACAACCTATCTATCCCTTCCTGATGATTAACTTCACTGAAAATATTTAAAAAATATAAACTTACGTATACGGAGAAGTTCTTGGGTGCGGACTCTATCTTCCCCTCGGCGGCCAGCAGCCGCGACATGTGCTCCAAGGAGAACCCTGTCACTTCGATGATCGCGTATGTTCGAACCACTAGAAATAATTTCATTTCAAGTTAATAGCGGTGCCCTCTGCCTCCTTGCGCCGACCTCAACATTAATTATATGTATATATACATGACTGTGTGTGTAATCGTCATTATATTGGCCCTGCAGTCGACTTGACAGTGAGATTGCCTGACGAACAATGAATCCTAGGTTCGATTCCCGGCCGAGGCAGACATATATAAATTCCCTTTAACCTTATAGTTAAATAACTAGAGAGTGCATTAAGCACATTGTTAGAATGGTGGTATTATATTGTGATCAATAGAGATTTAATGTTTATGTTTAAAAATCAATATGTATGAGTAAATACTAACATATTAAAAGAAAATGTACGTGTATTTAATAAGCATTCAAAGATGTGTGATGACAGTCAATCCAGGCAGCATCAGACTCACCCAGGTAACCGGGGAAGCCCTGGAAGGCCCAGCACTCGGCCGGCATGGCGCCCGGCGTGAGCGCGTACCGCGGCGACGTATACACCCAGAATACCGGCAGCCCCAGGATCGAATACTGCTTCGTTTTAATCTGGTACAGCTCGGTGCACTTTGTCGATATCACGTGACCGCCTGCAACACACAACACATTTACATTTATCTTGGTATGTATTTGTTGAATTTTTAATAAGAGGAACAATTAAAAGTTTTCAAAGATAATAATTTAATTATAAATTAGGGGGGATTTTTTAAAATAATAACAAATTGAAAGTTGTAGAAGAAACCGAGAAAACAGTTATATAGTGACGAGTTGACGAGGTGAATTACATTTAACGAAAATATAAAATTCATCATGGCCGAATGTGACCCCTTGGTTTGTGGGGATTTATGCTCTAAATGTATTCAAGGCTATTTTGTTTTCTAATAAAATTAAAAATATATTTGTAATCCTCACAATAAACCTTTTCTATATACACGTCACATGACGCACTTATTTTTTTTAATTTACCTCCTTATATTATAATTTACAGTAAATGTGTTCATCCGTCACTTTCGTCATCAAACTCTTCTATATTTTTTTAATAAAGTAAGTTAATACTTGACAACAATCCCATCTGATGGTAAGTCGTGATGAGGTGACGTTGAACGCACAAACTTATAAATAGCTTATTCACTTTCCTCTTCAAGACTCCGACGTCGTAAGAAGGCGGGAACACCGACGCGAGCAAACTATTCCGGTCCTTTACAGTGCGCATGACGAATGACGACGCAAACCGCGAATCATATTTTAACTTTTACCGTCCAGTAGTCAAGTAGAAAACAAGACGGACAGACGGGTAAGTATTCAGTAAAGTAAGAATTCTATAGTAGTTCCATTCTTCATTAGATGTAAAAAAAAATAAGAATCTAAGCATAAGTCAGAGCAAATGGATGAGATCTAGATGGGTTGGATATTGTAATTGGCTCACAATCAAACCATGAACAACTCACCCGCTGACTCCAAAGCGTAGTCGACGAGGCCCGTCTTATCGGCGTCGTATACGTCCAGCATACTGGCCACCAGTCTCTTCACCGCTTCCATGTCGACGTTACTCTCAGCTGGTCTCATTTCCACTTCCCTCACGTACTCTTTCACCTTTGAAACGACACAATAATATTTGTTTTTTTTTATGTTAATAGCCGACAAACGAGCAGACGAGCCACCTGATGGTAAGTGGTCACCGTCGCCCATGAACATCAGCAAAACCAATGGTATCACTGATGCGTTGTCGGCCAGGAAATTGGAAGATGGTAAAAAAGAAAGAAAGAACTGGCTCTCAAGCCCCCAGCCGGAACACGACGAGTCGTTTGGCGGCTGACTCAAGCAGGAGGGTGGTAGCTAGCCAGGCAGGCTTCACGGAAAGATAATAATACCATTAATAATATTAATAACAATAATAATACTGATAATATAATCTATACGTGAAGCCCTACCACCAAGCAGGCTGACTTCTGTCGCCTCTTACGACACCCTGTTTTGTCAGCATGGGATTGGGGGGAGTATTCTAGGCCGCCCAAATACGGCAAGACTTTGTAAAGGTGACCGATAAAAAGGAGACATGGCGGTCGGCGGTAACTGTTCACAGTCGTCCACGGGCATCCGTGACTTTTAAGGCACTATCGACGAGGTGCTAGTAAAGGAAGCTGGAGGCAAAGTATTTGTAGTTACGTAGCAGGTTCACTAAATGTAATTCACTTAATTGAACGGCAATACTACCAGACAAATATTGTTAGCTTCCTCATTACAGTCTATAAGTAGGAAATCATTATATTTGAAGCAAGTGTATTTCTTGGTTTCATCTCCTATTTTACACATTTAGAAGTAGTATTTTTTCATAAAATATCAGTGGGACCAAACGAGATGTATATATTCTCCACCAATAAACAAATATTCCATATAAACATATCTACAAACAAACAAGGCATTCTTCGTAGTATTTTGTTTACTTAAGGTGTTTATGTATTCAGCAGTAATCATTTATAAGGATCTTGTAGTCCCGGTAAGAAGAAATTTATGTGACATATCTTTATCTTACTGTAAGTTTATTTACCACTTATATTTACACTTATATAACCACATTTACCACTTCTGAACCGTAAAACTTATAATGGCATAAGTTTCCTTTGACACCTGAAATAACTCCCAAAAAGACTTTGGCTATAAAGACCACAATTTACTCCTTAAGAATGAAACTCATGTTCGAACAATCTTTTTTGAAATTAATTTTATATATAAAATTATTTTAAACGAGGTTTGAACTAACAAAACAATGTGGAAGTTTTAATGACTTAAACGTAATTTACGCTTTTAAATCTCTTACCTTCTGTACAATGAGCTCCATCTGCTGCCTTTCCACCTGGGACAGGTAGTTCTGGATTATCAACCGTATGCTGTCCTCGTCCATATCCGGCTTCCACGAATTGATCAATCGCTGGTGCACCTCCTGGCTCAACACTTGCACCTGCTCCTGGGTCACGTAATACTGATCGAAGTACAACTTCAGGGCGGCCGCCAACGCGTCTCTGTTATCGCTTCCAGTCAACATCGGTATCAGGTTCTCTTGCATATGTTTCAAGGAATAGTACTCAATTTTGTTTTCTATGTCGTCAAGTTTAGATAGTTTATTGTCAACAAAGTTAAGCCTCGTGTCGACGTTCACCGCCCAGTTCTCTAGAGCCGCGACGCGTTTGGTTAAATCAGAGTCTTGTACTATCTCCGGCGGCTTGTAAGTGTCTACGATCAGTGGCGGTTCGTTAGGTAGTACTCTGTCTGCGTAGTTGTAGCCTGGAAATTGATTTTACGGTTTATATTTTATATGTATATTTATTATACTCTGTCCTTCCCACGTATTAAAGACATTTTGACAATAAAAAGTAGTATAAACGAACAAGTTAGGAAGACAGGGAAGGACAGAGTTTATATACACAACGTAAAAATATTGAAAACTCACCTAAAAGTGTAGCGCCCCTCAGAGTTGCCACTTTCTCTAGGTGATTTTAAGACCTCTATCCTTCCCTGATTTTTCCAAAAATTTAACAGCAGGGAAGAACGTGGGAAGAGGGGAAAGGAAAATACATATTGAATAACAAAATTGTAATTACATCAAAAATAGCTCAGCATTAGTACACACGGTTTAATTCACCAATTAATTACGTTTAAAGACCTGCTTATACACTAACACCAACCCATATAAATTAAATTTAAACTAACAAAGTTTTAACTTAAACAAAGCCTCGTAAATATAAAGAAATTATGTGACTATTATTATATTTAATTTGGATAAAAAAGGCGGAAAAACATAAAAATACACGCGACAAAGCATGTTCACCGTCTAAAAGCCCTGTTACAATTTTGTAGTTTTCATATATTTGTTAATTCTATGTTCTTATGCGGTATGTGTTCTGTTCTAGTTAACGAAGTTCTTGGAGAATTTTATAAGTTACTTTCGGAGATAAACAAAAACGTGGAATTCTGATTAATTCCATTACGAATTAATTTGGTGTAAATTTTACATAAGTTTCTCCTCAAATTTACTGAAAATAAAAATTACTCTTTACTTATTGCAATATACTTTTTAAGAACTAGGGAATATTAAATAAAAATCAGAAAATAAATTATTTCCACCATATAAAGAATTAACTCTATGCAAGTTTGGGTAGGGAAACTGTCAACATGACGATTTTCACCTAGACTTGAGATACTTTGTAACAGACCTTTTATTTTAATGATACAATATCAAAATAAAATTCAAATTAGAGAAAATATGACTAGGGATTAGTATCAAATTGCTTTTTTTGACAAAAGAAACTTTATAAAAATATCAACACAAAATATTATAAAATCAAAAAAAAAATATGGCCACATTTTTGGGTACACTATTATTTTGCGACCCTTTGCGTTTTAATTAGATAAGTACTTGTATGTACTCAAATGAATTTCCACATAAAATAGAGATACTCGTACCAAATATTTAACTGTTAAATATTTTAAATTAAAGTGATAAATTTACTATTAAAATAAATAATTTGTATTCTTGTTTAAAAATAAATAAAACATTTTCTCATTATGTAATTTAAAAATGTATCTGGCTTGGCCATAAATCAGAATAATTATAAATCTATGTTATCATCAATGTATCATAACATGTAAAGTATAAATTATGAAAATAAACATACAAAAATAAATAGAGTACATCTCAATAAATATTGAAACCAACACCACAAGTATTTGTACGTAGATGTATTTTAAAGTCGCAAAGACAGGAAAAATATCATATAAAAATAATATTGCAATAAATTGTTAGGAATGGAATTACAATAACAAACTTATTAAATACCAAGTACGATAAATTATCGCGAAAAACAGCACTTTGATATCATTTATCTACACTTCAATGAAACAAAATGTAGATCAGATAAACATTTACACATCGAGTGATCACTATATTTCGAATGTGTGCGCTGGAAATTAAAATAAATCAATTTGCCGTAATCATATATTTTATATTTATAATTCAAGGAGGTATATGTATATATTAATTTAACGGGACAATAGATAATTAATAACGTAATATTACATCTGTATCTGTGTGAATATAATGATGGATGAATGGATAGCTTGCTGGACGTGAGACATTGTTCTAAGAACTGGACAACACAAAGCGTGGATTGTACGTATGAATGGATTACGCACGCTCGCACAGCACGTTACGTACTAGTCAAACAGCCGCAAGGCTCTTGTGCGTATACTTTATGATACTTGTGAATTAGTAGCTTTTTAATCTGAACTGTTGATCTGCAATCTTAATTTTATGGGCTGTATTAAAGATTGTTTGTTACTAAAAAAACCACAGCTTGTTTTAAGTCCTTTTTTTCTTTAAAAAAATATATTCAAAAATACAACCGTAACACCTACGGGACTGAGAATAGATAAACCGTATAAAGAATGTTTCTGTCTGCATATTTATATGATTATGACATAACTAATTTATTATGTGCACTTTTAAAGATCATTCGGGATACAACCTTTTGTTTTTCCACTGACTATAATACTGCAGTCGTATTAATCGCATCACTCAGTACTCACTATAGATATGAAGTTTCACTGAATTTCTACAACATTAAATTTATTATCCTTCCACTAACACCTAACAATTAGAAACCACTACTTACTTATAAAATTACTATTATATTATTATCCCAACATCCAAGTTGAAGCACAATTCAAAATTAGTCTTTAACAAGAAATTCGATACGTTATAAGACATCATAATGCCGAATGCATTGTTTTTACAATACTAGGTTTCACTCGTAATACACTAGACTGCTCCTTCCAAAATAGAGGTATATAAGTAAGCAATAGTAAAATTGTTTTTGGAAGGATAACTCGGATACTTATTACGTTTATATAATTACTAATTAATTTATCTTCTCTTACACATAAACTATGATCGCTTATAATTAAAGTTGATAAGGATCATAGACTAATCAATCAACACACAATACTCCACAGACCATTAAGAAAACTGGACAACGCAGCAGTACGTATTTTGCGTGTTAAAAATTTGACGGCGTTGTCATGACAACGGTGCGCTAAGGCAAATACATCACGCTTCCGTTTCATACAATTCCGTACTGCAGCTACATTATTAGTGCAATATCGAATTAAACAGAGACAGCAATAGCGTCTAGAGCGGGTGTGACGAGTGCGCAACTATTGCCCGATAAGCGAGTGAGCCAGTACATTTTGTATGAATATCTAGGGTACAGATAATATCGCCACACCAACGTCAGATACTATTATCTTCTGTTTTATTCTTAATAGTCTGTGGCAGCAACTTATCTATACAATTCAACTGTAACGGGTTCTTCTGATTTTTGTATTTTAAATCGATATTCTAATCCAATTAAACGCATTAAGATCACGTGAAGACGCCGGTGATAGTGAGAAACTTCACCTACATTAAACTTGACAAAAGTCATTCACAATGATATATTATATTTTTTAACAATAATATTTTTTGTTATTTTTGTTGAAATATATGTATACAGTTAAGTGCGAGTCGCATTTATGTGTCCGTGAGTTATGACTTAGTAGCTATGTTAACATATTTTAAATAACAGACATATTAAATTACTATAAAATTGTTAAATACAAGATAAATAAATAGATAATAATAAATAAATAGATAAATAATTTATGATAAGCGCTCGCAGCCCGACGGACTGTATCAATAAGTGGTTGACAGAGTTAAGTAAATGTGGCCGCGGTCAGTAACTGGTTGAGTGACTGCTAACTAATGGCAGTATTAGTTGGTTTCAAGTTTAATATTGTGTTCAGATAAGTACCTAAGGACGGAGAACTCACTATATCTAAAGTTGTCATAAACTAATGCCGTATGTCAAAAGCTTTGTCACCGTCATTATCTCACGGTAACCCATGTAATTGGGTCAAAAATATCTGTATAAAATACTAAAATCGTGAGTACCCGTTAGATTTACGAGCAATGACAGAGTGGTTGTAAGTTTCAAATCAGACGGATGCGTCAGCCGATCACCCGAGCACGCCTCGCCAGAATCGTAGTATCTCCTCCCAACAACTCTCAGCTACCACACCGACATAATCTGACGCATCATCCATTCTGTTCTGCACCACCTCCTTGTACTCCCGGTAGACTTTGGTCACCTCCGGCAGACTATCTCTCACGTCCGGCAGCGGGGGCAAGGTTATGTTAATCTGCGGCATCGTCAAGTTCAGTCGTGACAGCGCGATGGTCGGTAGCGATATGGTCGGTAGAGTTATGGTCGGTAGAGTGATGGTCGGCAACGATATCGCCGATAGGGACGGAACGGTGAACTCGGACATATCTAGCTGGAAATCGGTAAAGTTTGGCATAGCCAGGTGGTCGAAGTTCTCGTACGTGTAGTGCACTGAAAGGAATTTGCTTTATTAGACGTTGCTCCTGTCGGCCACTGGTCCCTCCACACTTGTGTACTAAGTATTGTATACATATTTTGAAAGTAACATATCAAAGCCAGTCACGCTATTGATAAAACTATACATACAATAAAATTCGAACTGACTCCTTTCTTGACATGAAGGATTTACGAGAAAAACTATTATTATTACTAATTATCAGGAGCCTTCATTACCGCTATAGAACCCAAAAAAATTGTTGATAGAATTTTTATCTGTTTGTCCGTGGGTTTGTGCGCGCTAATCTTAGAAACGGCTTAACCGATTTCGTTACGGTTTTCCACCGATGTATTGTGGTAAGCGTCAATTAATATTTAAAGTTCGTTTTATTTCAATCCGTCCACAAATAAAAAAGTTATAAATTATTCTAAAACAATGCAGGTGTGCTATTTCAAAGCGTTAAGTCGTAGTTTAAGTTGAGGTGTAAGGCGAAACGGGGCGGTATGCTAGCTACAAACAAAATTTGTTTTTGAATGGAAATATTGTATAAATAAGCTAGGTATATTATTTACGTTTTATTTTCACGACTTATCCTTTCGCTTGTTATAAGTTAACAGTTAATGCCTCACTACCATCCTACCTGATGGCGCTCGGTAAGTGGCAATGTACTGCAGATGGAGTGTAGTAAAATTAAGAGCCTTGTATTTTGTACCTTCAAATCATTCATGTGTGGAACATTGTGATTAGACAGGAACACTTAAGTAAGGCCAGCAAGTTGAGGACTATAATTGCTTCATTCAAAATTATGAATTACTTACATCCATATGCCATGGCAGGCAGCAAAATCAGAAGCATCCAGGGCCAGAAGCGTCGCTTCGCAGTTTTCTCCTTGTAAGCACCGGCCACGTCCTTCTCCGATTCCTCCTCATATCTTGGAGTCAACTGGAAGCAAGCATCGTGGATTTTTACACTGATGTTTCTCAATATGTACCGTGTGCTAATAATGAATGAACTACTAAAGATTTAACAGAAAATTAAAGAATGTTTTTGCAGTAGCTTGCTACACGAGGGCTGCAAGTTATCAATTACACCTGAAGTACTGGCAAGCGGAATAAACGACGATCAACTATTGTATAACAAATAACAGACACAACAAAACAACCAAGACGCAAGAATAAACATTTATTTGCAAAATAAGTACTTCCCCTTCCCCTGCCCGAGATAAAATCAAGGACCCACATTACGTAGTAAACTCACTACTATAGTAACTCGGAAAATTGTATTAAAATAACAATATGAGTGAATGATTGAATGAATGATACATTTATATGTGTAAGCTTCGGTACATGTCGGGTACACAGGGGTTTTACAATACAGTAGTCGCAACAGGCTCTGCCGATTGACCGGTGTATATGCATTATATGCATATATAAATGCATTTGATTTATGTGTGTCTTAAATATTTTGATTCCAACTGCATCTCTGGAGCCAACTGTGTATATTGGACATTCGGTTCCAACGTGTACTCACGGTTTCAGTGATGGTGGTGACGGTGGTCGTGACGACGGTCGTGATGATGGTGTAAATCCAATAGAAAGGCGCCGCGGCCGCAGATGCTGCTCTCGACGCAAGGCCAGCTGGAAGTGAAATGTTTAGCTGTCTGTATGTCTTGAATGGTACATGCCTAACGCAATACATTTATAAGCAAAGATTGCTAACAATAACAGTGTAAAGAGATCCATCGATCTTTTAGCCGCTAGTTCTAAGCACCACAAGCTGAATAACAAAATGAGTGAATGGCACCAGATCTCTTTCCAGGTAGCCGATCTGCACCGTCCAGTTTTATCTCGACGGTATTCGATAAAGTTCTCTACCGAATGGTTCACTGCCAGTTTTCTAGGACGTTCACACACGACAGTGATTATCCACCATCATATTTTGGTCCTGCTTGTTTTAAACAGAAAAAAAATGTTATTTGTTTTAAAACGGTTGTCTCAGCCCATTAGAACTTCGGAACGTTAAAGATAGATTTTCCATAATGCGTGATTTCACGGAAGCAGCAACGCACCGAGACATCCACCGGTGCGTGTCGGTCTGTGACAAAGAGCGCTTTACGATAACGAAGGAGACATCGCAATGCAATTTTGAAGTTATTATCTCACTCTGCTGTACGGATGCGTCTGCACTGGAGGGGGTGACGACGTAGACCACATATTTATTAGCATAAACAAATGTTTTGTCTCAAAATGCTTACTATAAGTCATACATTTCGGCAGTAGGATTCGCTGTGCTGCGAGTGGCATTGACATTCACAAATAAGACATCACAAAAACCACGACTTGAGAAGAAAAATTTATTTGGCTCGTAATATCTGCCATCCGGGAATGGAATCCTGGACCCTCTCTCGGCCGACAGTTACGACCAGCCGGCTGACGGGATCAACGATGTAATGTATACATATTATAAATTTACCTTGAGAATATGTAATACTAATAATATTAATAATATTCTCCAACTTGCACTTGGTAAACTTCACTGTCTTAACTTTCTCTGTGTTGTGAGCAAGTGATAATCTACGGTGTGTATGATAAGGGACCACCTATACCTTTCATAAGTCTTCACTCGCTGTGGATGTATCTGTGCTACTTTTCGATACTTGTCGCCACTGCGGAGTATATCACATGTCTACTGCGGTAGATTGTGGCCTTAACTTTCATTCTGAAGTTACCTCGAGCCTAACATTCGGGCAGTGACAGACTACGGTGTACCATACCTTTTGGGGGTCTCCGCTCAGTGTAGGGGTATCTGTGTGAAGGTCCCACTACTGTTCGATACGCGTTCCTGGTGGAAGTGGCCAAAGCGGAGTATACGCTGGAGAGGAACCGGGTGATCCACCAGCGCTGGTCGGCCGATGCGTATGCGCCGTTTGGTCGGAGGTACGAGTAGTCGTCTTCTGAACTGTCTACTGTCTGTGTGCGGAAAAATATTAGAGTATTACATCTTGCTATAACAATTTTAATAGTTATATCAGATTTTTTTTATGTCTGACTTGATTTAATAACGTACACCTTACCTTTTTATCAACTCATATTTTTCAATACTAAACTATTTTATAATTTTTTCTGTAACAACAACAATCTAACTATACAGGGCTGACAGTGAATCATGACTTGTGAAGCTCGGAACAAGCGCTTTCTTATTGACCGGATTCGCTTCTGTCGCTACACGGGTGTTACTTACCCTCTTATGATCTGCTGTTATGCTGTTTACTGCATATTGACAAAAAATTGCAAGCTATATTGAAATTTTGTTAGTTATTGTTGATTGAAACTTTCATTTCAATTAATTTTTAACACCATTTCCATGGTATAAGAACGTAATCTTTTTCTAGTACTGCTCGCAATTCTGAATTTGTATTGGTCTTAAAATTACTACTATGGAACTTCATATAATATATACCCTTATTTTTATTATAACCAGCCAGTTTTGTACACCCAAAAAATGGTCCTTCGAGCCGGCTTACTTACAGTGAACCTCTTCCTGACCGTGCTGGTAGTCCACGCGGCGGTCATCCTATCCGGCTCGTCGACGGTGTTGGGTCCCTGCACCCGGAACTGGGACAGCGAGCGGCGCGACATGTTCGGCACCGCGATCTGTCCCGGCGCGAGCTCGACACGGTCGCGGGACAGCGGCGAGTATGTATAGTCCGTTTTGGGGTACTTGCTGTGGAAAAGTTTTTATCGTGTAGAAAATTATTTTGAAATATCGATTGTTCTGAATAGAGTATATTTTGCCTAACCATAATCATAATGGGTTCAGCTAATTAATTTCTAAAAACACTATATTAGAGTAACAATCGACCACACCTTCTGGTGGGTAATACCATCAATTAAACATAGAAACAATTATGAACTGCATGACATGATATTACTACGCTCCAGAACAACAAACTGGAATCACTACATTGCGGTTTGGTCAAGACTAATTTTTACAATTTATATCCATTGAACTGCACATTGTGGCATGTCATTTGTGAGGTAATTTTATTGCATTTTATCATAACCGACGACGTTATTAAACGATGTGGACGAAGTCATTAGCAAAATCTAGTTACATATAAAATTGTTACATTTTTTGCTTGTGACTTGATTCCAAATAACCTTTATAAAACAAAGATCAAACCTACCTCGATATATTTATCTGTTTTTACTATTCACAGCTCCTATAAGTATTAAGGAGTACGTAAACACTTCGTTGGCTGGCAGTATGCCAGATCTAGGTACTCACGAACATTACAATTGTTCACGTAACCGGCTGCTATAGACGCTCATCTGACAGATCGAAAAATACTGATCCCGTTATGATTGTCAGATTTATCTATAAGTATCATATTTCTAATTTCACAACGAAGTCATTGTTTCTAATGATTCTCAATGTACTTTTGTGTCTCATACTTTAATACTATATAATGATAATTACAGGTGTATGTACCCCATTGTCCTATTTAAAATTGACCACACGTGACGTATTTATGTTGATAAGACTTAAAGAATCAGAAACTAATATAAATTTTATAAGATTCGTCTGTCGTTCAACACTGCTCGAGGCGTTGATACTAGACCATGCTGAAGTGTACTTTAGACAAGATCCAAATGACAGACTTTACGACACAGTGCCATAACACAGATTTTTTCTATATGCACTAAAGCAGTTCAGAAGGTAAAGGTGTTATAGTTGAAGCTAGATCGTCACCTGCCTATTCAGTAATTTTTTTTACAATACCTATTCTAATATTGCGGAGTAAAACTACCTCACAATTTCAAATCCTATTCGATTGTAGCTAAATGCCGGCCATAATGGAATAAAATCTGCATCATGTATTTAATTAATACGTTATTATAAAAAATACCGAATGTATTCTAAAATTGGACGTAGAATTTATTACAAATTGGAAGATGAACTCAGTTAACTTGAAATACCTACCACACGGGTAAGATGAGAAATGTGGTGCCCACTAACAGTACCTATGCACAGTTCAGTACACACATAAGCACTTATACATTTATAAGCACTTATACTTGTAGTACTTATTTAATATGTTTTAAAGAAACATTAGGAACATATTACATTTATATCGCCCGATAATTTTCGCTCCTACTGTGTTCGGGACTCGAACCCGAGACCCATTGCTCGGTAGGTAGGATTACTACAAACTGGGTTACAGAGTCGTAAAATATTATTTAAAGTTGCCGACGCTTATCTCATATGTATTTTGTAAACAGATGGATTTTGTCATTTGTCACAGAACTTCTGTCTGTCGAACCCAAACGGCAAGTTGCCTCGAGCTCAGAATTGTTAGGTTGGAATCGAACTTTATAAATATCCTACCACATATCAGACTTTAGTAACATTTTAAAATTACTAAAATAATTTACAAATTTTTTTTATTAATACCTCAATATTTCAGTACACCACAAACCCTCAAACATTATTCGATTTGAAATTCGAACTGAACACCAAACCACTTATATAAAACGAAATACTTAAATAAAAAAAACACTTCATAAACCCTTAAAAACCAACACTAACCATACGGATTATTATCTCTTTAATCTACATATTACTTAATAAACGTTCTAACTCCGACATGTGTATCTATGGGGCGAGTTGTCCCAACGCCGGCGCGGGTGACATTTGCAGCGTCCGCCCAATATAGATCTGTGTATTTATTGTCGCTGACCCTCGTGCTGTTGCATCTGTTGCGTTGTCCGATTCCCGGTATCGTATAAATAAACAAAACTGCCTACGAGACCCGGTTACGATTTGTACCCGCAACGAAACATCGCGTTGGACCACAGTAATCTTGTAATGGGATTTTTATATAAAATATCTATCGATTTGTGTTAACAAAATATTTTTACTTCAGTTAAAGATGTTGCTTATGCCCATCAACTGAGACTTTTTCTGAATAGGAATATGTCAAAAAATCAATAAATCAGACGTTAGATAACAACATTATAGTTCAAGGAAGGCGAGATAGGTCTTTATCCAATGGTGGGGTAAAATATGAAGTTATTGTGTAAATATGTAAACAAGAAATATTATCACAACGCATAATTCATTACAGTTCTAGTGAGCTCTGAACCCGGTATATCTGAGGACAAAAAATTAAAGAGGGGACAATGGTATTAGGAGCTTAAAAACATTGAAGAAAATCCTTTATAAATTTCAAATCAATTTTGTAATTAATTGAATTATGTAATTATATAGAAAATAACAAAAAACGAAAGGAAATGGCCAGAATACCAGTATTTATCATTATTAAGCATAAAGTTCACGTATCGGTTAGAAAGCTATTACTGAACTGGTTACGACCGCTCACAATAGTAGCAGATGTGGTGACCGTCGATCACCTGCGTGAATATTTTCTATAAATTATCACAAAAATGTAATATGAACAAAAAGCCCCCACACACTTTTTAAGGTTGTATACATTGTACCATTGTTTTGCAATTTTTTTACATTTACTATGAGCAGCGCTCCCCAAGCTTTTTTACCTTGTCGATCACTTTGCATGTTTTTCGATTTGGGTAGAACCCCTCGTTATCTGATATTGATTTTTTTGCATCATCAATTTCAAATGTGCTGGTTTAGTGGTACTCGCTTTGGATGGTTAAATTTGTGACAGTAGTGAAGTGTAGTGTGAAAAATAAAAAAAAAAGTTAAAGCAGGAATTTTTTTTACATCGTCCGAGATAATTGCGGGCTTCCTAACTCTCGTCTATTTCTATTTTGAATCAAGAATATTTATACTTCAGTCAAGATATTCATTTCTTCCGTGCACTACAATATCCCTATTTCGCTAGTAATATTATAATTGTGATAATAAGCTTGTATACCAAGCCGTTGTAATAGAGTAGGTCTGTTTATTACAGTTTCAAGTAAAAACTAAGCAACAATTCTGTGATCTTTTGCACACAATTTACTGCGGAAAAATATTTTATACAATATAAAACATACACACGCAGAGAAAATAAAAACGTTAGTTATACAGATGAGTTAATTTATATATTTATAATAAAGTATTATGAAAGTAAACAGGTACCTTTTATAAAAATATGGGTTATTCTATTCATGAAAAGGCAGAATTAAAGTCGCGACCTGTCTAAATGAAGTCCACTATCCGCTATCGCGGACCCCCGTTTACATCTCATGGGCCCCATTTTTTATCCATGGACCCCTTGTGGCACCTCGTCGACCCCGGGGTGTCGATATAGATCAATTTGCGTGTCACGGCTATAGACTAACGAAGATTTTTAACTTATATACTAGCACTGACGACTATTTCGGTAGATAGAGATCCTTTCAATCGAGCAAGGGGTCCAGGGTGAGTTTTATGGAGGGACAAATATTTACGTGACAGATAAATGTTTGTTCACGGGTCGTGGGTGTTTGTGACGTCTCATTTGTGTGTCCATGCCGCCCGCAACACAGGGAACCCTAGTGCGGAGTTGTGAGCCCGTAAGCGTTTATTATTTGTTTATGCGTTTTTTCTACAAGTGCTCGATATTAATTTTAATTTTAGAACTGTCTGCCGCCGCCGAAATTGAAATTCGTGGCGAGTACTTCCTCCGCGCTAAATAAACTATCTCGAACACGTACCTACACAACGCGGTAATTTGAATGGTCGACCGAGGTTGTTACAGTTAAAACAATTGTTAACGATTGTTTCTTTTAAGGTTTTCGACATGGAAATATTGTAAATCAAAACGTATTTTGTTAATGTACAATAATTAAAAATCAACGTGACTCACTTCAAAGTCAACACACTCTCCACCGACTCCACATTTATCACTTTTAAAACGTTCGCCATTGTTATTATACGTCACAATATAAATTAGATAAAATAAATGACTAAACAATTATACATTAAAATAAATAAATTACACGCGAAACATTATCAGCATATTTTCTAACACAGCCAGCTGTTACAACTGATTTATAAAGAGATTGGTTGACATTTTAAAATACGCGTTGCAAATTATCCGTCTACCCTCCGCGCTCATTACCGACCGACTTTGTCGTACGGTGCCACAGAGTAATAAACGGACAGACCAGTTAAAATTACTGAGTAAAAAATAAATGTACGATACATTTATCATTGGTGGTAGTAGGAACTGATCAATTTATTACTGGTGTTAAGTAGGAACTGATCAAGTCAAGTTTTAACATTGCACGCAAAATACATCGAAACGTTTCAATATTTAACAACCTTAGAGCATTCTCATGCTTGAGTAAACTTCGAATTACGGCTATGAAATTTTGTCATTTTAATGAATGGCAAGTTAAATATAACAAAATATATACGTTCACGTTCACCCGAACAGTAGGATTCTGTACTGCCGGTGGCCACTCACATATATTATATAGGTACATTACAAACACCCCTGACCTAAGTAAAAAATCTCGTCTGTCACAATCATATCTGCCCCAGTCGGGTTCTAACCCCGAATCGCTCACACGGCTGACAGGGTTACCACCGACTGACCTACGGAGTCGTCACCATCAACCGCCACCTGAATATTGGCGAAATGCCGTCTAATCGTGTTAACTATTGTAGCCACTCACTTCCAGTACTCGCCCGCCATCTTGTAGAGGCGGTAGGGCAGATGCTCGGTGTTGTGCTCGCGGTCCAGGAGCGCGCCCGCGTCCGCCAGCGCCTGCTCTGCGAACGAGCTGTCTGTCGAGCACACGCTGTACGAGGGGCTGCCGAAACGCTTAGATCTGCACAGGGAAACACAGCTATTTTGTTATACTGGCAAGAAATTAAAAATCCGGTCAGTGGCTTATCGGGCCACGTTAATATAAGTACGAGAGCCTCGCACGAACAACGTGATTCATTTTAACAGCAGCAAAAATATTTTTGTTTCAGAGATGGTATTTCTGATTTTTTTTTAAATAAAGATCAAACAAACTTTAGAAGCGAACTCTAGTGTCTCGCAAACTATAGACTAATAAAAAAAGTTTGAAACCTCTACAAGATTTTTAAGCCCTACCCATAGATACGGCACATACGCTGTTTTTTTTCTCTGTTGCGAGTCTGGAGTAGTTAGGGGTGGGTTCTTATTATTTTTAATTTCCCTGCTCCACATGACAAATGATATACGACAGTCAGCCAATCCAAACTAGGTTTCCGATTTTAAGCATTTTTTTAAAAGAACGCTTAAAATTATGATAAAAAAATGTGTGTAAGTGTCAATCGACTATTCCAGCGGCAGTAATAACTAATTTATTTTAACATTTCAGACGCGTTCCATCGATAATTGACAGGTAATTTTACAACTTACAAGTTTCAACTTTGTAATGGAAATTATTAAATGTAACAAGAATTTATTATAAGGTATCTTTACCTATGAATTTGCCGGTCCACATCGAAAATAAAAAAATAATGATGTTATCAGTGCACTTCCGCTAACCAATTACAAAGGTCATTCGTTACTTTGCTCAAAAAATTAAGAGTACGAAGATCAACTGAATTTACACAACTTTCAGAATGTCACGGATTCCCTGACGGCAGTCAACATTCAACGAAGCAAATAATAATTCACAAGTAACTTTCAACAGTAAAACGTACGTGCAGAATCCAACCCAGATCCTCGCGTCGGAAACTTAACCATTACGCTATCAGTGCTAATGCATACCCGTAGCATGCGATAGTTGCAAAAATAACACCAATATAAATAATCAACATATTTAATCTTATCATTTTAATCAATACGTGCTGTGAAACAAGGATACACGAACGAAAACAAACAGGTCGCCTCACCTGTCGTGCGTCACATTCTGCGCCACGTGGATGGGGCTGAGCGTGACGTCAGCGAGGGTGCTGTACCGCTGCGAACTGGTGGACACTCGCTCATACTGGCTATTCAGCTCATTCTGTACACAGATACGAATAGATTATTCAATTAAAACTTTCTTCACTCCAAAAATCATGGGACAATTATTTAACTGTCATTATAGTAATTGGGTATGTTATCATATGACAATGTCTCGAACCTTGATATATCTATTGTGTCAGAAGCATTAAAATCGAATTTAAGCGTATCTACTGTAGTCGAACGAACAGATTACACTACGTGTGGAATTAGCGCGAAGCCTTATCTGAGTGGCTGTAGCGTACATTATAAGAATATGACATGTTGGTAATCATAGGGTTTTATAGGTACCTTACGTTGTCTAGTAATTAATAGCCTCCTGTTAGTTCAGAAAACATTTAACTTGAACGTGTACATAACCTACAACGACCATTTTCTAAAACGAACTAACCAAAATCAGTTCTAGCGTGCTAACATTTTTTACGAAAATTCCGGCATGATCCAACTTCACGTATTTCGACCAAAAGTTTTAATAAAAACTTAAGTAAAAAGTATATTACGATACTGCAAAATAGGCACAAGCCATCGTTCTTCATCCATGACATCATTCATGATGAAATTGCTTAAGAAAACATAAGCAGTTCTTTATAATATACAAGCTAATATTGGGAATTCATAATTATACAATAGTGGTATTTTACTTACAACATATTTCTTAAAATATTTATAACGAGATCACGATCGCACATCATATTCTTGCATTGACGTGGACATACAAAAATAAGACCGACATAGTAGTCGAAGACAAATTTATTTGCGACACAGATGCCTACACCGGGAATTGAACTAGGGACAGCAATTGGATAAAGTCATCAGCTACATTGTGTTATTACGTGGGGGTATCAACGTCGTAGCATTTACAAGTTTTATCTGTACCTGTCTCATTAGATACAGGACGTTGGTATAACAAGCAGAATATATACCAATATTGTTTTTTTTTTATGTTAATAGCCGACGAACGAGCCGACGAGCCACCTGATGGTAAGAGGTCACCGTCGCCCATGGACACCAGCAAAACCAATGGTATCACTGAAGCGTTGTCGGCCAGGAAATGAGAAGGTAAGAAAGAAAGAAGCCAGTTCGTGGCTCTCAATCGCGACGAGACGTTTGGCGGCTGACTCAAGCAGGAGGGTGGTAGCTAGCCAGGCAAGCTACCCGGAAAGACAATAATACCAGTATATAAATATTGTATAACAGATATTGGTTTTTTGAACTTCAAAGTAATAATATAGCTACCAAATTCTCAGAAATTACGAATTAAAAAAGTATTTATAAGACAAATTAACCAATTAGAATTTCCTATCAGCTGACATATTAAATCTTCAAGAGTTATTGATACATTAAGCACAACGAAATAAATGTCTCATTCGTCATGACCGTTGGTACTCAATATGACATCATCGGTGAGTGCGCTTGCGACGCGACGTACGTGGAAATTTTCATTGTAAGTGTGAAGGCTCGTATGGCAATTGATTGAAACAGGAGATGCGGTCTCATTGTACAACGATCTCGGTAGAAGTCTCTATTGTGTCATTGATGTCAAATCAAACGCAATGAATGCTGTTGAGTGAAATGCGCTTATATGATTTCATTCGAACTTACATCATCGCGTACATTATTACTTTTAACTGCAAGGGTTCTCACGATTTCTGTAGGTCAGTATTGCCGTACCCATGGTTCATATAATCGATAATCGAAAGAAAATACAAAAATTGGATCTACCCGTTACTGTTAAGATGTATTCAAAGTTAAACATACGTTGCTTCAAATAAAACGTAAGTAAGAACAAATATTTTACCTGTCTGTAAGATATATACCCCGATGAGCCAGGTTTCAACCAACTTTTCGCTTATCATACAGGTCTTCTACATACTGAACTATAGGGCCGTCAAACTTACACGGGCAATGAAATCCAAGACAAGATAAAAACTATATTTCATTGTCACGTAATAGTCATAAGTTATTATAATTCATCTTACAATAATTATTTCACGGAAGTCTACAGCATTGGGTTAGTAGTTAGTAACCTACATATATAAGTAGTTATTCAAGGTGACATAAATAAACAAACATCGAATGTCACCGGTGCCTTAAGAAAACTAACCATACCATGCAGTATACCATACACAAAAAAAATTTCAAACTACTGAACTACCTCCGATGACTTTTATTTATTTATTTTCACATGTAATTATTGCAAAGTATTTTGCATTGTTACGATTAAGGCGTTATTAAATTATAACGATGTCTGTCGAAGAAGCGGCTCCCTTGACCGCTGACGTGTGTCGTGAGTGATCTAACTGTGACGTATTTTAAAATTTGATATAGTGCCCAAATTGCGAAGCTGTGCCCAACCATCCATACATACATCTATCTATACATAATATAATAAAATTTTAACTAATCGCTTTCAGTACAACAAGGATATATGAGTAAAACTATTAACGGGCCTTTGTTGACGCAATAGAATAAAAAAAAAATGTTGTTACAACTTTAGTCCGTTGTTTGTTTGTCTGTGCGTTTGTGTGCGCTAATATCAGAAACGGCTTAACCGATTCAGTTATGGTTTTCACTTATGTATCGCAGTAAGCTCCACTTAATATTTTGTTAAGTGTCATTGCAATCCGTTCATAAATAAAAAAAGTTATAAATTAATATATTTACACTTCATAGAACGAGAAAAACTCAGTCCTAAAACAATTCAGGTGCTATTTCTGAACATAAGGCGTAGTTTTACTGAAGAGACGGAAGCAGTTTGCTAGTACAGTAAACTACATATTTCATTGCCACTGTGTGTAGAAATTGATAAATTAATGTTGACGTTTCAATTAAACGAGTAATTATTTGTTCATGTTTACATCCTACCATCTCGCTTTATACAGAAATAGCTTTTAATTTGATAAGGGAATGTTAATTACCATCACTTAGGGAGCATGGTACTTATCCTTCACTTACTCCGCCGGCGCAACGACCCAAAGTGAGGCTTGCCCTCCGAACTTAACCTTACTTATCCTTCATAAGTGCATTAAAAATATCTTCAAATAAATACATATATATATACGTCCTTTACTATCGGGGAATGTTGTGATGAGTTTGTGGTGAAACTTTTGTTTGTCTCCAAATTTAACTGCACAAATAACCATTCAACGTCTTAACAAATTAACCGTTCCTGTTATGGTTACCTGATCTACCATGTTTTAGACAACGTGCATAGTCCTCTTATTGTATAAAGCCACGATGCAGGGATAACATGGAACCTGTAGATCTATCCAACTAGTTTTGATGTAACATGATAGTTTTAAGTTGAATTGCACGCTCTTGAACAGTAAAAATTACGTCTACAGCGTTCAGACAAACAAATAACAACGCGACAAAAAACGGACAGGAACAAAAAACAATGTAGACGACTCGGGTGTTAGATATGATCAACACACCACAATCTAAGTTATGGTTTTTTTTTTGTGTATAATTTTCGTTTTTAACATACAGTACATGTAGATTGAATATTGTATATTTGACTAATGAATATAAATATATATCTATACTAATGTTACGAAGCTTCTCGAAGTCGGCAGGCTTACGAAGTTTCTAGAAAGGTGGTCGACCGTTACGGTGAAAAAACAATGGAGGCAATAAAAGAGAAACCCAGGTAGTAATAAAAACTACCTGGGTCACTTCAGACCAATCTGGCCCGTATGCCTTAGGCAAAAGGGGCGAGATTGGCGTACATGAGAGCCGAAATGAGGGTGTTTACCTGACCCGCTATTGTTATGTCGATTTCCGGGAATTATTGTTGTTTTCGTTTATTTCAACGAAGGGCGTGGAAAAATCTGGAAGCCCGGAAATCGGTATAAATAGCGGGCAGGGTCGCCCACAGGGCATTCGGTTTTCGAATACGAAGCGAAGAGTTCTCCCCCCTACGAAGCGAATACCTGCGATCTATGAGTGTAACTGCGATTGTGAAGTGTGTGTGAAGTAAAATAAAGTCTCTGCGGAACTATTGTGGCATTTTTACGAGCCTACGGATCCTGACACGTAACACTAATATTACAAAGAGGAAAGCTTTGTATTTTTGTATGTTTGTAACGAATAAACTCAAAAACTACTGAACCGATTTTAAAAATTATTTCACCACTACAATGCTACATTATCCCTGAGTAACATAGGCTATATTTATTATTAGAAAAAATAAGGGATCCTTGCTAAAACTTCAGTAATGTCAACCAAGGTGTAAAAAATTTGCTTAAAATTTTCTGTCCTCGCATACGCTGCGGAAACTTGATAAAGTACACCCGTGCGAAGCCGGGGCGGGCTGCCAGTCAATTATAATTTTAATTAGAATGCAACATTGATATTAAGGTTTTAGGGTTCAAATTCCTACGTTTGTACAAACAGTGGTCTTGACATAGTAGTTCTTGGGCCTGGTTCTAACCACAGTTCGATGACCTATGGGAATGTCACGAATGGCCCAGTGGCAGCGGTCTGAACAGATCTATCTCGCGATCTTGCAAGCTCGTAACCTTACGAACCATTCACTTTGGAGTCGGGAGCTTTTGACTTGTTGCCGTTTGTTGAAATTTAGCGCGGATTATTTACATTCTTGTATACTCAAACTTTACGTTCCTTGTAAAATATCTAAGCACACTGAATAGTATTGGTTACATATTTATGCGAACATAGTACCTTTTGGATGCCGTTTACTCAGTTTTCTAGTAGCGAGGTAGCCGAGCTGAAATTGGTACAGTAACAAAACCAAAAATGTAATTCCCTGGAGTGATCCCGCATAGGAGTGCCATATCGAATGGACTCTAGTAGAAGTGTCAATTTATCTAGTGTGTTTATATAATTGCGATGAGTGCCTTGACCTTTTGGTTTAGATACCTTTTAGTTACATTTAGTCTGAGTGAAAATATATTCAGAGCAAAGTGCAATAACACGTTCGACATGTTCAAATATAAACAAGTCTATGGTTAATAAACCGACTGTAATCAAGGGTGGTCAAATACATTGCAGTTAAGCAAAGATTAGACTAAGCCAGTGATGGGCAAATCGTTTCGTCGAGCAACTAAAGAAAAGAAAAATAAGCAGACCAATATAATCATGCAGTTTTTAAAACTTGGTAAATGATTACAAAGAAAGTCGAGACCAATGGATCTTAGTGAATCAAAGGTCTGTGGGTGGGGCGTTAAGCCAGAACAGTGAATGAGTTTAAAATTATTGTATGTTGTAAGTACACAGCAGAAACAATTACATTGGAAAAGTAAAATAAATGTTTTAGTATTTTCCTATATTATTTCTAGATATTTTGATGCGCACACGCTATATTATGCAAGGATGACGTTTAAGTATCACAAATTATTTTGGCCACAAGTTGGCACCAATCTTTGTCTGATCTTAGGCAACATAAATATACTTTTTTGTCTTCTTGTTGACAACCAACCATATTCTCGTAAACTATGTTCTTTTTACAGAACAATTACTTTTACAGAATAATAATATTAAAATTATAAAAGTTATCAAAATATTAAATCTTTTGTGGTATCAAAACAATTTGTTTAATATAAATACTTTATGATAAATAGACAATAAAGATTACTGTGGTGAATTTTATTAAATCAAAAGCTGTTCCTGCGACATCGTCCGTGTGGAATTTAACAAAAAAGTTATTCAGTAGAAATAAAAGTAGCCTAAGTTACTCCTTATTACATCAGCTACCGGCCAGTGAAAGTCCCGTCAAAATCTGACCAGCCGTTTCAGAGATTAGCCGAAACAAACAGACAGACAGACAAAAATTGTAAAAAAAATTATTTTGGTATACGTATCGTATATACATCCATATATATGCATGTAGTAAAAACGGTTACTTTAATATTACAAACAGACACTCCAATTTTCTTTATTAGTATAGATGTAGATTACTTGAACCCATACAAACTCAGCGAACGGAGATGCGGGCGCTTGCTATTTTTATATACAACATCTCACTTTCAATTTGGAAGTGATATTGGATTAAAGAAAACGGACGGAATGTTACCCATGGCACTAACTATATTTTAATTTATCTGCGAAACGACCGGACAAAAGAAGATGAAATAACAAAATTACAGTATAAACAAAAAAAAAACAATTCATTTAATTAATTATCCTGTCAATTTGCCCTGTTCTAAACTGACCTTGGTCGATGAAACAAACATATTTACACTCGCGACTCGCCGTACCGACATTTAACTTTATCGATTACAGCGTCTTACGCAAACTTTCACACATCACCATAGAAACGTTACACTTATAATAAGACCGACCTACCTCGCATAGCCAAATCCAAGTCTAAATAAAGATCGCGCACAAATTAGGTCAAGACTGATTGTAGCTAATCGACTAATTAGGTATTCGGACTATTCGAAATATGGAGCCAATATTTAGAAACCATTTGCCGTCGACGACTGAAGTGCAGATGGCCAGGAATAATAATGCCCTTATGTGTAGAGCTTGTATTGTAAAAATAAACCGACGCGGGAGTTGATTCCAGTTATATTTGGACTTATTGTTGTTTCCCTCTTACAAGTCCTTAGTTTTCCTGTTTATTTGTTAACATGAGTATTATTCTATATTTTATATATGTTATGTCGTTCGCGGTTTCTACTCAATGTTAAGCACTTTTTCAAAACGGTAGTAGAAGCAGAAAATTATATGCATAAATGTATATATGAAATACCTAAATAATCAAATTAATTTGAACTGTACTAATATTGAAATTGTACATTTGAAATTTGTACATTAAACATTATTTAGAAAAATAATATACGTTGACTTTATTACCGATATAGAAGTCAAGACACATTTTTTGGAATATTTATCTCTCTGTCTGTCTGACCACGTGTCCACACTACGAGTAAAACCATTTAACATATTTGGATAATACCTGGCATATTATTAGTAACTTTAGTTTGGATCATCTAGGATACTTTCCATCCCGAGAAATGAAATTGTACCCGCAAAATAGGAGATTAAAAGTAATATGGATATTCTGTCAAGGGAACAATAAATAAAATGTTGACTGGTTGGCTGCAGCTATTATAATAAATTAATGATTCTAATTCATTGAAATAAAAAAAAAACAATCGCAATTCAATGCGGTTGCTGTTTCTAAACGTAAGGTGTATGTTCTGTAGCGAAGCGAGGGTGGGTCACTATGGTATAACTCCATATGACTTGACCAATTCAGATCATATTCACAATATATATTTGCTTTGTCGACAATGTCTTGCAACGATAAGATTGAGACGTGTTTCATACTTTGCAACCATCCGATAGGTGGAGATGTAGTAAGGTTTTTTAATTAATTCTATATTTATATATGTACATTTTTACGTATTTATTCATATTAGTATGTCAGTTATGTACGTCTGACAAATTGCAGATTATAGTTTTCTGAGTCAGCGAGTTTTTCTCGTAGAATCGATTCAGATTGTGTCAATTTATTATCGTTGTTTTAACCTTCATTATGACACTCGTAAGTTTTAAAGGTTTTAAAATTATTTTTATTATTTTTTTTAATCTCACTAACTTAACTCACTACCAATTAGTATTACAATTAGTGATACAGTTTTTTATTAATATCTTCGTTTTTTCTGCGGTTGTCGTCGTGTTGCGACCTAAGGAATTGCGGAGTATTATACAAAGAGACATTAATAAAACGGACCACTGTAATTGTTTGGACACTGACGTTATGTAGTGTACACAGATTGAACGTCATCGCCAAATCGTTTTTTCTAGTGCGTGCCGATGTGAAATTGAGAATAATTTGAACGTGACTCGCATACATGTGTGTGCATGCGTCCGCATCACTTCGCTTGCGGCGACGGCCGGCGTCTGGCCGTAACATGAGCAGGAGTACCTGCTTTACAACCAGTTTCATGTATACGGCAAGAGTGTATTTTTTATTAAGCCGTACGAATTTGCAATTCTTGATACGCGCCACTTTTTAAAATACTAACTTAAAACATGCCCTAATACTGTTTTAGTTGGTTTTAGGCTGTCTGTGAACTTAACGGACTCATGGCGGTTTTTCTTCGGGCAGTCGATTTATAGTGAGTGTAATCACACATAATTATGTTATTTATGGTTATAGCCGGCAAACAAGCAGGTTCTTTCGATGATAAGTGGTCACCACTATCCAGCTACATCATTAAAACGTGGGTCGTCGCCGATGCGTTGCAGCTCAAGAAAGAAACAATGAAACCGTTTCTCAAATGGCTATTCCGATTGATACCATCGAATTAAGGGCAGCCATAAATATGGTATCAGAGTACTAAAAGTTCGCGAGTGTGTAAATGTTGCTTATAAAATATACAGTATCGTTTAGTTATTCGATTCGGACCCACCGCACTGCAATTGCCATCACCGAATTTCGACTATCTACAAAAAAATCCATTATCATCAGTTTATCAAAAGTAAGACATTTTTCCACCGCAACAAGCTCTATTGTTTTTGATTGATGTACATATGTACTCATTCAGACCGCATGGTGTGAATAAAATAAGAGAACATAAGAAATATTACTTTTTGAATAATAGATGTAACATGCTAGGAATAAATAATTATACTATAATAATAATTATATTACTATTTTATTATTATTTATTAATTATTTACTTATTATTTGTTCGTAGGTCACATGATGAATTGATTTGTGATTAAAATTTAGATATGCTAACGTTTTAATTACCGTAATAAAACATTTTGTGTTTTATATAAATGTTAAAATAAATTAATATTTTATATAGAATGTCTGACGCATTTAGAAATCGGCTGTAACACACATGTGAACCACATGTACGAGTTGATATATTGGTGTGAGATAAAACGTACATGTACTTATCATAGTCATCGGCGAGTACTAAAACACGTGAGCCATAAATGGAAACATTGATAAATCTGTCAGACTGTACGTTCTATGTCTACATGCATCAATAATTTGATTGTTTTAAGGCGTGTGTTAATAAATGCCGAAATACCGATGAAGCCTATCACTATCGGTATGTTTTAAGGAAGGAGTTTTATCCTGCATTGGCCCAAATCAGTTTCTTCCCTGCTCGTGCATGTGTACCCAGCTGACCAAGGAACGAGGAGTCACGTCAGGTTGTTCATGACCTCGATGGAAGTATCTTTGTGACTTAATGTCGTCAATCGATTGTACCCATACCTTAATTACTTAGATATTCATAGATTTTTGTTACTTACATATTGATTTAGACTATTATTTCTGTGGTATTGGTGCACACAATCGATTATTTAAAGTTACTCCAAGATGTAGGATTATGAATTATATGTAAAATCGCGGGTATAAAGAAGACACTTCGTCCGCACACTAGACGCCTGAACTCTGATAATTCATAGATCAGTGTTTTATCCATGAGGCCAAACAATGAGCACCTCTAAGAAGACCTCTTATCCAGTGTAGGAACATAGAAAAGACGATGTTTTTGAAAAAAAAAATCACCAACCTGAATTTTCTAGCTCCAGGTGCTATAAATCGTATGAGGCTTCCATGTTTGTGTATCGAGAAAACTATTTGTCCAAGCTCCCAACCTATCATACTAGTATGGCCAGCCAACGGTTTTAACTGTTCTCGTGTATTTTGTGTGCCAATATAAACGGTGGTAGCGTCTGTCTCTTAAAAAACTCGCGCTCGACACACTAATCCTTCATAGATTACGTTTAACGAAGCCCGAATTATGACAGGTTGAAAGGCTATTCAAAAAGTAACTCAGGACCATGGTAACGAACAGTACACCTGTTTAAAATGCTAAGTTGATTAACTTAGGCTATCGTCATATCTGGAAAAATTCGCAATACTTTTAAAATCAGCAACAAGCTAATATTATCTCGCGTTCTAGCGTAGGTATAAAGATTGGCTTGCCAAAAGTTTGGCATGAACGCCACCTTTGCTTTTTATATAGGAAATGACACAAACTGCGTCATAAGCTTAAGCAGGTGTAGTGCTACATGTAGCCATACAAAAATATGAGGGCGCGTGCGCACGCTTACACATCCGGACACCCGCCCACGTCCGTTTCATCTTAGCCCCGGTCGTAACTTACATAATATCAAGATTATCATGACATCTGGTTGGATCAACACTTCTGACAGATATAGCATTGTAATCAGAATTAAAAAATACACATGAGAGCGAATAAATTGAGTTTGTTACATATTATTATTATCTATAATTTTCATATTCATTACGTTTCTTTTTATTTTGTTCATTTCTTTGTACAAATGTATTTGGTTTTTGCACTTTCTCGATATTACTTTTAATTTTATTTTACTGAAGGGTCATACAACACCGTTCTCAATTATGCGGCAAAGGATTTGCACTGAAAACCAGTGTTGGTTCAACACCATGTTATGGGTTGAGTACGGATTTTTCTTGCTATTATATCTTTTACATTGCTTCTCCATTTGGCATTAATTATTAGAAACGGTTGTAAAAGCTGTTGCAAGGATTATTTTATAAACCTATTCTTTCATTCTTTACACCCGCACTCTTAAAACCCTATTAGTCGAAGATGTCTAAAACCAGTAGCAGGAAGCCGACCGGCGCGATAGTGGGCGTCTGTTGAACTCAACATACTGATTGTTATTTATGGTGCATTTAAATTACAATTCAATTACGGCACGCGTTCACTAATGGCTTCAGGACGGACGCGGCTACTTTCATGTATCGAGTGTATTAAATTTACGTCATAAAAACTGTGAAGATATGTGACGGTAGATTAGCGGGGCCAAAAGTTTCCATATGCGAAGGCAATACGAGAAAACTTCTAGGACCCCAGCACGATTCTAATCTACGAGGAACATTTCGTACCAGTGCGTTCCCGCTCTTTCTATATACAAAAAACGTGACAAAGATAGATGAATTAAATATTAAAGTTTTATTATCATAGTCTTAGATGAGAATGATGACAGGAAAATTTGAATGCCGCACATTCAACATTCTTTTAGTCGTCGGCAATAATATGCCATTGAACTGAATTCAAACGAGTTCTATTCATTATCATTTTACGTTTACACGAACAAGTCCTTACAAGGCTTACACAATCTAGTGAAGATACGTAAACTAGCGCGTATTCCATACAACGCTATGAGGCTGGCCTTGATGTCGGCGTGAGTGAGTTTCTTTGTATGGTAATGTTGTACAATCGGCGGTCGTCGCTGTCATACATTAAATGAAAAAATGTCTGTATAACAACGACGAAATACATGCATATAATTTAATTACAATTATTATTAAGTGCCCTTATCAACGCAGTAGAACCCAAAACAATAGTTGATAAAAATTTTGTCTGTTTGTCTGTGAGTTTGTTCGCGCTAATCTCAGAAACGGTTTAAACGATATCGTTATGGTTTAACTAACGTACGCAGTGAGCATCACTTAATATTTAAAATTTGTGTCATTGCAACCGTCCATAAATAAAAAAATTGTAAAGAGAAAGATCCAAACCTAAATGCAGGTGCTATTTCGAAGGGTAAGGCGTACTTTTTCTGAAGCGAAGCGAGGGCGGTTTAATAGTTTCAAATAAATGAACATATTAATTTCCCAGAAGAATAAATCTCATGTCTAAGTGTACCGAATACAAATAATATATATAATTTATCTTTTAGTTATGTTTCCGTATGCTCAAATTTTAATATTCTACCAGGGTTCGAGGATATATATCAAACTTTTGATATATATCGGATATAAATCATAAATATCCTATATTTTGATATTTATAATAAATATCGGATATTTTCGAACCCTGCTTTCTACCAATGATTTTCCAATTATGAGATTTAAATCAATACCCAGTGACAAAAATAAAATGCCAGGTCGCACCATATGTTTTAATTTAGTCACAGGGCATTGAAATCTGCTTTTTTTGTCATGTTTATACACAAGTACTATCCAGTAATAAAACTACTTTGATCCATAGTTTTTAATACACCTATAATCACCTAAATTAATTAGGTATTGGGTTTCTATGGTATATCTGTGGTATAACATATATTAATTTACTATTATTGCTTAATGTTTATTATGAATAGATAACTAATCGATCAAAATTATGAAATCACACAATCCAGAAGTGATTGGTACTGCAAGATAGCAAAAAATAAATTTTCTCCTAAATTGGTGCATCTTCTAGCATTACCATAGAAATAATACACATATCTCAAGTATACATATATATTTAGCATACAAACCTGATATATTTCCTTTGTGTGCTCTCTCAGCCTATCTAAACTTTCTTCTGAGGAATAGTCTGATGTCTTGATCAGGTTCTCAGTCTTTGTTCGGACAGACTGTCTAGTGCGGTGGGAAGGTGCCGACTCAATCTTTTCGTCTACCACTGATTCTATTGTAGCCTTCTTTGTTAGCTGGTTTAATTGCCTGAAAAGATGTTAATTTAATAATACAATGAAAACTAAGAAACACATATTTCTTTAAAAGCTTTGTACTATCAACTTAAAAGTTGGTATGAAGCATAAGTATAGAGTTTGATATGTACCATAAGTTCTTGGCCCCAGTGTACCCCTAATTGATGTGACATATTAACTGACACACTGGTTGTTTTTAATAAAGACGGTGACAAGATTTGACAATTAACAGAAATGGGCATAAACATTAAGAATAAAAAATATTAAAGACAACACCCTTAATATGAATAGAAAATGTGTATACCAAAAGACTTATTATTAAATTACACTCTTAAGTGATCTACATAATGATAACAATAAATCAATTGCTAAAACTGGTCTATTGTCAATAGGCGTTAGTGAGATCTTATCACTGATATTAGATAATATTATGAACAACTCATCAATAATTATATAAACTACAAGCCATTCAAAAACATGCTAATGTTCTTTTGATATATGTGCCTGATGTATCATATGGCATAATTATATATAAAATAAACATATTATTGACATTATTATAACAGTAGAGGCATTGAACAATGTGGAATTTCAAAAACGGTATGAATAGTTGTTCTTGTGTGCAACTACCAAGGATGAAACATAAAAGGAACAATGGCAAAAAACAAAAAAACTGGAGTAACCAAGGTAATCAAGGTTAACTAGAGTAACTGGTGTTTTGACTCTTGATATCAAGTTTATACTTGTATGTATGCACATGAAAAAAAAGTTATTGAATATGTATAAGCAATTAATACAAGAACCCTACACCTGTCCTACATTACTCACTACAGCTATTTATTATATTTTATAATTCATGTTATTGTTATCTTATCTTAGTATTCCCATTTATCAGCTATCTATAGGTAATTAGCTAAATATAAACCTAAAATAACTAAGGCTTCATTGCTATATAACATCAGATATGAATCTTGACATCCATTAACTTATAATTAGTAAGTCTAAATATTAATTAAAAACAGATATTGCTTAATTTTACTCCCTAGATTCTCATGTTAACAGTAAAATGTGTATTTAAGCAAACAACCATCTATATGTTAACCAAAAGGTTTTGACCTTCATGCTTGAATGTTTCTTTTAAGGTCATTGAGTAGTCTCACTGACCGTAGTGTCATAGCTTTTGTTTATGATGTCATCAAATATACTTAAATAACCAACTCATGGCCCACATAGTTGTAACTACAGAAATTTCCATACTGTGAAATCACATACTTTCTGAATAATACAATACATTTATTTTTAAAAAGTATTCGGTATATTTTCATAACATGTATGGATTGCCTTTCCACCAACCTAACAACCTCAGTTGGGTTATAGCGACATAATACATAAGGTCCTTAAATTTAAGGCTACTTTGAAAGGAAAATAGTTTGGCTATAAGGGCTTTAGTTACAATGTCAATTTGTAAATACACTAAACACACAATACAATACACAAACACTTTATTGCATACATTAAGTGGCTAAATCTACCTCAAGTGAGATTTTTTTTAACTATTCTCAGTTTACCATAAAATAAGTTCAGTATTAACAAAAAACTGCAGCATGACTTTTTACCTTTCTTAACAAACATACATGAAAAGTATCAGCAGGATGACACTTCATTTTGTATAGGCTATGAATATTAATAAAATTTATACATTGTGTAATTCTATTTTCTATGTTCCATTATGCAGAAAAATAAAACATATTCAATAATTTTAATGTTATGATTTAATATTAAGAAATGCTTTTGCTTCTCTTCTAGAGTTGGTATTGAAATAGCATTGATAATGTCTATTTATTTGAGCTGGATGGCAAATTTTTGTGAATTTTACAGCAAATATGATGAATTTACATACATACCCATTCCAGATTTCACCCTCTGATAGGTGGGAGTGGCAGGTATCTTTTTTTATTGATGTTTATGCTGCATAATTTGACTTTTATCTTAACTAGAAGCTTTCACCTGGGTTTTCAAAGTTTAATATTGAGTTTTGCAGGGGTTTCTTTTATAGATAAATTGTGATATAGATATTTCATTGCAAGAATATAGTTGCAAATCAAACAACTGTTTAGCAGTAGCTGGTGTTGTCAAAGTTCTTAGTCAAAAAATACACTGATCAATTGCCTTGTCTAGTAACTAACCTACACAAATACAACATTCCTTGCATTGCCCATCACAGTGTTAAAGAACTACAAAAAATTGCAGACTTTGTATTACAGGCAATTCAATACTGGTTATTTCATGATTTTGGGAATATGTATAATTAATGATAAAAAGTTGTTTTGGATTGAAATCCAATACATTACTGATGAATGACTACTTTACTGAACAGTGAAATTACCAATAACAAGTATTGAATTTGAATTGTATAACAAATCATACAAAATTACGGCACTCACTTGATAGGCGTGCTTCTTTTAATGGGAGTTCTCCTTCCGGATTTTAGATGCAAGTGATCATCCTCCATGCAGCTTTCTCGATCACAACTAGATCGCAAAAACGGCGTATTTGATCGAGACCGCGAACGTAGCCCACTGACCGTTGGGTTTTCCATGCTGTCTTGCACGATACTTTCAAAACTTTTATTTATAACACTTTTCTTGACACATCCTCTTTAACCACAATTGTCACTGACCCTGACCTATATTAAGGTATAATATTAAAATATCGGCCGAATTACTATATTGCACAAGGAATTCTATTTCTGTGGCTTTGGGTAATGCCGCCAAAACGCTGAAATATCACTTCAAATTTATAAGATGATAAAATGTTCAAGATCTCTACAAAAAGAGTGTCAGACAAACACTATAGTACATTTTTTTAACATGTTATGTATGATGCTATGTTCGTACATACTGTGTTACGAAAACGATTTTTGTAAATTTCGTAACACTTCGTTTGCTAAACATAAACTGTGATGACGTCACTCACTCGCTATCAAAAAGACGTTACAAATCGCGCTGTCTTAAAGAACCCACAGACTATTTCACCGCGACATATTTTCATCATGGAATATTGCAATACATACTTAAATTAAATAGCGATATGTTCATAGCTTTAGTAGGAATTACATTACCTACATAGAGTACATTTGTATATGCTGTTAATTACCTAGTAATGCCAGTTAGCATAAGTGGTGGTTGGGTTTGGCTATATCATGACAGACGGGTCTTCGATTAAAATTATGTTTAAGATTTTCTTCTGAAGTCAATATCTTACTTTAAAAAGTCATATTATACTTAAGAAATAATTTTTCGATATTTTTGATACTTTAAACCATTTTATGATGTGATATTTATGTACAAGGAAATAAAACTATACGAATGTAAAAAAAATAATTAAATGAAAATAAATTAAAAATAAGAAAGATATAAATTATTAAAAATATTAAGAATTAAACTGGATATCAGTTATTTACCAACTATGTACAGAATTATGCGGTCGTGAACTCAGGAGTGAAAGAAATTAAGTCAATTTTTAACGAATTAAATAGAACTGTTTTACATTAAAATAAAACAGTCATTATTTGCCGAAGGAAAGACACGGCGTTAAAGCAAGTGTCTTGCTGATTTGAAGACCGTAATATAAACTTTATGAAATCAACACGGGCTCAATGTAATCTTTCGAAAAATATATTTGATTTGCATCTCATAATTTATGATTTGAAATTTAACGAATTTTTAGTAGAGAAGGAAGAGGAGGTAGAGGAGGTAGAGTTGGAAGAGGAGGAGGAAGAAGAGGAAGAAAAAGAAGAGCGGTTTCATACCTAAATTTTTTTGGTATCCTTTTACTAAACATGGATCTGAATAGCGATGAACCCGCGGTCAGCTGTTTTTTTATGCAGTATATTGTTGGATTTTTTTGAGTAAAGTGATGAATTTTTATGAAATTATAGTTTCTTTTAGCTGTACTAACCCGATGAAGCATGAATAGCACTATATAAAATGTTGAAAAAAATTTTTTTTTCAATCAATCTTTTTTTTCTTTCTCATTCATCATCAAAAGCATCATTAGTACATCTTCATTTTCGGGAGCATTTGCCTTACGCTCTGTATACAAAAAAGAAATACAAAAATATAAAAAGAAAAAATACTAACAAAAAAATTTGCAACATGATTGTCTTTAGGCAAGGGTCCCAAAATGCTTGCGACATTCCTTCTATGAATAGCTATAACAATTCTTTGAGCGAAATGCATGCCAGCTCTCAGGTCACCAGAGTGACGTCGACCAAACGATAAAAAATGTGTTTATGAAATTCCCAAGCGCTTGGAGCCATAGCCCCAAAGTTCAACACCAAACGCCATAAACATGTAGTTATCCAATAGTAATTTCTGTGATTAATACCACAGCTTTTTGGATACCGTTAGCAAAAGTCTTGTGATTATATGTATAATGTCTTACGTCTTCAACGTAAGATTACAAAAAAAAACACAGAGTAGTTAATACTAATGTACTCTGTGGCAGTGCTGCTAATCGCAGGCAAAATCGCCGATTTGCGGGGAATAGAGGGTTAGCACGGGGAATGACAAATCGGGGAATCCAGAACAATAATTTCGGTAGGCTAAAACTATTTCATGTTGGTAAATCCTTACAACTAAATAATCACGTTCGGACTTGGCAGCTCGACACTACTAATAACATGTTGTATGGCAGCACCACTCAAGTGCCTGGTCAACTGTTATTTGAACACTTTGTATTTTCTACACCATCATTAACTCATTTTATGTTTGTCGATTTTTTCAAATTGGTGTATACGGTTGAAATTTTCAATAAAATTATTGAAAAGCGCTTAAAAAGTGCAACTGTTTTTGCACTATAGTAATAAAAAAAATTATAGTCAATTCCTACTTAGGTCTACAAAGAATAATTTTATTTCAGTTACTTTTTATCAAATAATTACATTTAAACTAATTTTGTATAAAATAGTGTTTTTATTCCAAAAATAACTTATCAGGGAATTTTTGGGGAATCGATAAGAAGCGAGAAATTTCGGAGAATTGACTGACGGGACGCGGGGAATCGAGAACTTTTTATTGGCAGCACTGAAAGCGGAGCCCTGAAGTGGATATTTGATTCCATAGTTCGAATCATAGATGATTTGAATTTGACGGTGGAGTCTGGGTTTAAGAATATTTTAGTAACCTGGCATTTGTTGATGTAAAAAAGCCTTTGGTACCTTGCCTTATATTTATCCTTAACAAACTTGTGAATGTGAGTGATGGAATTGTTTTTACAACTAAGAAACTATGGAAAAGACCGCTTCAAGTTACAGAACTTTTGTTCAAGAAATATTCAACAGGTTCGTATCTGAAATCGAAACACAAACATTTCATATTATAACCAAATATTTAATTCAATATTTTCAATTTTTTAATTCAATTCAATTCTCAATTTAGTATGTTCAATATTTTCATATTAGATTGGACAAGATATGTTAAGGGAAAAAATACTTCATAAATATGTTTATCTTGTATGGTATAGAGCACTACTTTTTTGCAAGCATTGCTTTCTTTTATGAACTCTTAACATTTGTTGTCACAAAAGATATATGCAACATGTCTAAACATGTATGTATGTCCACAAAGATAATAGTTTTTAATTAGGTAATATCAGTGTAATGAGTTTATCATCTTACATATGCTTTGTTTATATAATGAAGTGTTTTTTTACAGATCCTACAATATTTACCAGTTCAAATCTTGAAGAGTGATGGTGATCTAAATAAACTGTTACCTGGCCTCTCTGACCCAAGTAACCTCCAACATAAAATACAGGTAATTGCTTAAGTTTTCCCCAAACGAAAAACTCAAATTTTGCAAAATTTACAATCCTAATGTTTTTAGTTTAATTTCTCTAAGATTAAGTGGTAGTGTGGATCATACTGTTGCTTGGAAGTATTAGTTTAAGGTACCTCTATTCTTCTCATATTTATATCACATGCATGTTTATATCTCTATATGTTTATGTTTGATGAACTTATAATTCTTGCAAATATTAGTCTGGAATATACCCATCACAATGCTTATTACATTTAATTTTTAACAATGTCAACTGTAAGGTAACTTGTAAGCATGCAGTTATTAAGGAAGTGTTTAATTTTTTTCAGGTTATTGACATAGTTTTAGAGGTTTTAAGGAGAGAACCCACATCACTGAGTCACTGTGGAAATATAATAAGTAGGGTGTGCCTTGAGCTGCCTCGCATGCCTTCCTATGCCGTTGTGAGATGGTGCAATGACAGTGTGGAATCCATTATAAAGGATAGTGATGTGAATATGATGTTAGTCATTTCCTTTTTTATCCTACATAATAACTCTTAAGTTTACAGATTAACAATTTTATTCACATCTATAAATCTGAGGGCATTATCTATGCCTTCTCAACCAAGAACAGTGGTCAATTTTCTGACTTCATCACTACACATACATCTTGATCATATAGAGTACAGAAACATTCAAATAAGGGATCTTGTTCTTTTATCTTATGTATTGATTGGTTAAGTGTCTGGTACTTGAAGAAGATATATTGAAGAATGCATTGAGATCCTTAATTCTGTGTTAAAAAGCTAACTTAGATCCTTTAAAAAAATTAAAGTTACTATGTTGTTTAAGGTTGGTTTTTTTTTATGTAAAAGGCTGGCAAACATCCATACGGCCCACCTGGTGGTAAGTGGTCACTGTCGCCTTTGGACACGTGCAGCATCCAAAGAACTGCAAATGCGTTGTCGGCCTTGAAGAACTTGATAGACACTCTTTTTGAAGAACCCCATATCATAACACCTTGACTTCTTTCTGTGTGAAGCATATATCAAACATTAAACTCTCATAGTGCTGGATGGTAGGCGGCTAGGCCCCGTGATCGTCAAGTTAGCGTTAGAGTCGAGTTAGCTGCGAAGAGAGTAAACACCCAAAACATCGGCTTTCGCCTTTGCAGTTACGGCCAGATTGTTATCCGGTCTTCGCAATGGTGAAATCGACGGCCGACTGAAGTTACCCTCAACGGCATTGACGAGCGACCAAAATGCACGACACCCTGAAGGGTAAGCGATTAAGCGCTCACCGATACTAGTGATATGCTCGCACCTTGCTCTGGCTTATTATTTTCTTGGTTGACCTGGAGACGGCGTTGAATATCCTCCTGAGTTGAGATGTATTTTGATCTCCAGTAGCATGTACCGAAGCCTAGTCCCGGAAGGCGGCTTGCTGTTGGCGAGTAGCCTCAGCGCACCGCCTACCGAACCAGGGTTGACTGCGTCCACCGATGGGAATAATAGAGCTGCGAACGAAGAGTTCCATGCCCTGTTGGATCACATCGGCCATAGATTCGGCGCATGTATCTAGATCATCGGATGCTGCCTCCATGGGTATGATGCCAAAAATTGACGGAATTTATCCCAGTCTGCTGATACTGACTGATAGTGCCAAACACGCCGTGAAGCAGTTCCGGCTATAACAACGGTGTGGTGGACTGAATTAAGCAGTGATCTGAGAAACCTAATGAGGCCCCGACTAACACTTGGTGTCTGGCAGAATGGGTAGTCATCAGAAGGACCAACAAAGAGGCGGTATGGTCCTCTACATCTGGTACTCTGGTTATAGCCTGTACAACTTGTGAGAAACCATAAGCCAGGTCAAAGTTATGAGCAGTACTGCCGGCGAAATCAGTGACTCGTGACCCTAGCTAGTCTGTGTGATGGGCCTTAAAGTCACCTAGAATGACTGTGTGAGCACTTCGTCGGTCGCCTGTCGGATATGCTCAAATAATCGAGCTGTTTCCGCATCTCCGCTATGGGACCTATAGATGCACGCGTATACACCGGAGTGATCTCTACAGTCCATGCGCACCCACAGAATGGAAAGGTCCTTAACTTCAAGGCTGTGTAGACGGCGGCACATGACGTCCTCCCTAATGTACGTCCAGACTCCTGCTCGACAAGTAAAGGAGTGCTCCAGTCGATAGCCCGGGTGCTGCAAATAGGAGGTGTCAGCGGGGTCGGATATCTGTGTTTCCGTCAGGAACAACAAGGCCGGCTTTGCCGTCTCAAGTTGGTGGTGGACAGAATTGATATTAGAATGGAGTCTCCTAATGTTGCGCATGTCCACTTTAAATGTGGAAGGGGATGCCCCGGGACAACGTTTTCTTTTTGTTCTACAGCCCATGGTTTTTGTATTGAGTGTAATGAGAGACGAGATTGGAAAGATACTGTGGGTGGTTAACAGGACAAGACACAGGCCGTTTGGTGACGCTCTCCCCGAGGTAGTATGGCTTGCTGGCTCGGAGGACGGAAATGCCACCAGTCCTCCCGAGCACGACTATAGGACTAGGAACTACGACTAGGAAAGGGGGCAAAGGGGAAAACTGGTAACTCCAGGTGGCAGGCGAAACACCACATGGTCATTTCACGACTGATTCACACTGGAGGGTGGTAGCGAGCCAGTCAGGCGGGAGGCCTTACCACCGCACGTGGAGGGATACCTGTAGTATTAAACTAGGTGGTATCCGGCACCTAGAGACCTTCTAAAAAGGGACCGAACGTCAGGGCCCGTTAACCAGCAGGGTGTAGCGCTTGCAGGTGAGGCTGACTTGGGCTCTAAGATAGGATTGATTCCCTTACACTCCATATTTTGTATATCATAAAATATATCACCTTTTATATTAATTGCAGTTGGCGAGACGTTCTACCAGAGTGTCTTAATGCGATTCAGTCACTGGATACAATCAGCTACAATAGCTCCACCGTGACAGCCGCCGAGTACAGGACACAGATCTTGGAGAAATTACTGCAATGTAAGTGGAAGAGAAACCAGTTGGTGCAGCTAACAGCTATGTTCAAGTAAGTTTTAAGGATAAACAGAAACAAAAAATAAGCGTGCACTTCGTCCGTGTGTGTAAAATAATATTTGGATACCAAAAAATATGAGTAACAACAAAATATTTTTTGTCTGTATAATAAAGCTCTAAAATTACTGGCCAGACTGAATTCCTTATTTCTATTACTTAAGGCAAGTTGAAGCCAACAATATGTGTGAAGCTGTGAAGTGACTGAAAAACTTTGTACTGTACATATCAGAATGCACGGGTTCAGTGAAACACCAAAAGATTTCAACACAACAACAACAACAACACACTTCAACACTAATAAACAGTTGTAGTCACACTCATTGATCGCAGTTATTTACTAATGAGCAGTTCCACATCAGTCTTCAGAAGTAGCAATTAATTGGAGTCTAGTCTCAAATAAGACTGTAGTTTTGTCTGAAGTAGTTCACCATAGATCTCTAGGTAGTCTATAGACATAGAAGAAAAAAGTGCTGATCAAATCAACTGATTTATTTTTGTTTTTATTATAGAGATTTACAGCTGACCCGCCTGGAACATAGAAAGTTTGTTGTAAAGATATGTTCATTTATAGCAGACATGTCTCCAGACTCATTGCCTCCACTTGTACATCAACTGTTAAAGTGAGTGTATAATCCAATTAATAATAAGATTACTTTAGATTTTCATTTGTTACAATATGATTGATTGATGGGATTGTAGTTCATTTTTTACTTATAAGGTAAAAAAAAGGCACCAAGCTGTTACAAAGAAGAACTTTAGGAATAAGACAATCCATTATCAACCTTATAGCTATTAAGATCATGTAATGAGGGCAAATAAATGGATTTTATTAATAAAAAAAATATATGTATTAAAAAGATCAACTAAAACTGTTTAAACACTATTGAAGTGAGCCTACAGGAAGAAAAGACAGTACTTTAAAAATTATTACTTCTTTGCAGGCTTTGTAAGTTATACAACGTGGAAGTGGTTCTGGCGCATCTAAGCCATTACTTCAACACTCAACTCTATAGTAAGAAGACGGTCTCCCAGGACACAGAGTCATCTACCATGGACATTGATGATATTGGTGAGATTGACAGGCTCGACTGTGATTTATTTATATTCTATTGTAGATAGGGCCGGGGCATATTTGACCATGCTACTTCAGCGCGGGTATAAACCGGTTCGGTAGCATAAAAAAATTTAAGTTACATGTTGGCCCCTCCCTTGAATAAACTTACATCTTTTCATTAACGATGTACTGACCCGAACATGATTTTAGAACAATTCAGCGTACCGGAGTTGCACAGTTGTTTATCGACGTGCATCTATCACACGATGGACGCGGCGGAGCCGGAGTCGTTGCGGCGACAGCTGAAGGCGTGGCCGCGGTCGCAGCTCACGAGCGAGCCGTTCGTCTTCAGCGTAGCGCTCGCCATGGTGGACAAGGGGACGGAGTTCAAGACCGCGTGCTTGGATGTGAGGCTTACAATAAATACAATGCGGTTCCTGACAGATGTTTTTCTAACAGTTTGTTGACCCCATCGCGTATTATACAAATCTATATCTGTACTAATATTATAGAGTGCGAATTTTGTGAGTATATATAATAAAAATTATATATTTATATTAATTATTGTATATATATTATATCTATATATATAATAAAATTATAACTGATCGCTTTTTGTACTTGAACGATATATGAGAAAAAATATTATTAGAGGGCCTTTATTAACGCAATAGAACCCACAACAATGGTTCTTAGATTTTTTGTCTGCTTGTCTGTGCGTTAGTTCGCGCTAATCTTAGAAACGGCTTAACCGATTTTATTCTGATTTTCACTAATGTATTGCAGTAAGCGTCACTTTATATTAAAAGTTTGTTTCATCGGAATCCGTCTATAACTAAAAATGTTATAAATTAATTGAAAATAATACGTGTACTATTTCTTAGCGTAAGGCGTTGTTTTTCCGAAGCGAAGCGAGGGCAGTTTGCTAGTTAATAATATAGATTATATTTCTGTATGTGTACAGGTGTTACGGTCAGCCGTAGAGCAGTCGGTGATGGACGAGATTCGGCGAAAGGAGTCTGCCTGGATGCGTCATGTACTCTCCGCGCACTTGAACGTCGACGAATTGTTCAAAGAACTTATCACTGGCGGGTACGTCACATTTATTTACTAAACAATTTATATTGTACTTTATACTTATAAAAAGGTTATAGTACAGAGTATTTATAGTACTGGTTCTTTCGAAACGAAACCCCTGGGAATCTAGTCATGATCTGAAGATGTAGAGGCAGATACATCTGTCTATGATAAAGCGTGAGTTACAATTTACAAATAGTTTATGTTTACAAATATGGTTGTTTGTTGCTTTGTTATATCTAATTTTGTTAATCATAAGTAAAGAACTTATTTATAATTACAATTGTAGGTATTTGTAAAAGATCCTGTCCCTAGCGCCATCTACTTACAACCACGGGTCTTTTACGGACCAATGTAATGATAACAGAAGTTCCAATTGTACTAAATTAAATTTAAAGTTGATTCGTATTTTAAGTTAAATTCTTGTATTTACAGTGAGTTTTATTAATGTTTTGTGTGTCAAGTAATCCATTAATTACTTACGTAGTACAAATGTTGTTTCACACCAATACGAAGATGGCAAAAACTCAAGAACAGGAAGAAATACAGGCCGCTTGCCGCATTTCGATAACAATGACAGAACTTTGTTTTAATTTCTGAATATTCCGTGTTTTATAGTGGCAACCATCGCTCGTCAACTTGGATGGGTTTGATAAACTTGAGCTTCGCGCTGCTGAGTGGGGCGCGTGGCCCAGAGGCTCGGGACTGCGCGGCCCACGGTGCGACGGCGCTGGCACGGCTGGTAAAGGCGCATTCCTGCACTGCGCCACAGATACTGTCGATGCTAGCCGACAAACTAGCTGCCGATAGCTCCAACTTGCAGTATATAGGTATTCGAAAATATGATTTTGAACTTAATTCTTGGTTGATTGGATATTTTACTTAGATTCAAGTACTTATGACGGATATGTTGTATGGATACGCGACTGAGTTGTACGGTTTGGTGAAATGCTTGACAGGGTGACAGAAGATAACTCGCCCTAATACATTCGTCTTTAGAACAAAATTAAAGTACTTTGCATCCATTACATCTGAAGTAGCCGGTGGGTTGCGGTTATCTTCATTTCCTTCTGTTTTTGATATTAAATGTATGTAAACATTAAATGTGTTACATCATGTTGAGTCACATTGAAACCATCTTCATTTAACTTTAATTAACTTCCGGGACGAAGACCTGGAGAGTAATACAGGTAACCTTAGTGAAGACTTCAATAATGAAAAAACTTTGTTGTCGGGTCATGGGTGTGTGATATCATATATGTGCAAGTCTATTTCACCTGTAATACAAGGAATCCTGGTGCAAGGTATGAGTGTGTGAACATTTATTTATATTTATCAACTGTTAAAGTTCGCTCACCTCCATTGTAGAATGTCTCCGGTTGCTGTGCAAGACGGCGCCTCTCTCAGTGGAGCCATGTCCCGAACTGAGGAACATCCTGGAGAGTTGTCAGCCGACGTCCGGCGCGGACGGTGTGTTTGCGGCCGTCCATCCGCTCATAAACTATAGCGAGCGGATCCGGGACACTCTCGTCATGAGTTGCCGGAAAGGACTCTACTCCAGGTGCGATATCGGTTCCTTTCTTTTCAACTAAAAATCAAAAATAAACTGGACACATGAGACGCAGTATGAAATGAAAATATAGGCTCAGAGAAACTTATTCGGATTTATCTGAATATTTAGTTTTAAAGTTAGCATACATGAACAATGATAAAAAGGGGAGAGCCTGTATCTTGTTGACTACGCGTTAGTGTTGCAACATTGCTATTAAAACGTGCAGGCGTTCACACTTTCACAACTTTTTATTTTTTCGTAATTTTTTCGATTGTGCCTAAAAAAACGGGTAATTACGGGTCATTTATATAGATTACGGTAAAATTACGGGTGACCTTGATCAATGTTTTTTTATTTCTTTATACTTCAAAATAATTAAATTGCATGTTTTCCAAAGTGTCAAAACTTTTTATACACTTGTAAAGATAAAATACATGATCTGTATAGCTTTTTTAAAGACAATTATTGATACTTACTTATATTCATTTCGTTAGGGCGCGCATTGCCGTTCAGTGCATCCCATCAACGGTCGACGGAAACGTGACGTAGCACCGCGGTTCTGGTCTGGTGCGAATTGATTTTGATCACACAAACTGTTGATATTGCGCAAATTAAAAAAAAATATATCCCTACTTGTACGACACGGATGCCTGCTAGGAAAGAATAGAGAAGCAGCGAATAAATGTGCTAATTCGAGCTGCATCCTGAATCCCCCGTTCCCAGAGATTCTGCACATCGCTGCCTCGCCGCCGGCGGCATCCTGACGGTGCTGAAGTACCTTCGGGTGAGCGGTGCCGCCGTCACCAGCACCCAAGAATATGACGACCACAGCTCCCAGTGCTCGCAGACCTACATGAGCGTGGTCACCGTCGACGTGCACGCCAGTCAGATTGGCGCGAAGTAAAATTTATTATATTATATATATTTATTTATTTATTTATTACTGTGCTAGTACTAGATAAGTCACTAGATGGGTTTAATACAGTATCCAGCTTAAAAATATCGCTTGCTAAACGTTTAATAACATTCATATGATAGTTACATGACGAAGTACCACGTGTTTTAATGTAAAAATAAACTTTAATATTAATTATGGAAGCTTCGTATATATGTGGTCCGCGGCGAAGGAATTATTTTTCCTAACAATACAAACAAAATGTAATATACAAGATATTGTTTTTTAATTATTAGATACACAATTCTATAGCAGTGTTCTAAGTGACAGTTCTATGTATATACCTTCTTCTTCACGTGCCATCTCCATCAAGGAGGGATAGGTTTTCACGTTGGTGACTGCATTTTTGAATCAGTCGTTAGTTATGAAAAAGTCGATCTGATGTGTTATGTCATGAGTTATCTTGCCGGCAGGTGATCGCCTAGTATATAATCGTCTCTTTGGATGTTCGAACCAAGTGTTAGTGATAATTAAATTAGTGTCAGCACAAAAATTCACAAGAATAGACACGAAACGCATGTTGTTGCATGTCACTAAACTCTAAGGGTACATTGTTATTAGTTTGCATTATATGTGACTTTGTAAATGAGACAAATTGAAATACATATATAATTAAATAGATACTGTAAGCACATCTGGTTTCACAAACCTTCCTTGCTATATCTATAAATGGTATTCGCACTCGAAATGACTGTTACTCATTACATCACAGTTTGATTAATTGTGATTGTGTCAGAGGTTGGTTCTCGTAATTCTATTAATTAAACAAATATTTATTTAATGACAGTTGCAGAAATCCAGTGTAAATTAAATTTTCATCCTATTACCCATTTAACAGCATGTGTATACTATTTTTTTTTTCCTGTTTTGCACGGACAGATTTTTCCCGTAATGAAAAGTATACTTCATGATGAGGCATAATATAAGTGACAAATATGCCAATTATCTTTTTAACCTGTTCAGTGATTTGTATAGATATATGTAAGACAGACAAAGATGCCAACAAAAATATGTTTTTTCTCTATACCGATTACAAAACTAACCAATATACTATATTTTTCATGTTTAACATACAAATGGAGCTCCATAACGGATTTATTATTAGTATACATTGTTTATTTTCACATCACGATTCCACCATCGTTAAAATTTTTGTATTTAGTCTAGTTGCTCGTGTCCACATCGTTCGGGAATTATTAATTATTATACTTGGTACATAGCCTATGTCGATCCGGAATAATGTACCTTTCACATATTAAGAGCGTAACGGGTGCGTGGTTTCCAACATTATTTTCCGTATAAACGTTAACTCACAAAATTTGCAACATCTCTTAATAATATTATATTATAGATGGCCGATATGTACCGTGTATTTCCAGTGTCAGCTCCCGAGTGAGCAAGGACACCATCTGTCACGAGATGGTGTCGATACTGCGGCGGTGTCTTGGACAAGATGCCAACGTCAAGCGGTTATTGTACACCCGTAAGTTTGTTTGTTTAACCTTTATTGAAAATAAATAAAAAAATGAATGTCTCAATGGGCGGAGTGAATAAGTTCGTTTGTTTTGGGTTTTAGAGTAGTACTAGCGGCCCCGTCCGACTTCGTTCGGGTTGGACTATTAATGATAGGTATATACTTGATTATTAAAAATTTCATATTTTTTGCCTTGATTAGATATCATTAGGTTTACTGATATTATATACAGCCTATCATCTGCACAGTCACGTTTCCTCACTACATAGTAATTTTCATTATGATCGGTCAAACTGTTCTAGAGTTATAATGGGACATGCAGGTAGATAAAAAATTTCATAATTGTAAAATTGACGCAGTGTGTCGTAAAATGAATATTTGTCATGAAATTTGACAAAAAAATTAAATGTACAGACAGAGAGACATTACAAATTTATATAGATAGGTAAATTTTATACAGCCTATCATCTGCGCAGTCATGTGTTCTCACTGCACACCAATTATCATTACGATCGATCAAGCCGTTTTTGGGTTATATCGAGACATACACGAAAAATTCAACAGATTCATATAATGGTATAGATATAAATATACATATATTTGGGATTCGATGCCGACTGAGGCAGTTTATATGACAGGTCGATGGCTCTTCAGCGGTCAGTGGTCGGGATGTGTGTGTGTGCTTCCGGGGTGTGCGAGTCATGGTTTGTCATATGTGTACCGTAAACAATACCACAGGAAGTATACCATCGCAGCAGTGTACCAACATTACAAATGTTTAAACATCAGAGAAGGACATTATGTAACGAATATTAATCTGTCAAATTAATTTAAATCAGTTGTTAAAATGTAGGGACGCCACAAATTTCGTTGAAATGGCTGTTATTGTTTGTTTGGCCGAATTGGGGCGGCCTACAATACTCCCCCGATTCCATGCTGGTAGATCAGGGTGTCGTAAGAGGCGACAGAAGCCGGCCTGCTTGGTGGTAGGGCTTCGAGTAAAGATTATATTAAGTCATTAATATTATTGGTGGTATTATTATCTTTCCGTGAAGCCTGCCTGGCTAGCTACCACCCTCCTGCTTGAGTCAGCCGCCAAACGTCTCGTCGCGTTCCGGCTGCGGGCTTGAGAGCCAGTGTTTTCATTCTTACCTTCCTCTCATTTCCTGGCCTACAACACATCAGTGATACCTTTGGTTTTACTGATGTCCATGGGCGACGGTGACCACTTACCATCAAGGTGGTTCGTACTCGTCTGCTCGTTTGTCGGCTATTAACATAAAAAAAATTTCATCCATGCTCAAGTCTAAATCAAAATGCCTTGTATATGATGCCCTGGTATTACACACGACTATGGGCAGCAGTGACCACAGGATTGCCACTGCTCTTTTAAAATGTATGTGGAAATTTTGTAATTGTAAATTACGCACAACTTTATGCTATTACTATAGTGTGCACGCTTGATTGGTTCTCAGCCTCTCTCTTTCCATTGATAGGTGTGCTGAAAGAAATTCGTTTCGTAAATAAACAGCGTCACTGTACAAAAAGACCCTGTTTAGTTTTTTTGTAATTATATTCTATCTATCTGTCAGTTTTAAGTGCTAGATGTAGGCCCTCCACTAGTGATGCTATCGCTACCGGTCTTTGCCACTCTGATTTCGACGGCTGGCCGTTGTTTTCTTCAGGTCATCAGTCCACCTGGCCGGAGGCAACCTAGGCTCTAATTACCAAGGCGTGGACGCCACTCGATGACTTCTCCATCGATTATCATTGTTTAGAACGATTGCAACACTGGCATTGATTGGCCCGTTGCTACTTCAGTATCCAGTGAAGATAAATTATGAAACAATTTAAAAATCAGTTACTGTAATTAACAATGAATGATGTTGACATCTCTACTGTAGGGTGGTATTCGTGCGTGAAGGACAAACCGAGTCTCCACAACACGCTGTTGGAGATGTTGCACGAACACCTCGGTCAGTACCTGCCCGAGGACGGCGACGTCACCTTACTGATCGACAAGTGCGTGCAAGTCACCCCCACAAATGCTGTGTTGATTGTGAGTTTAACAATGATACAATTAGTTATTTTATTTTATTTAAAATCAGATCTGTAATTTGTTAATGTTCAATATTTTTTTTGATTTATTTATTATCATTATAATAATTTTGTTATTTATAAAGTTACTATTCGTACTATTAGTATTATCATATCAAGAATTTAAAAAATACTTAGTTTACTTTAACAATAATCCTTTACATCGTAGTGTTAAATTATGATATAAACAATTAATGCAGAAACTATGAAGTTTGAATGAGTTTGAGTTTTTAAATTTTCGTTAAACAAATATTTTTGCATTAATTACATTTTACCTCTACTTGTTATTTAAGAATATGTATGTAGAAACGATTATGACAAAAAAAAAGTATAAAACGTTCTTGCGTGCGTTGCGTTACTTTACATATTAAATGCACGAATGTTAGATACAATTAAAAGCTTTATACGTATCAGAATACATTTACGTTTTTCATCTCCAGGAACCATTGGGATACTTGCTATATTTAATCGCTCAGCTGCTCCAGAAAACGCCGTACGACGACGTGGAGAGTATTCTGGCGAGCCAACAGCAGGAAGAAAATTTGCCCAGGGGGAAACTGATGAAAATCATGGCGGATCTCAGCAAGTGCAACTTGCTGGCGCAAATTGATATGGTGATAGACTTAAACTGACAGCCTTTGAAGGATTAGTTTTTACTAGACATTGACCCTACAAGAGGTATTTTTCTTCTGCTATTATTTAGGCGCATATAAAAAAAATTGAAAATAAGAACACACTATACTATTCATATTTCTTCTTATTGTGAATAACCATAGATTGAATATGAATTATTAAAGCACAGTAAAGAGCCGTAATTTTTGGCCAAGATCCCAATACATAGTTACGTTAGCCGTATTCGTGTTGGATCTCTTAAACTGTCATTGATAATATATGGAAAATTCAAGTGTACAGGATTCCTCAAGATGTTTTCTTTTATTAAATGCGAAAACGAACATGATTACGTAAAATACAGGATTCGAAATTCTTTGACATTTTGTTCCCTTCCTATTTATCTGGCCCTCCCCACCTTTCTTTTGCCCTCAGCTCGACTCTACTTAACTTAGCTGAGTTTGTAAGGAGCTCCTCTACTTTCCACTCAATTTAATCAGATTACTGGGACTACTGCGACAACTCATAAAGTCCACTAAACGGTTTCCAGGAGAATCTCAAAATGTCGGACACAACAGTGGAGTGTAAGGCGAACTACATCAAAGTCCAACAGCTATTGCAGATATACGAGGCGCTGGTCGCGCACCACCTGATGCAGTGGAGTCCCAGCGACGGCTACGCTGCTGAAGTATACCATCTGTACAAGGAGTACATGCAGTTGTTTGACAATACAAAGGTAAGGGTAACATGAGGAAACGTGGTAGAATTCGCCAACTCCCCTGGGACGAGACTGTCCCGTTACTTCTATGGCGAAGCCTACTTTGGTTAGGGAGTTTGGGATCCGCGACACACGTTCATACACTCCATATACTAACAATATAATGCCACTGTTTTAAATAATTATTCATTTAAGAAACACGATTCATATAATACATAGTTATTCGCGAGCACCCCAACGTTTTTATACCACATAAGTTGTGAGATTAATATAACCTATATTACACTTATCAGTGGTGTGTGTTACCGCCGGTATGTATGTGCTATATTTTGGTAATTGATTATTTCAATCAAGCGGTCGTGCTGTATGAGACCCAAGTTTGTCTTGTCAATATTCCTATTATCGTGTATTCTATAAAATCAACAAATTTAATTTTGTTTTACAGTCACCAACTAAAGTCTCGAAGAAAGCTAGCAAGTTGAATGATACAATCGATTCGGTTAAGTCCCGCAAGAGCCAAGCGTCCAGTAAATCGCAGAAGGGCTCGGCCGCGAAGGAGAAGCCGAAGAAAACACTAAAGGCCGTTAAGGACAAATGTGCCTTTAAACCACTGCCGTGCTTGTGGGATTTGAAAATTTGCTATCGGATTTTGGAAATTCTTTACAGGTAATTTATCAAAAATGTAAATTTACTAGCCATCCCTGAGTCCAATTACTTGTTTCTTGTGTATTTTTATATGTCTGGTACAATGTATATTTGCCCCTATTACTGATTGTCGTGCGCGATTATTTATCAAAAATTCGCCAGCAACGTTGTCTGCAAAATTTTTGGCAATAGTCCAAATCCTATGGTCCAGGGTATCTTTATTACATGAAATTTCGTTTTTATTCTTGTTCTTCATGCTGTGGCTGTCGTTGTTTTGGTGTATAGGAAATACTGAACTTGCCAAGGTTAATTAAAATTACACGTACTAGACAATACTGTATTAAAATTTATTCCTTTGATAATAAATAATAATAATAATAGATACATAAATGTTTATTTATCCCGCACTAGGATTCCCAGTGTTGCGGGTGGCATGGACACACACAAATTGACATTACAAACACTCATGACCCGAGAACAAATATTTATCTGTGACATAAATGTCTGGCCCGGCTGGGAATCGAACCCGAGACCCTTCGCTCGGCAGGTAGGGCACACTACCAACTGGGCTATGAGGTCGTCATAATAAGTATAATGCTTTATAAGTATAAATATACTTTATAAGTATAAAGTATTATACTTTTAACGACTCGAGGCCTCGGTTGCTGTGTGAAACCTTCGGAATTTCGTATCGCATCAGCGCACTCCCAACCCGTTATTAACATACGAGTTCGTTCCCCTAAAATTTACACTTTTTATTTTAGGAACCTAATTTTCGGTATTTCACCATTAATTAATGAGCTTTACGATATCAACCTTCCGATCTTATATTAAAATGAGTCCATGTATAGTTTGATATCTTCGACAACCGTCCATTTACTGATTTATCATTATGAAAAACTTGGTTCGAATATTTCGTTAAATCGGATTCATGTGTACATTGAGTCATGAAGGTCTCTTTATCCTGCAAGTGATTTCAGCTCGGAGGTCGCGTGGTCGTCGACGGAGCAGCGCACGTCGTTGCGGGGGCGCGGCGCGGTCCACCGCTGGGTGTCGCGCACGGTCGCCGCCTCGTTGAGCCGGGAACACGATACTGCGCACGCGCAGGCGCATGCCCCTCGTATCGCGACGCTGCTCTACAAGTGTTGTCTGTGTCAGTGAGTACCCTGTGTTTTCACTTAATTTAAACATATTTAAGGTTTACTCATTATTATCAAGGAAATTGTAATCATGTTATATTAAATTGCCCTGCAACTGCATGTTATTGCAATGCAATTTAAATATATAAATAAAGTCAAAAAGAGAAGACAACCGCTCCACGTATATTAGATCGTTATACCATTTAAATTACTAGTCAATACGGTAAGACACGGTTCCTAAAGCCCTAGGCTTGTTTTTTTATGTAAATAGCCTACAAACGAGCAGACGGGCATCCTGATGGTAAGTGGCAAAGGTATCATTGATGCGTTGTCGGCCAAGAAATAAGAAGAAAGAACGAAAACACTGGCTCTCAAGCCCGCAGCCGGAACACGACGAGTCGTTTGACGGCTGACTCAAGCAGGAGGGTGGTAGCTAGCCAGGCAGGCTTCACGGAAAGATAATAATACCACTAATAGTATCAATGAAAAGTTTTTTGGGCCACCGACATATGCTGCTACGAACCAGAGAATTCAGTGTGTGAAAGACCATATATTTATTTTGTTTATTTGACAGGTTTAAAGATATATATGACTTCGACGACGAAGCGGCCGTTGGGTGTCTGGAAATGTTCGACGAGTGCCTCAATTTGTTATGTTCGCCGAAGTACAACTGCGACCCGGCAACGTACTTGTCCAAAATAAGTAAGTTTTATCTTCCTATTAAGTTTCAGGGTGATTTATTCGGTCGCAGTAACATTCTTTACCTACCCGGCAGCTAGGCTGGCAGCAACCTCGTAAAATCACCCGCAAAACGTTTTTGAGGTGTTTCAGTATCAATGTCGTTATTCCGTTTGCCGATGGCTGTGGTGTAACGGACGGCCAGTTACTTATTAAAAAAGGTTACTTCAATCGTGCTCTAATCAATCGACACGGACAATGGACTGCGCCGGTCCAACTGATGGACAAATTTAAGTAATGTCAGACGTTGTTAATGATCACATAACTTCGGAAAGGCTCGACCGTTTGAAGTAATGCATTCACAATATATTTGTTTTGTTGAGTTCACAGTTACATTAGGACCCGATTAAGTGTATTAATAATATTGATTAACCAGTTACATTTACTGCCCTCTCAGCCGACGTCGACACCATCCCAGCGTTGAATAAGGCGACGATATTGAGCAAATTACGAGGCATATTATTGAATAGCGAGTACTCCATGACGCAGAAAGAATCGGCGGTCAACAAGAGACTAGTGAGGGCGATCACCGAGGGCCTCGTCACCGTTCTCAAAGTCCCTACGGATTTTCATTTTGACTTGAGCAAGGTATATATATATATATATTTGTACTTTCGCCTAGTGTAATAAATATGGTCGGTGAAAAATAAACGAACTTTTTATATTGAAATAATGTAATTTTAACTTGTTAAAAATGTAAGGAGACGTAACAAATTTTGTATGAAGATCACAGAGCAGAAAGGGTATAGACAAGATTTATCCTTAGCCACAAACTAAAATAAAGATTAAATGTATTTAATATCATAAACCGCATTCAAGTTACATAACACGAAGCTAAATATTAGTTTTAAGATACCTCTTTCCTATAGCCTAATAAATAATTATTCGGCTCGAAGGAACAAAGAATGATACGATTCTCATCCCAGCGCGTAGGCTCCAACAATTTCCAAGAGGCTGGTAAAATCGCACTCATCTCACAGATTATATTTTCTGAGTAGGAGATAAGCAAGCTGGAGAATCATGTGCGTGAAACGGACCAAGAGTGCATGTCGCTTGTGGTGCAATTGCTGGCAGTGGCCGCCGCGGAGACCTGCGAGACCACGTTGCTTGATGATTTACTAGCGAGGCTCGCGGACGTGCTGCCCGCTGCACCCGAAGTTCCTGTGAGTATCACGACACTAATGTAACAAAAATCCTATTAATGATTTACAAAAAGTTTTAATTTAATAACACTTTCAGTGACTACCCCTTTTCGTTCGATTAATAATTTTAATTGGATCTATAACACTTGTTCGATGGGACAGAGAACTGCTGCACGATTTGACTATAGAATTGACACAGCTCAATATTTCCGCTGCATTGCGATTTTAAGCTTCGTATGCTGTTACTATCAAATTCGTTCAACTTAGTTTGGACTACACCTTATGTGTCTTTCACCAACGTATTGAATTTGGTAATGGGTTGCAATATACTTAGGAACAGATGAAATGTGTGTTCGTATTCTAATTGCATATCGGTTAAAATTAATATTTGTTTAGGCAAAAGTAAATCTATTTTGTGCCTTATTGAACATCTAACATTCACTACTTATAATTATCAATATAACATATAAAAATCACAATGAGTATGCGTGTGTAGAGCGACGACACGCAGAACACACAAGAGCCGGTGGCGTTCCGGTGGGTGCGGGCTGGGGTGGCGGGGGCGCTGCGCACGCACGTATGCGCGCACGTTCGTACGCGGCTGGATTGTATCAAGCACACGATAGGTCGTGCGCGAGATCTCGCCGCCACGTTGCCGCTCACCGTTGCTAGAAACCGTGTCGCCGTCGAAAAAGGTATGGCTTTAGTACTCGAATAAACTTAAAAAAATAAAAAGACGTCCTGTGTATGGAAATAAGTCAATTATTGTGTTGTTAGAAAAAAAACTATTTGTGGAGTTTTTTTAGATTATTGTACTATCAATAAAGTTATTATTATTGAAATTCTACAATGTATCTAATTAAAAAAAATAAAGTATGTTTGTTGCAGATTTGAAGAAGGCCCGGGAGTCATGTATATTGCAGCTGTGTCAGTGTACGCGCGCGGTTCGCTCGTTGTGCGCGTTGCGAGGCGGCGCCGGCAGTGGGGAGGCGCGTGCGGCTGCGCTCGCGGCGTCTCTCGCTGCGCGTCTGCACGTGCACGCCGTTAACCTTCTGCGTACGATGGACGCTGCCGCCGCAGAGGATGCCGGGTATGGAGTTATGAATAGTGCTCCCCAAAACTTTTTGAACTCGTGAACTGCATTCGTTAACAGTGGCGTGATTAGGGTTTCAGAACAAGCCAGAACAAGGCAAGCCCGGTTGGGTGTTGTGGTTGTGGTAATTTCATTGTTTAGCTAATTTCAGAGCGCAAGCCGACCTTAATTTTTAGTGCTAATTGCTATGTAAATTAACAAAGTTGTATCTATATTTTGTTAGACTCGATAGCGGGCTAGAAAGAGAGATACGATGCTTGTCCGAAAGCGAGATTGCAAGCCAACGCATGCGAGTGAGATAGATCTAGATCTCCGAGGTCTCGTTGCCTGAGTGATGAGCGGTGCCGGCCGGGCGGTGCGAAATACGTTACCATACCTATAGTTTTGTTGGTATGTGTTTAAGTATTATGTGGCAAAATACTACGCCTTATGTGAAAAAACCGCCTGTGCTCGTTAAGTAAAAAAAATTCCCGCTTATCTCTCACAGACTGCAGAAACTCCTGAAGCTAATGGGCAATCCGTTGACGTCGGTGCTGCGTCAACTTCGCGAACGGCTGAACGGCAAGCTGGTGCCGCGCATGGTACACGCCGCCGAGAGCTTCCGCAGCCAGGTGTACCGCCTCGATAAGAAGGGTCACGTAAGTACTGGGCCGCGGCAAGTAGATGCTCATCGGCCGTGCATCTTTATATATATTGTACAAGTGTAGGATGAAAGGAAACTAAAAAATATACCTGATACCGTCCTTACGTTGCTTCAATAAACAATTGTACTAAGCACATACATCCTAAAACTAAGTTGTACAGTTATCTTCCTTTGTTTCGTTATTAATGATGCGTCATTGATTTTTAAATTTTATTCATGCATTTTATGTTATTCCATTCGGTGAGTGAATTCTACATGCAAGTATACATGTAATCGATTTAGCATGTCCGTTAGTAATTGTGTATCTTTTGGATATCTATACCAACATATTGGTTTTGTAAAAATGGTGATTCATATTTATGTTCGGATTCGATAGTGGCACTATAGTCATGTTGTTAATTTTTACTTTGTATATTGAAATGTATGATGAATATTTTAATATATGTATCGCATAGAAACGTCTGTCGGACCAGCTAGTAAAATGTATTTTTTTCGCAGTACGACTACCAGAAGTATGTGTCGGAACGCATCGCCATAGGTATGGAGATTCGCACTGACGGCGGAGGGAATACAACGGAGGCCATGGACGAGACGAGGGACTCGAACGAGAGGAGTGATTTGGAAGACGATATTGCGGATGTGGGTAAGGAAGCATATATTTAACTTTTTTTTATTTATTAGGTTCTTTTTGTGTTCTTGTGACAACCGGACTTTTTAAACCTTTTACGTAAATCCCAAAATGATTATACTGCGTTGTATTATAAGGAGATTCCCTATGTTGCAGATGGCATGAATATTTACTTATCACATAAGGTGCTGACAATGAACCTATTGGTGGCACCATTAGTTTTATAGATGTTGACAGGAAGTGATAATCACTTACCGTGTGATGGAATGTCTGCTTGTTTGCTTTCTTTACGGCATGAAAATGGCTGGGTTACAAAGAAATGCCCAACATTATTTTCATTTATTTGTGTCCTATATTGTATTCGTCATCTGTTTTTGTAATTTCCCTGATAAACATGATCTTATCCCATCGAGCCATTTATGGAGCCATACCCAATGATGTAATACGGTACCATTGAGCCGATCTGATGACGGACTCAGAAGGTCGGATCGGCATCTCTGTTCCGGCAGCTGTTCTTTCATCGAGTTTGGGCTTCACTAAATGTATTTCAACAAGTATATTAACATAAATATGTGACAAGTAAATTATGTTCATATAATTAATTTAACTTTTGTTACAGACTCTGATGCTGAGACTGTAAAAATACGCGGTGCGTTTGAAGATTAGATAAATATTTTTGTGAAGGTGTACTTAAGTGGAATATATTAAATGTGCCTTATATAATACTTTTTTATAATTGGTATGTACACGAGTAAAACGTACGGCTGCTCGAGACACACTGTTTATTCGTCGTTCATAGACCTAATACAGATATTAATTATGCATGAGTAATGTATATACAATAATAATAGCTGGATTAAGATTTTTTTTTAGTTTATGCCATATGAAAATTTAAAGTATTTAGCTTCTGCTTAGAGGGATGGTACCGCATTCTGTGCCAAAGATACATTATTAGTATATTCATAGTGTTTTAGAACATTGCACTTAACAAGGTGATTAGTTTATATTTTTTTATAAATAAAGTCACAAATGAAAATACATATTATTGTCACGAGATGACGAACACGTTAAAAGAAATGGGCTTTAATTTCAATTAAGAAATTTTCTTTGATTTGTATAGAAAATTCAATTTACAAGTACTTCTATTCTTTATTTACGCAACTAAGATTACATTTACGGCAGTGAAAATTTCGCTTCGCAATTATAATAGTTCCTAACCATCAATTGTACGTTGTACTTAGCGCGATGACGTTGTACACACATGACACGATACACAATACATTCATAATAATTTCTTATAAGTTTGATTTTGATGGATTACCTTCCATATTGTGCCTCTCATGACGTCATGAAAATATGACGTCGTTCGTATCTCTACGAGAATTATATCGTTCGAGATATTTAGTGTATGCACAACATAAACATGTTTGTGAATAATTACATCAGTCATGTGTACAGCAAAGCGATTATAACAACATATCATTAACCAGAGAGATCTCTGAAAACTACTGGAATGCGTGAAATATTTTTACATGATTTAATTTTTTTTTCATTGGTGTAATTAATTGATGAATGTCGCATGATACAGGGATGAGGCTCTTATTTCGACTACATAATTCTAAATCTTTAATATTAATTAATACTTTTAGTATAATCGAATCATTAAATCAAGTTTGTTTAATAAACATTAATACACAATATCCGAAGTTATTTATATAATATATAAATACTCGCTCGTTTCATTTGGTACAATTATTAGAATTGCGAAAATATATTCATAAATAGCATAATACAGGAAATACAGGAAGATTTTATACAAGTAAAGCTTTGTTGAACTCACCTGATTTCAGTCTATGACGTGAATAAAACCTGTTCGAACTGTGATGTGACCTATAGAGAAATGGCCTGTCTTGTGTAATGAGATTTTATCTGTAAGTAATTATATGTGAAAGTCAAATATATTTTTGTTACAGCAGTTTGTTTTTTATTTATTATCTACAGAAAGTTTCGCAGATGTAAATAAAAATGGATTGGTTTTATGTTACCAGAGGTGTCCAATTAAAATTGACACTAGAATTTTGTCGTCAAATGACGTGGGAGAATAGAGGATATTATGTCCAATCCCATGCTGGCAGAACAGGGTGTCGTAAGAGGCGACAGAAGCCAGCCTGCTTGGTGGTAGGGCTTCGCGTATGGATTATATTATCAGTATTATTATTAAGTTATTAACATTATTACTGGTATTATTATCTTTCCGTGAAGCCTGCCTGGCTAGCTACCACCCTCCTGCTTGAGTCAGCCGCCAAACGACTCGTCGTGTTCCGGCCGGGGGCTTGAGAGCCAGTACTTGCTTTCTAACCTTCTCATTTCCTGACCGACAACGCATCAGTGATACCTTTGGTCTTGCTGATATTCATCGACGACGGTGACCACTTACCATCAGGTGGCTCGTCTGCTCGTTTGTCGGCTGTTAACATAAAAAAAAGAGTTGAAAATATCTTGCTGATACTTGGTCTAATTACCTGTGATACCGGGTACCGAATTCTCTGTGATAATGCCTAGGGACAGTAATTTAACCATGAAACCTAAGGGGACTACTGATTGAGGTTTGGTATAAATATTTTACTAATTTATTTATATATACTCTACAAATATATTGCTACATTCTCACGATAGGTTTTTGAATTTCCGGGTGGCATAGACAAATAGAGATGAGGCATATATTTATATCTGCCATGTAGATAGTGTACTCAAATTAATCCAAAATTACTTTCTATGAAATGCAGTCATGTAATTATTTCGCATTTTCGTAACTTTTGGTTAATAGGGGGAATGACATTATTTACGTATTAAAAATAATAAAAATCCATCACAGTAACATGAAAAATGTATTAAGAATTGTAACTATCTCTTCTTTAATCGTTTATACTTCAATGTTTCTTAATTAAACTAGATTTAAAATAAAATACAATCCAAGAATGAATTAAGAGTGAAATATAATAATAATATCTTGTAAATATACAATATATCTTACTTGTATCTGAAAAATAATATAATTTTTTTTTTATTTACATCCAATATCTTTAATAATTTCAATTGTCATTACAAACAGTTTAACGTGATTATTGTTCAGCTGTAAGTTTTACAGACAAAAAATGTGATAAGAATTTTAGTAGTGACAATACTGATCGTTCGTTGTCCACAACTAACTGTCCAAATAAAAATTTTATATTATATTTTATTTTAAAATCGAAATTACATAAAATGTCAAGGTTAAATAAAACAATAAAACCATTATCTAACATCAAACTTTAACGGTATTCCAATTAGGAGTGTTATCACTGTTTGAAATAAAAAAACATACTTTTTCATATATAGCTCTTTCCAAATAACATATAACTGGTCTTTCCTTTTCTTTTCGCTACATCTTCTTGTAACTTGACCAAATGTCATCTTAATCAGTATTATTATTGTCATTAATATTATTACTAGTATAATTATCTTTCCGTGAAGCCTGCCTGGCTAGCTACCACCCTCCTGCTCGAGTCCGCTTCCAAACGACTCGACGTGTACCGGCCGGGGCTGGAGAATCAATACTCATCTTTCTCATCTCTTGGCCGACAACGAATCAGTGATACTTAGTGTTACTAACGTCCACGGGCGACGGTGACCACTTACCATCAGGTGGCCCGTCTGCTCGTTCGTCGGCTATTTACATAAAAAAACTGACTTGTAGATAATCGAGCACATCACCCAAAAACCACACACCTGTATCATATTTTAGTTTTTAATCACCTTAAAATCTCCGACTGCATTATAGTGATGTCATGTTATTTGGAGATAATCTTGGCAAATTTAGGAGATCCTCTCTTTCAGGTACTATTTCACATTCAGTAACGCAGCTGTTTTCTGATGTAAGATAACCATTTAAAGCTTCTTCGAAATTTGCTACGGGGTCCTTCCAGTTATGTCTATGTGCTCTGATGTCGAGTCGACACGAAATTTTTACTTTCAAGATCAACTATTTCATCAGCGTCTACTTCTGGTTGTTTAACATAATAATCTTAATTGGCTTTCATAGTTTCTTTATATCTGTAATTATTATTATGTAGAACTTCTCAATTACAAGATAGGACAATGCCTTGGAGCAGGCTGCTAAGTAATTGGAGTTTTAATGGTACCGACCGTGCGGCAAGGCGCTTTCATACGAGAAACATATCAAATTAAAATCGTAGGTACACTGTTCTTCTGAAAATTCATACATGAAGGTTTCAAGATAGACATAGTTAATAATAGTTTTATCAATATGTTATACATTTACAGTTTAGATGTAAAGAGCTGAATATTTCTTTTAATATTTGTAATAGGTAGTATTAATACTCTACAACAAGTATCCCTGAAGCAGACGTATCGTATAGTATAATATACTATAATATTATTATATCAGAATATAATTTGGATCATTTCCAAGAACTATATGGCTAAACTGATGACCTCAAGGAGACCGACCTCTGTAGAAAGGCTGATATTAGTCCTTTATGGAAACCTCGCATATCTACTTAGGTAAATTAATTCGCTAGCCCCTCCTAGTATTTTCGTTCACGGTAAGAGAACCGTGTTTAATTCTTATATCAATAGCTGGTTTACTAGTAGACGATACTCGATGGTAAGGCATCACCGACATCCATACACATCCATGTGCTACATAGGCGTCACTGAAGCGGTGCCAGCCGAGACGTCTGCAGTGAACACACTCATAATGGTTCTTCAACTCTGCAACTAATATATAAAATTCTTTCTCGGTTTATTCCAGTAGGATGATTCTGTTCGGAAATTTTGAAATTTTTAAGTAATGTAGTAGCATACTATTTTAAACTAATGTACGTTTCGTTCGCCGAATTTTTATGTATTTTTTAACAAAACAAGCAGGACAAGCACATGTATGACATTCACTGATGGGTTTTCTAGTTTGTTCTTCATAGTTTTTTTTTTTTTTATTTTGATTTACGAATGCATTGCATCTCACATGACATTGTATTCTGCTGCCATCAATTTAAAAATAGGGGAGATTGGGGAATTTGGTGCGTCAGCTCAAGCACTTAATATAATTAAAACTGCTAAAAGAAAAAAAAAACTAGTAAATCTAAAATTATACACAAGTTGTTAACTTAGAAACCAGGTAAGCGTTCTGTGGCAGCGTGATCTAACCTAATAAAGTCAGCGGAAATATTTGACGTTGTTGGCAATTGACTGCGTTAAATTGAATATTCTGTGAAATCTATGTATCAGTCCACGGCGGCCGGTTTCATGCGTATTAGTGTTTTTACTTTAGAAACGACATATCATGTAAATTGTTTTTGCCATAACAGTAAAACATTTTTCCCTCTAATTGCTTCGAACAGGCTGTTTTTCCAGGATATTATAACGACTTTCGTGTCAGTTTATATAGTAATTTCGATGCCGGTGTTCACCTCATTATCCAAACATAACCACCATTTACACTTACTGGAATTGATATGCATTTGTGTTGCCACAGTCCCATGAGTAGTTAGGTTAGTTTTTTGTCATTACTGCGCCAACACCGACATCGGTTACTCGATATCATCAATTGTATTCTCATTCATATCCTAACGAAACGACGGAGTATTAGTTAATACTTTTAAAATACGAGTGATGTATTTTGTGAAATCTCTGTATAAGAGTCATGCTTAATTCATTGGATTATAGGTGAACTATTTAAATATTTCTCCAGTTTCATATTACTTCCATTTTCAGCATGCAATATTTAGTATTTGGTTTACTAATAACGGCTTGAGTAAGTAGGCTTGCTTAACTCTTGTCTCGAATTAAATTATGTTAGACTAATTTTAGTACAGTAATGGGTAATGGGTATCAATGGTGCCATATCGACTCATTCTTTTATGATAAATAATTTAAACAAAGAGGTCGGTCAAAACAATGTTAGGTCTAAAATTATTAAAATGTTGAAATTGGAATACGTTTTGAAATTTAATGCGTTCTAGAAGTTTTCTTTATAGAAACGGATCTAAAGCAAGAGCAATCATAAACCAAACCTCAAACCCTCAATAGGCAATAAAATAAACATAAGTGTAATAAAACCAACTGAAGTCAATAAATCAAACTACAATCAAACCTCGAAGAACGTCGTCAATTTTGTAAGAAATATCAACGAAGATGCCTTGCTATCCGTGCGGTTCCTGCTACTCCCCGTGCTGCGGCCCCTGCTACTCTTGCTGCACGCCGTGCTGCTCGCCTTGCTATGGCTGTTGCTACCGCTGCTAAGACGGAAATGTAGCGGGCGGGATGTGCGGAGGGAACAAGCGGACCTCGTGGTTTGGCGACGAGCGAAGAATTGGAGCATTAGTCGCTCCGTCTAGAGCTCTGCTCCTCTTTACGAGTCGACGTAGAAGCGCTACAAGGACGTCGAGCCGGTCTCCGTCTGCTCCACTCGACCCTCTAGAGCTCGGGGGGTCTGTTGGTCGCTACTCGGTCCGTGCAGAATCCTGCTGTTATGGATGCCCGCATGCAAGAAATTTTTCTGTTTACCAAAATTGTTGCAGTCCTTCTCAGTTTTGTAGTTTTGAGCAGTGTTTTTTGTATCCTATATCGTTCAATAATAAACGTCCAGATCACTATGAGAATCCTATTTTCTTTCCAACCTGAATCTGCATTGCTTTTATACTTGCTTTTACAGTATGCTGCATAAATTTCATAATTGCCTCACTCTGTCTTTCACTCGGGTTAGAGCCTCGCCGAGGCGATGGGTAGTGGCTGCGCCCTGAGGACGGACGCATGGTTTCATTGAGCATAACGCCCACATTTCGATAACCGGTTGCAATTGGTTTCGTTGCGGCAAAAATTTTCTACTCGCATCACAGATGTACACTGTATGACACTCGGTACATACAACAGCAATTCACAGTAGATAAGATTTATGGTAACGTCTCTTAGACATTGTTTTTGTGTTGGGCTGCTGAAGCGCCGGGGCGGGGCGATCGTCGTACTGCACACGGACAGTTTTCATAAAACACGGGACCTTTGCGTTAACATCTTTTAAATTAAACCGTATGGAAATCACCAGAACAGCGGTGTATCCCTCTTACGGCAGTGTCGTTTTTTAACATCCAAGTTAATGCTTAACAATCCCATCTGATGGTAAGTGGTCATGAGATCGAACTCTCTTAAGGCTCCCGCATTGTAACAGTACCTAATATTTTCTTCTAGAGTCCATGGCTTCTTGATGTAAAACATTAACTATTATCACTTAAATACGACCGCTCTGCAGCCCGATACGCTTTCAATAGACGCTTGTCGGTGTGCTGCAGGCGGCGGCGTCAGCTGTTGCTGTGGTAGTGTTGCAGCGGTTCTACACCAAGCGTCTATATAAACAGCCTTAGTTGAATGGTTTATTACAAAAATGTTACATTCATGCAGTCAAAATTGTTTAGTATACTGCGATTGCATGGAAAATTGTAGTAGATGAGCAGCACATCTGCATATCATGTCCTGATGAGCACGGGGAATAAATATTTCTCGGCTTTTATCAATGTTTACCTCCAATCGTTACTTGGACACGAATAACTATGACAATAAATTAAACCAAAAATCAGGATCTATCATACAGTTTATTCAAAATGTGAAATAACAATAAGTAGACAATATTTCTTCAGCGTTCCATTGCAGTACCCTTCTGAAAAGCAATATAATCATTAGATAATGGCGACTCCGTACACTAATCGGTCTGTTTCACTTTAATGTGACGATAAAACCCATTAATATATTAAGCGTCCCTTTTACTTGCACTCAGGAAATTAAAACTCACAAATCTGGAAATTTGTTGATACCAGCTTAGTCCTTATTAGCCGGTAGCTAACTGGACACAGCAATGCCACAAATAGTTCAATTAATTATCTGCGTCAAACAAGTCTCCAATCTCCAATATTTATTGCACTTATACCTTCTCCTACGATTTGATATAGAAATCTTATTAGCGTAATAAATACACCTTTCCGCGAAACATGAAACTACAGCATGTTCTAATATTAAAATTTGTCTGGACGAATAAATTTATATTACAACCATCGCCTTATGAGTGAGCTCCATCGAGCCTCGAGTTGAAGCCAGTCTTCCCAACTCGCAGGACGCAGGTGATCAACGGGTAAGGCAATCTTACAGATTCAACACTGAAGGTACTATTGGGTACTATTGTTTAGTGCTTTTGCTAATCATTCAGTCATAACCAGATATCTAGCTAAACAATCCCTTTTGGTAGACATTATCAGTTTAATCCGTAAAATTTACCCTTATCAACAGGAAAGTGGACAACATGGCCCTGGGAGTGCGCCACAAGGTCCACAGCCCCCGATACTAGGGTTGCATGGCTGGAACGAGTACAAACAGTAGCCACCGCCATGAGGGCCGCCGACGAATCCACCGTAATACACAGGCATTTTAGTAATTTGATATCTTAAAATGAAAAGATTAATTAACAATAAATTTACAATATTAATGCTGAGCACAATCTGATTACAATACTTTTACATAATGTGACCGACGTTAATAATTATTAAAAAAAAATATATATCCATAGAGAATCCTATTACACCATTTATTTCCGTGTACTAGCCAGTAGCAATTTTGTGCCTTGTCACCGCATACCGTTTTAAAACCAAACAAAATAGTATTGCAATGGATTGTAGTAATGTAAAATAAGATAAAAATATAGAATAATATCTACAAATGGTACACATTATAAGTTAATTTATTTTTATACCTTCTATAAACTGTATGTACATATCGGAAGACTATAAAAACAATATCGGTGAATCGTGATCCGATACCGGATATTTCGTAATAATTCCACGTTACAGATACAAAATATTGGGAAAATTTATCGAAAATGTAAGAGCGGTTCTAATTATTTTTATCTATGATATTCTCGAAATTGCCTAACTCCACTCTCTAACTTATAGCGTATCCTACGATTCGATTAAAAATACATATGACCTTCTTTTTAATAATAACAATTTCATAAAAGGAATATTGTCAATTTTATTTGATCATGAAGCAAGAATTTGCTAGGTTTCAAAGTTGAGATTGGAAAGTAGTTTTATTAAGCATTATTATTATATATATTGTAAAGAAGATGATCGAATGTTACCTATAATCGGACGTAGGATATAAAAGTGGAGGTGTCGTTATTTAAAAAAAATACTACATCGTCGATGTCATTCCAAAATATCTAAAAGTACCAATGACACATTAGTGAGATATATAAAACGACAAAAAATAAAAAAAATTGTAAGCTATTAAAAATCTTGTATCAATTAATTGCAAAATGCCGTATCAATATGGATGCTACCGCAACTTCAATATCGGCACGTTCGCTCGTTGCCCCGGTGGCTGTAGGTCTGCGACGCCATGCTGTCCCACCTGCGTGCAGGGCTGCTGTTGTTGTCCCGTAGGACCGTGCTACAACTGCCATTAATCCACTGCAATACTTTGTCCTAATATTTGTACCATACTTATTCTTAATGTATCCTAAATAAAGGGTTTTGATAAAATTATGGCTTTTAATTTTATTCTATTATAATTTTAAACACTATTTCATTTAGATACATTTGAAAAGTTCAAATCTGTTAAAATGCGATGTCTAGACATAAGTAATGTGTAAATCTTTAAAGCATTCAAAAGTGCTCCGAAACTGGTTCCGACCTATTCTCAAAATGCGTCTATTTTTTCACTGTTAATGATGAATTTAAGAAGCCACTAAAGGGATTAATCATTCCCAAGATTTTTGACGATTTCAGTACATTATCCTTCAATGCGTTGCTAGAAATTTGTAATACTAATATTATATTTTTATATATATATTATTATACTATATTTCGTTATAATAAAATTCTCGTGTCACAGTTTTAGTTACCATACTCCTCCGAAACAGCTTGACCGATTTTGATGAAATTTGATATGTATATTCAGTATGTCTGAGAATAGGTTGTTATCTATTTTTTATACCCCTAAGTGAAGGATTAAGGTTAAGGACTCGGTTAAGGACCGATAACCGTTGGGGAAGAAAGGTCCTCGAATGGCGCCCACGTCTCGGAAAAAGGAGCATAAGACGCCCCGCGACCAGATGGACTGACGACCTGAAGAAGACAGCGGGCATCTCCTGGATTCAGAGGGCTCATGACCGATCAGAGTGGCGCAAGTTAGGGGAGGCCTATGTCCAGCAGTGGACCTCCAAAGGCTGATGGATGGATGGATGGATGAAGTGATAAGGGTGATCCACCCCAAATTTTTATTTTTAATTTTTTGGATTTTTTTTTATGATGTGGCATTATATGGCAAAACAACGTTTGTTGGGTCACCTACATATGTATAAAAAATGAGTAGTTGTGACAAACTTACTTACGTAACGGTGGTTTTGTGTAGAAAAAATTGTTATCGTTTTTATTTTAACACGCACAATATTTTGTATGTTTCCAAAAAAGAAAAAAGGGATAGAATTAATAAAAGGACAACTTTGATCTAAAAATATACGCCCGAACAGGGACTTGAACCCTGGACCCTTGGATTAAAAGTCCAATGCTCTACCGACTGAGCTATCCGGGCTTACGTAACATGTTAAATATTAATAAGCGTTGAACTTAGTCAGGTGAAGTTGGCTGAACCGACGAAAATTGACATAAAATGTTGAGCGATAGTGGTTAGTCACCATTTATAATTATTTGTAACTTATGTTTTCCAATGATAGTCGGGTAACTCGAGCTCCAATGTTGCACGGATGGCATTTTTATTTGATCGTAATGCATGTTACAAATAAATCATTTTCTCTGTAGAAATATGACATTGTGAGAAAATATGCCCACTAGAGTTCTCCGTAATATTCTCAAAGGTTCGCAAATTGCGCCAATCTATACTTGGCCAGCCCACTATAAGCCTCGGGTCTCTTCACCGAATGCGAGCCCAATGCCATTGTTCACTACGGTCGCTTGCGGGTTGGTAACTTTATTTACGAATACAAAAAGCTGGTACCCCGCTTCCATTGTCGCTGGCAATGCGAGGGTAATGTTCAAGTTTAAGTATGGGCGGCGGTGAGCACTTACTGTCAAGCTGCCTGTTTGCGCGTTTATTTATAAAAAAAAATATCATGGCAACCTTAGGTTTCCGCGTAAAGGTCGTCGTTGTTAGTGTCAGAAGTCTTTAATAAGCTTCAATCAGAAGACTAATAGTTTAGCTTTAAGAAAAGTTGCAGTCGATAAACGAGCGCACGAGATCACCTCACGGTAAGTAGTCACTGCAGCTCATAGACGTAGGTGACGTCAAAGTATCACCCGCATGTTAACTATAAGGAATAAGGCAAAAATAATTAAATATTTCCACGAAACTAGGCTACCGTAAATATAGTTCTACAACATAATTTCTTCAATAATATACAGCGCACTCGGAATAGTAATTTACTGCTACCTAGTCACTGTTGATGTCAGTGAAATGTGATTACGCCGACCCCTCTTATAACGAAACGTTGTCCCATTGATTATCATCAATACTCATGTAAACTCTCATTTAAAAAACCTACTAATACTATATTATACTTGATTAGAAAAAAAGGTTTTTTTCGTTTACGTGCCAGTTCTATAAAGTAACACCTATATAATTTATTCTTTTGGTTTATATTTGTCTTCGAACTTCTTCATAACTTTTCTGTTGCGTGCATCCAGTTTAACAGATGGACAAACTAAGAGACACGTAAGTAAACCTTAAGGTGTGCATTTTATGTTGGATACTTTTTATTGTGGATAGGAAATCCTAAAAATATACTTATTACACCTGAGTAATTTCAAACGCCTGCGCGAATTAAGTCTACTGAACCAGATGAAGAATGAAACAAAGCATACTGACGGGAATTTTATATTTATATTTTTATGAAAATGACAACAAATTTGAACATCACTAGTTATTGTCAAACACAGACAGGGACGAGGAAAATGCTGAAACTTGTCGAATTTTTGGTGATATTTTTGCGCATTGACACGCTGAGAACCTGACGTCGTAAAGCTAGAGGTGTTTAGCCACATAAAGGTCCACAACAGGAGGCGCATAGTCCGCTGGTGCAGCCGCCGATGCAGCCGTGCCCACAACTGAAGTACGATCCCGCCATGCCACCGCGAGCTCTGTAAAACAATTTCAAATATATGTACATATGTAGCTGGCTCTGCGAAAAAAGTTTAACTCACGAGATCTCCGCGTAATTAAGAAGGCCTAATAAAGCATATTTCCTCAATGTGCATTGGTAGAGAATTATAGCCCTCTCAAATGTAAAAAAATTGGGTATATGTAAAGGTCGTTTTCAGCAACTTTCATCAGAGAATTAGCAAATATTGCTGGCGTACGATATAAAATTACTAACACATGCCACTTGCGAAGATTAGAGGTCAATTACAAATATTATAATACATTATTTTAGGGTGCGTATGCTTTGTTGTCCTTATCAAAAAATTGCTTAGGTTACCCATGTAAGCAACCTAGTTCTCCGCACGGTGCTCGGCAGTTGGCTCCGATAGCATGAGGACAGCATGGCCCCACCTGGTTTGCACACTCCAAGCGATAAGCCAGCGGACCGCACGGACCAGGCATGGGTCCTTGGCAACCTAGACAGCAATTTCGTACAGGCATTTTTGGTTACTCGGTATTTAAAAAAATATTTACAAAGGAATTTACACTATAATTTTTTTTGTAATTTTTGAAATGACAGATTGTTTTTTACGCAGAATGACGTTTCGAAAGTTTATTTTTCTAGCTTAGTCAATACATCATTCGATTTTTCAACTTAAAAAAAATATTAAAGTAGATATAAACATCAGTTTGCATTTTTTTTCATAATATTTTGAAGGTATTTTACTTTATGTATTTCTCATCTAAATTCACCCAAACATATTATAATAATAAACGATTATAATAAAAAAAAACAGGTTTATAAATAACTGGCAGTATCGACCCGTTCAAAAAAAAACTATTTTGAATTATATGCGCAATTATTTACATTAAAAGTGCCAACCGGTAGAAATCTTAGTACTTTTTTATGTACTTACAAAAAAAATCTGCAAAAATATTTTTCGTTTTTCATAAAGTATAAATTTTTGTGTTCTCTTCATAATAAAACATAAGTTGTAAAAATGCCTCGTAACAAGCCAACGTGTGGAAGCCCGTGTTGCGGCCAAGTGGCGGGCGCGATGTTCCCAGCGCCGTTCAGTGGCCCCTGCTGCGGCGTGTGTGTGGGCCCGTGCGGCCGCCCCTTCGGCACCTACAGCTGGCGCTATGGACCAGCTTGTTCCCCTTAGTATTTCCTCAATCCCAACTATCTAAATTAAGAATGAGCTATTTATTGCTCGTAAGTCTCTGATCTTATACGTATTTTTTCGTGGATCTGTCAATTGTATTACGTCGTGTATATATCAAATCATAAAGTTAATATGTGAGATTTGTGAAAAACTCGTTGTGATTTTCTTATATTGTGTTTATTTTGTTATTAGTTAAAATCCCTGACTAAAGAGGCCTTATCATTGAGGAGCGCGGTTCAGTCATTCAACTAATTGAATGTGATATTGATTGTGAACTGTATGAATATGAAAATCAATACCTTTTTTTAATCCTACCCAAAATTGGTATTTTACCCAAAAATAAATAAATCCACCTAGTTTGATTTTTAATGTAACGTAGTTTTGATGTATAATTTAGTAAGTTAATTATAGTTTGACTCTTTCATTTTGAATAGGATAAATTATGTAGGTACGAGTACAAATAGACGGAGGATATCACTTGTAAAACAAGCGGTATGTCAGGATTGCCGTTGAATCTGTAAATGCTACATAAATATAAAATTAATAATCGTCGAATGTATGAAAGATCATTAGTGGAAACCGGCTTTATCGAGTTGGCAAATTTTTTATGTAGTTCGAAATTAACAGGACTTGGGTTGTTTTAATTTTTTTTATCTAGTATTAAAACTTCAGTAGATAATAAAAATTGGACGGTTCTAAATGCACTTTTCATTTCTTCACTAGTAAATTGAACCCGTGCTAAGCTGGAACAAGTCGCAAGTTTCAACTAAATATACTTTTGTGACCTACTACATCACTGGATACGTCATTGGACAGATTTAGACAAATTCACGAATAAAATGCCCATTTGTTTCACAATAAGGATAACAATAATAATATTAATAAAATTTCAATAATAAAGTACGTTATAATGCGTAATAACATTACGATCCCTACATTTAATTTTTATTAAAATCAGAATCAAAAATCTTGCTTTTGTTTACTAAAATCCGAGATACGATGAATTAGAAGATGGACATCGGGGTTCGAAACTAACCCCACTTAGGGCTATTATTTTTCTTTTATTTAACTTTATTTTTGTATACAGAGATTTGTAATATTTCAATATGCACTGCGTCGATTTTGTTCGCATTGCCATTTCTGATTATACTTACTCTATAAAGATGTTCAGAACATTTGTATAAGGTAATCTGTGCCTTCGGTCATCTCGACTATGTCATCGATTCGGGAAGGTAGAATTTGTTAAAGTCGGTCAATTTGCGTCTCCTAGGAGGTGCCTTCAAACTCGTTCAACGTGTCACAAATAAACATTTCGCACTTGAAGCATGAAACTTAGCTGCGGGATCAAACTTGCTAGAAACCCCAGCACTTTCAGGATTTCTCTTAAGAAAATCACAAAATTTCAATATTGCAGTTTGCCAAAAAAGCGATTCCTATAAACTCCGCACGGTCCCAATACCTCATAGAATATTGTGTGCGTTCCTATTGCGGGACCCTGCTACATTTTGAATATATCTGTATGTAATGTTATAATAATACTTATGGAATCTGCCACGACTGAGGGACCACCTTAGATTGTAATTTAAGTACACATTAAAGGCAATTTACAATCGTTTGAGAACTTGAATTCAGGGTTCCTCATTAGGACGCACTTTACAAAAACAGGTGGTGGAAATCTTTGTCCCCGCCTTATTATAACCAATGGGGAATAACTTTGTAGATTGCCGCATACCTTCTGGGAAACATCAGCGGTGTTTGAGAATTGAATATTGCAGTCTAAAATTTTAATTATAAAGATTTCCCAAAAACTTTTCTAATCTGCAAAACACTTTAGTTATAGAACTACAAATAATAAAACAATTTCGTACACCAATTTATTAGGACGATCACTGAATCGGACATGTATCGGCACACAACATTATAGCGCAACTGGTACCCTTTTAACACGAGTTTAAGCTTCAAGCTTCCTCAGCAAGGAGGACAAGGTCCGCATGGGGGACAAGGTCCGCACGGCGGTAGGCCACAGCAAGGCCCACAAGGTCCGCAAGGGCCGCAGCAAGGACTAGGAGGACAAGGTCCGCACGGCGGTAGGCCACAGCAAGGTCCACAAGGTCCGCAAGGGCCGCAGCAAGGACTAGGAGGACAAGGTCCGCAAGGCCCACAGCACGGTCCAGGTGGGCATGATCCGCAGCAAGGTCCCGGTGGACACGGAGATGGGCAAGGGCCGCAGGGCCCACACGGGCCGCAGCAAGGTCCTGGTGGTGAGCAGGGGCCGCAACAGGGGCCCTTACAAAAGGCCGGACACGGCGAACATGGAGAGGCGCACGGCGGACAGCAAGGGCCACAAGGTCCACAGGGACCGAAGCACGGGCCGCAACAAGGAAAACAAGGGCCACCACAGCACGACATTCCTGTTTATAATTTTTCTATATACTTTTCACTTAACTTCTAATTTTTATAAATACACTTTATAATTTAGTCAATATTTTTTATAAAAAAATATTTTGTTGTTAATTTTTTTATTATTTTGGTGTTGTGCACCGTAAAAAATTCTATAAAATACTGAGGATGATTTTGGGATATTGAAGGGTCATTAAAAATTTAAATTTCGTTCTTTTTCAATAATTTTTAAAATATAAGTTCCGTGATATCACCAGCTGCTGAAAGAGGAATACTTGAAAATAAAAGTTGATTTTTAATTTAAAGTGTCAAGCGTTAAAAACGCTGTATGTAGTGTGTGTGTGTAAAGTTTTAATATTTATTACAACACATTTATTATGAGCAGCGGCTTTACGCACTATTTACCGACCATTAGGTAAATTACAGCCAATGAGTAAAATATGAGAAAGTAAGTGAGTAACCGGTAACACAGAATACTTACGGGGTATACATAGCAATCACGTCATAATGTCAGAGTAATGTCATATGCAACTGAATAGCGTGGAATTGCATGGCTTCCGGTGCAATGCGATTCCGAGGAACGACGCCGTCGTTGCGAATGAATGATATAACTAAGTTTAGTTTATTCTAGTTTTATGCCGTATTGGGGGGGCATAGAATACTCCCCCCAATCCTATGCTGGCAGAAAAGGGTGTCGTACGAGGCGACAGAAGCCAGCCTGCTTGGTGGTAGGGCTTCGCGTATGGGTTACATTATCAGTATTATTATTCGGTCATTAATATTATTACTGGTATTATTATCTTTCCGTGAAGCCTGCCTGGCTAGCTACCACCTTCTTGCTTGAGTCAGCCGCCAAACGGCTCGTCGTGTTCCGGCTGGGAGCTTGAGAGCCAGTACCTTATTTCTAACCTTCTTCTCATTTCCTGGCCGACAACGCATCACTGATAGGTCTTGCTGATGTCCATGGGCGACGGTGACCACTTACCATCAGGTGGCTCGTCTGCTCGTTTGTCGGCTATTAACATAAAAAAGTCATAATAATTACCAGTATATTTGCTGAAAGGAAAAGACTAATCAACCTATGATCTGAAGAAGAAAGGATTCGGAAGACTCAGTACCGGCAGTAAAATCCTAGAGACGTTTAAACGAATGGAAGCCAAACGACACGATTGCAGGATTTTTATCCGAATGGCTTTTCAGCCAAGAACTATTTAATCAGAAAGTATTGTTTCATGGGCTTCAGGTACAAAGTGAGGGAGCCAGAAAAAACTAGTTTACTGCATTTTAATGTTGCCATAAGCGGCGTTGGCCCTTTTATATCAGACCTGGTTTGCGCATTTGTCAAATATTAACACAAAGAATCACACAGGTTTGCGACTAGCAAGTTCCAGTAGGAAAGTAAGTAGAGATTCATAATCCTTCCATATTGAAATAAAAATAAATATGTTGTAGTTCTACAAGAAGTGACTGTACACAGCCACGAAATTGTGACATTTAAACGCCTAGATAAATGCTATTAAAAAAATTTATAACTAAAAGAGATTTTACTATTAAAAAAGGTCTAGGCGTAATCATTACCATATATTTAGAATAATAATTATATCGAATTGTTAAAATTATTGAATATTCGTTAAGGAAAACTGTGTTAGTTATCTGAAGATTTATTAGGAATTATTTATGTAGACAGGTGGGTATTTTCATTGTATTTAAATATATTATGTAGATTGATGTATTTATTTACGTTATGATTTGCAGAATAATATTATTCGTTTACTGTAATAATATTTATTATTATTTAAATAATTACATTAAATTCTTAATGTTTCTTATATTCCTTTTAATTACTGTTTTATTTCAGGTGGATATTTGCTTAATTAAACCAAAGGTTATTGTGGGAATGTGTCTGATGTCACCTTTTGCAACCCATTTTTTAGGTATATGTACTGCTACTATAGATAAAGACTGCTTTTAAGTAAAATCAACAACCAGAGAAGTTCTTTACGTACTTTTGTAACTATGTAGCTAATGAATTTTACTACCAAATATATTATAAAACCGTAGGCATACCAATTGGTATACAGTTCAGGGACCTGCAGCACGAGGGAACTGGTTTCACTGCTTCGTTTCAGAGCCAGAGCTCGACTGGGACTCAAGGTCTACAGAAAGAACGAAAATACAATATGTGAATTTATTCCGATAATCTTTACTCACTGGAATTATCATCCATTTACATGTATTATAATTAATTTGTTGCAATGTTGGACAGACATAATGCTATCGACCGTGGATGAAGTATTCAATCCGAATTTGACCAGCGTGATCGAGTATAGTCTTAAACGCTTTCCATTTGAGAAGAGACACGAGCCTAAAAGCGGAACGGGCGTGGGTTGTGATGATGACAAAGATATCGTGAACCAAGTACAAAAATAATTTATATAAAAAGACTTCATTCAACCGCTTTGCCAGTAGTTAACTACATTACAGAGTAAAATGATGCCAGGTGTAACAGCGGTAGAAAATTATCTGGTTTCCGGCGCACTTCCATGGAACCGTGGCAACGGTGCTCGAGCTGTGTCGCGCGCGTTACTTGTTCAGAATTGGCAAACATTTTTTTATTTTGAATTTATTTCAGCTCTAAATAAAATGATCTATTGGAACAGAGAGTAAAAGTATCCAGATGACATCTAAGGGTATTTCCGTTTCCTGTAGACATTTAAGGAATTCCGATTTTCACAGGCTCAAGTCCAACGTCTATCTCGAAGAGGCTACGACCAACCCTTGGACTCAATTTGTCAAGATTTGAAGACCACGCTCAACATATGCACACAAAGAAGAGTTTAAGCCGTAAAGCTCGGCCATTGAAGATGCAGAAGGAAGGCTGATAATGGACAGCGACCTTGTCATGGAGACGTAGCGAGCTTATTGCGAATCCCTTTACGCTGATGGCAGGATAACTAGACGCGCTATTATTTCTATTGAACAACAGAACGTGGAAACCTTTAATAGCAAGGACATATGAACAATCCCGCTGGGTTTATGCCACCAAAGCTTATCAAAACGGGCACGATTTTCAGCAATGAAGAATCCGACGAATAAGAAGAAGAAGAAAAAGATCGAAAATAAATAACAAGTCACAACATATTATCGGTTACTTTTTACATTAGGATTCCTTGTATCGACTTAAGAGCGGTCGGCGTTGAAGCTTCTGGTTGCTCGTGGTCGCGTTTGTAACACTAGTTGTGCTTTATATGGTTAACAGAACGAGGATTTTTGAAACTTCTAACACGTGCAGAGACGCCCAAAGGATTTTAATGGATTTTGAAAATTCCCACTTCATAACAAAAAAACGTAATCAACGTATAATGTACGGTAAAACACGTTCTGGATGACTAAATTATAGTTGACAAAATACTTAAATGTCTTTGCATTTTTAAAGGAAATAATAAAATATTAAGGACGTATTAAAGCGTAAACCAGTAACGAAAATTTAAATATTTTAAAATTAATAAAAACTTTTTATTGTTATATGTAAAACACCTTTAAGGTTCCGTACATCTGACGAGCGCCACTCACATCCGTCGGTCGCTTCCCACGACAAATTGTAGGAAGTGCGTTCCAAATACCCGAAAAGAGTGGCACTGCTTCGACGAATTTTTAAAATGCCTTCCTAGGGTGAGCACTCAACCGGCGCGCATCGGGTCTTACCGAGAAATTCTTACATGTAGATACTTAACTCATTTCTCCCCTCGCTGATGTAAGTCATACGGGTACAATCATAGTGGATTGTAAAATAGTTTTGTCATAGAGTTCTGTATATAATATTTATTTGTATTTGGCGCATATTGTCTGTTGTATACACCAAATTGTCTTTTCCTTCTGTGTGCGCATAAATACTTACAGAAATGTACAGAGTTATTATTCTAACCACGGAAATGTAGCACGTTTCGGGGATACCCTAAAACTTCTAAGTCGGAAATTCAAGGCCCAGCCTAAGCGGATAAACGCTCACCAAGTTGTGCCGATTAAGTGTGAGAGCACCGTAACTTTGTCTATTGAACTAAAACCACGGAGATTTGTTTTGCGGGACTCCTTCTGTCAGGGTCTACTTCATCCTAATTAAACATATTAAAAATAAACATTTAACACTAATATTTTGGTTACTAGTATACCTATGCATGGATGTAAAAATCTATGGAGGAATTATATGGGCAAACACAACGGGTTAAACCCGAGTACAACCAAGTTACAAATTATGCCTATTTATTCCGTCGCCACACAAAAGAAGCGGTTGATTGTCTCTGTACCAGGAATTGAAATTGTACCGAGACTTGCTAATAATACTCATTAAATTTATGCACTGTTGAAATTTCCACGAAAACGTTTAACCAAATTGGCTGTTTTTAGGACGCGACAACATTAACTAATCAACGATTTTAATTGGATGTACATTAATACTTCGTAGTTTTCTGCTGTGGTTAAATTTAATTTATCACTATTTGTTGGATGATTGACATATTTATTTTATAATGCAATACATATATTATAATAATTTCGATACATGTAAACGTTTAAAGAAAAGCTCTCAATGAATTATGTACGAAGAGACATTTTGTTTATCGTCCTCGACCTTCATCAGTTAGTCTGGATGGGAAGAGTTGGACGTCCCTTTCACTATGACGTGATCGGTGAAGACATTTCATTATCAACGATTATTGGTCCTTTAAGCTGTGTGGTAGAGTTATATTCTTTGAGCAATGTTGTCCTTATTGGTGAACGGACATTATCATTGCAAATTCAATCGCATGGAGGAATACTAATCTCTGAGCATTTACCTTGTTAAGACAAGGTACATATGAAAACGAATTAACAACAAATCTGATTTTAAATAATTACTCAACGCGTCTTAGTGTTGACGCCAATATTCAGAGGAATTGCGTAGCGTCGCCCGGGCGCGCGTGTCTCACCGTCACGGGATTCTGGTGGCTCATGAATTACTTTGTGACGTGACCACGCGTTTACGTCAAGGAATTCGTAATAGTGACAAACTGAGATTGTTTACACGAGCCAAATGCTCGTCCTACTTTATAGTACTTCTTTCTACCAATAATTGGTCACGGCGGGTAATTGAATAGTAATCCTTCAGTATGTGGAATAAACCTATGTTGTAGAAGACTTTCCAACATACACAACTGGCAGAGAATTTTGTGTCACCTTTGTATGTCGCAGTGATTATTCATACAACTAGAAATATGCAACCGTTTACGCTGTCTCATAATTCTCGTAAGGTTCCCTTCAAGAAATGTTTTGTTAAACATTCCAACCATGTTTTTCACATATTTACACTGTTGTTACTGGAAAATAATTCTAATGCATTGTTTTCACAAATTGCCATTCTGTTATACAAATGTTTTTTTTCGTAAATTTTCCTCGAACCGCATTCCTTTGAAATAAAAATGGTTTTACTACCGTGTACACAACTGAGAGCAGCAAGGCATGCATCGGGAGACAAGGCCGAGTAATTTTGACGTCAGTGATTCGCCGCGTTACACCCATGTGTTTCGGCGGTGAAATATATCAACTCTACAAACTGTGTCAAAAGGTCTACGAGTACACTAAAAACCAAAACGTAGGCAATAGGTGTCCACTGATAACTGAGTGTACCAATAATACCAATAAATAACACGTGTATTATAGGTATTATATGATTCATTTGTTTCTATTTCATGAAAAAGAATGAACTTAAAAACAGTCACGGATTGGTAGCTACTGCTAAGAAGGTGTGAATTAACTAGAAACGAAATTAAATTAAATTTCTTTGGTCGTTATAACAGTTTGCAACATGAAAGAACATAATTTCTAGTGTGATTCGACTGTCATTGTAGATACTGATATACACATTTGGAGTGTAAAGAGTACAAACATCTTTGAATTCAAGTCGATTTCCTAACTCCTGCAGACAAACGGACGAACCAAATCTCACTATTAAAACTTATCTTGTATTATAAATATAATTCTTGTTGCTGCTTGCTGCGCTCGTTCTCTTTTTTAAAACTGACGATTATTGTGCATGGTGCTAAGCTCTTTGCCTCCTTAACTTGGCATCACCCCTCTTCTAATGTCACTCGAAAAAGTCTCAAGAATCAGTCAACAAGCGACTGCCAATACATCCGCAACCAGTTACCATCGAGTGACGCGTCTGCAGGTTTCCCGATTATTAACATAAAAAAATGCTCCAGCAAACCTTCGTTAATCTTATCTTTATCGATGACACATTTCCCTTACTTTCTACGTACACATAGTTACGCAAAACAAATCAGTAATTGCGTCGCGGCGTTGCCGGCGCCAAAGGAGCTCGCGATCGAAATAAACAGATAAATTAATTTTCCAAGAACTTTTATTTGCGTTTATACGCAACGCACGTATCAATAATGTGTTGTGCTATTTGCGTACACGTTGTGCATGTATATTCGTGGCTTCCACGTACCCTTCTTTAATGCGCCATTTCTGTCGTATGACGTGTACTTCTTACGACGTACGTATTGATTGCGGAAGTACCATCAACGTTATTTATGTCTTAGACTACAATCACTGATAATCGGGAAATTGAAGCAAATTTTATCATCCAAAATATTCGGTGTGGTTTTATATAAATGGATGTGTGCATAAGGCTCTAGAGCGGCCGGAATGACGCAGGATAAGATTTCTTAAGATTTTATCTTACAGTGGAACTCTATTCTTGACGGATAGATACATGGTAATAAACTGTAGTATAAGGGACTTCATCTATACTTGCTGCCCTACTCGTTGTTCACTCTATTGAACAACTGTCACTGTCCACCATGTCACCGTCGCCCATCGACATCAGTAACATTAAAGGTATTACTGATGGGTTGTCGGCCAATAAATAAGCCGAAAGGAAGGTGGAAAGTATTGGCTCTCAAGCCCCCAGCCGAGAGACGAAGAGTCGGTTGGCGGCTGACTCAAGCAGGAGGGTGATAGCTGGCCAGGCAGGCTTCACGGAAAGATACTAGTAATAAAGATAATAGTAGTAATACTAGTAATAACTTGCACCTCTTGCGACACCCTGTTCTGCCAGCATGGGATTGGGACGAGAATTTCAGGCCGCCCCAATACAATGGCAAACCATTTTCCTTCTAAAATCAACCGTGACATGTTATTTGCTGACATTGTGTGTGTGTATGTTTCGAACGACCGTTTTGCGGTTGTGGTCATTCACCACAATCATTTGCTGGCTACTAAGTTGAAAAATTTTCGATATCACACAAATAGCTTGTAGATTACAAAGACATAATATTCTACGTGACCGCAAAAGGTAAGCACGTACTCAGTTTAAAACTACATTCTTGCCGCGGTTACGTGCAACTTATGCATTATTATGTTGATTCCCCATCGTCACTTTCAATCTCTGCCTGTAGCATTCCTCAATAGTTTGCAATACGTCCTATTTGCGCAGTAAATTTATTAAGTACGAGTATGCTAGAAAAATGAGTTTTGGTGCCTTGGATTCGTGGATTGGGATCACATTATGCTTTTTTCTACAAATATAGTTTTTTAATTTTGATTCAATTTTAACTTTTATTTACTGCCTAAATCTTAAATTATTTTTTAAATTGTAGTACTCATAGACGAAGGTAACCGAAGATTGCGCGTCACTTCTGTACGGTGTAATTTTTCCTTCGGGGTTCTTAGAAAGGATATACAGGGCCGGAATGTTCACTTATCAAATATTCAGGATGTACAAGACTACGAAACGCTTGTTGGAGGGAGACAATCAATGAAAGGTCATGAACCTCTGGAAAACTATTTCACTAGAGTTCTTTTAGACTTTTTAATATTCGTTTCTCTTAAGAAAATATGTTTTATAAGCATCTACATCTTTTGTAGGATCTGGCCGCCGCGCAAGAAGAAGCGCTTTATGCCATAATAATAAGCCCATAAGGAAACCCGTACTACAGGCTTCTATCTCTATGTCTGCTTTAACAGGCTGTCCAGAGTGAGATACGGTAAAATAGTCACATACAAATGTGTGTTCGCAAGTGGTTAATGACGTAATAACGAAGCGGCAATCCATTAATGGGTAGTTAATCCCCATTGATGGTGAAATCGATGCCTCACCTCTCAACGTCCTGAGCTGTTTAAAGCAAGTCATCTACCACATTTTAAAACTTGAGTTACTTGTCGGATATTACTTTGTCGAATATTCCACAAAATTAGTTGGTAACCATAATTAATGATATTTAAAGGAGTTATATGGGTGATATTTATAGAATTAACAATGGTAGCTCAGCAGTTAGAATGTCAGAATCTGGAAAGGGGCCTATCTTTCAGTCTTGAACGCTTATTTAATTGTTTATTAGAGATTAATCATTACTTACTTTGGCGAAACGAGGAATGCATATGTGTAGGCCGATATCTTCATAAATGCATAATGTTAAAGGGCGCGTGATGTTGTCAAAGGCATGTGAAGTCTGTCCATTTGGACTTGGCCAGCATAGTACATGTTGCGTTTAAAATCTACATCGTTAGAACACAACAAATCTCAGCACACTTATTAGTGTATTGATTTCATAACGATTTTTAAAATCTCAAATTTCTTAAATTTTCCGAACATTTTTTTTACGTGAAAATAAGAATCCTTACGTCTAAATAATTAACCCAAGGAAAAATTAAAAAAAAATTATTGTAACCAAAATGGTCGTAAGGCAACAAGCTTTTGCTTTAACATAAACAGTATAATACACTCGCGTGCAATCGAATCGACTCACCCATACAAAATAGACAGTGTGTTTTTATTGAAAAAAAAAATAAAAAAGTTTATAAAAGGTATTTTTTTATTAAAGCTTATTCTCTTACCTTTAAATTAACACATTTATCATTTTAATCCAATCACCACTTTGGAAAATATCGTGGCATGAACGTAAGTGCGTAAAATTTACTGCTTGCAGTACTAACGAGTTGAGCTGTGCCACCCCCTATATTAACCCCCGTAAGCAACGCACCCTTATCAGTCGCTTATCAGAAGTTGACCATAGTCATTACCAGTTCGCCGCCACTATGGATACAAGACCAGAAGAAGTCGCCCAAGTTGTCCTTTTGGTACAACAGGGCTTTAGCCAGCGAGAAGTCGTTTGTCGACTAAATCTGAGCCAATCTGCTGTATCCAGGGTACACAGAAGGTTCCAAGAGACAAATTCTTACTCTAGGAGGCCAGATAACAGTCGGCGGCGGCATACTTCTGAGAGAGACGACCGTTTTATCGTCTCTACAAGTCTCAGAAATCGCCATCTCACCGGTGTTGCTGTACAGCAGCGGCTGAGAGAGGTTTGTGGAGTCGCTGTCAGTCAATGGACGGTTAGAAAACGTCTAAAAGATGCCAACCTGACTCCAAAACGGCCTGCCAGAGGCCCCAAATTGACTACAGCCCACCGACAAGCTCGCCTTGCATTTGCTCGCGAACACATCGGTTGGACGGCTGAACAATGGCGATCGGTCCTGTTCACTGACGAGAGCAGAGTTTGTCTGCATGGCAGCAACAGGAGAGCTCGAGTCTACCGGCGTCCAAGCGAGCGATTTTCGCAATGTTGTTGCGCCGGAACAGTGTCCTATGGTGGTGGTTCGTGTATGATGTGGGCGGGCATTTCTGTCGAAGGTCAGCTCTTGTTTTCATCCCTAGTGGAGGCCGAGGAGGCGGTCTGACTGCAGACCGATATGTGGAAGACGTTCTCCTTGAACACGTCTTTCCCTATGAAGGCTTCATAGGAGATGGCTTCCTTCTTATGTACGATAATGCCCGCTGCCATACAGCACGCATCACACGTCAGTTACTGGACGAAGTTGGTATTGAGACCATGGACTGGCCGCCACTCAGCCCTTATCTCAATCCTATTGAACACATATGGGACGAGCTAAAACGCAGAGTGCGGACCAGAAATCCAGCGCCTGCAGACATTGTAGAGCTAAAGACAGTGCTCGAAGAGGAGTGGGAGGCTCTCCCTCAAGATCTGGTAGTAAGGGTTATCAGGTCGATGGGGAACCATCTTAGAGCTGTTATTAAGGCTAGGGGGGGCAACACTAATTATTGATTTAATAATTTTATCATAACTTTTTGTTTTCATTTACTTTTAATTATCCTTTGTTTGTTTCACTAATTAAATTTTTGTTACCTTGTGAATTGAATTCAAATAAATTCGAAAATATTGCACAGATTCTTGAGATTATGGTATCATTTTAAAGCCTATGAAATAAGCTTTCAAAATATATATATACCTATATTTTCTTTATTCTTTAAAAATATATTACACCATTTATGCATTTTGTAGAGGTGAGTCGATTCGGATGCACGCGAGTGTATGTGAAATAACATAAAGAGTAGTTAATTTTCCACGGAATTGGAAATGATACCGGATAGTATTGTGTAGTTGTCGGTAATAATAAAGTTCGCAGAAACGGTGTGACAACCGTGACTTGTCTCCGTAAACATGCTGTCTATAACGAACTAGTAACAAATATTTAATATATTATATGTATTGTTTTTTGGGACAACCTCTAGACTGTAGATGTAATCGAAGCGAAAGTAATTATAGTATATTGAACCTTTAAATTGTCTACGCCGTTTGTCGATGCAGTTAGTTATCTGTGCTCCCGCTGCTACCATCACGGTGACATAACCAATAGCAAGCCGCCTATCAGAACCATTGTAAAATTACGAGAAATATACATGTTTTTTAAAAATCTCACCGAAGTATTTTATGCAAGCCTCCTCCCCGTAACAAAATTGTTCACATTTAGAAGTTAATTTTGGGCGTTTAAATAAAAAAAAAGTGTTTTGGCAAACATGTCATGTAACATGTCAAATGTCAAAGGGCTCAACTTCAATGATACAAATAATATGTTTCTTGCCTCTCCGAAAGGTAAATGAAAAAAAATTAAAATTAAGTTACACTTGAATTGTACGGGCAACATTGACAGCACGGAATATTGTTATTTTCGAGGCGAATACGGATTCCAAAGTTCTTTTTTGTTTTTCGTACGATCTGTTAATAAATTAATTTTATTACACTGTGACTCAAACTAAATAAATGTTTTTTTTTTTAATTACCATACGATTGTGTTTACTTTCCTCTCGGTATCCCACGGTGTCCGGAACCGATCAGCCCGTTAGTGGAAACTATGCATAAACAAACATATTTGAACAGCAAACAGATTCCGTTTCCCTTACGCGGCTCTCTGGCCGTATTTACTAACATTGTAGTAGTAACGTCTTCATCGGATTTCAATGTAAAAGAAACAAAAATGAAATTAAGCTGCCGGTACACGATCAACTCATGTTGTTACGTCTTGTTGCCGTTTTTTGATCGAAATCACTGTGTTGATTCATGTGCACTTAATTACTTTCAAACATGGGTTGTAAATACTCTATTTTTATTATTTTATTTTCTATCTTTTTCAACACTGTTAGCATTCACTAGTACGGACAGTATTGTTATTGGGAATCACCGTAAAAAATTAAGGAAACTATTAATTGACTATTTTTGTCTATTAAATAATCTCCAATATTACCTTCAAAATGCCATACGGGTTGTACTGCATAATTTATATGAAGTTATACCACATAGTAGCATATGAAGTATGCATAATTTATATGACGTTATACCACAGCCGAAAGAAGTCTTATACAGTCGACGTACGAAGACTTCTATAGTCTAGGCAGATTACATCCACCTCAGTTAATATTTTCGATAATAAAAATGAATTTTCAGAATTAAAGTGTTGCACGGTACGGTAGTACTAGATACTATTTATCTTAATAAATCCACTTTCAATTATGACAAAATTCATAAATTCGTATTTAAAAGGAGTAATAAGTTAATTTAGACGAAATCGTAGATAGCGACGGCATTAAACAAAGAATAAACCTTAGATGACAATGAAATTTATGAACAAGTGCTGTTTCGATTGCTGTATTGTCACGTAACTAGAGAAATTTAATTGCATTTTGATTATTAAAAATAAATAAAATTTCGTTAAAAATAAACCTAAATATTATATTTTTTAGAAAACCTGACATTACTGACGTTTTACATCAAAGTTATATTTTTATGGTACAGTCAACACCAACATAATTGTCCGGGTGTGCGATGCTTTATCGCTAACTGGAGGAAGGCAGCGTTTCGCGCGAGCTGCGGCATTGTGCTTAGCGTTCCTCGAACATGCTTACACATCTCGAACATACGACCGCCTTTCTGTACAACACGCGTTTTAGATTGGCATCGTGCGGGCTCATCTAAGTAAAAAATTTTTTTTCGTTTGGAACCCCACTAAAATACAAAACTAAATCAGTAATTGTATTAATTATAATGTTTACAAAAACTTATCCTTTATACATATGTAAGTATTAATAATAAAAAAAATTTAGTGTATTATACTGTTAACTTATATGTGGCACAATAAAGAGTTTTTTGTTAATGTTCTTTTAATATCATCAGGCATTGTTATCGCAGAACAGAATTTTTTTTGCGTGCTGGTCTGGCCCTGTGTTTGTGCATGCATCACAAGGAAACCACTCAGTGGATTGATACTTATACTTAGCATACTTAGAATACTTAGCATATCTGTAAATGATACTGACATAAATACCTTTCAGCCCGAGAAAACGGTAAAAAACTTCTGTTAAGAGATTCGAAAGTAACAATTAAAACATACACAATAATGAAAAAAAACGGTTCTATTTAAAAGAACTCTACAACTAAAAGAGTTAACCACGAAGCGCCTGACAAAAAATGTATTATGTAACATAGTTTGGGACAAATTCTATCTATAAATTAAATTGAATCGGAGCAAGAGTGCTAGTTAGTCGTTCTACGTAGTATTTAAGGATTTTATTTAATCCAAAAAGATACTTTTAGAATCCACTATTTCATTTTAATTTTATTTATTAGCCCAGTATATTATTATATTTCGCATTTAACAGATTATTACTTCGAAATACGATTACTTCTTTCCTATCCCTAATTAAAATATCGATACTAAAAGTCACGAACTCTGTCAAATCTAATTGTAGCGTTGGCGATTGCGCATGTGTATCAATTGTCATTAAACAACTTAGCTGAAACATTAAAATTTGAGGAGTTTGTTAACAACGTTTGATCGTGTTTCAAAATGTGACTATTTTTATATATTGATAGTCATAAACGTGACAAAAGAAAAATATAAGTAGTATACCTAGTTAGTTTGCTTATAGAAAAATTGAAATGCTAGGGTAGTGTAAATTATAAATGTCAATAGGTGTTGACGAAATCTTCAAAATGTTTGTGCCATTCTCAAAAGTCAATTCAAACAATTTGAAATCACATTCCACATGAACACTTCATTAAACGATCGCCAATTTTATGAAATTTGCAATTTTGTGGTCGTACTCGTATGACGACACATGCGCTTTCATAGTTACTTAGTTTAGAAATAAACTTTTAATAAGTTCATAACATTTTTAACTGTTTTCATTTCGATTAAACTGGTATTGGATTTTGTAATAATTCAATCTATTTATACCCGATATCATTGTACTAAGTACACAAAACTAATAGGACATAAAATATTTATTTATGAGATTATAATTATCCAGTACAATTAACAGTAATCATACATGACAACATACCATTAAATAAATTAAAAACCACTCTGAAATACAATAACCGCAGTAAAAATCCTATGCGTCACTATCCTGCTTATTTACACATGGGACAGAATAGAATAATTAAATCATCCTTTATCAATACAGGGAAAATTTTAATGAAGTATGACACAAAAAATGTTAAAATTATAACCGATGATATAATATTAATTTCGTAGTTCTCCAATTACAGTTTCAATTTAAAGACTTCGTCATCTGTCCAATTAAATTATCATTTTATTGTTTCATCTAAAAATAATATTATAGCAAAGTAAAATTATACGATCATGCATATATTGATAGTGGTTCTTAATATAGCTGTACAATTCCAATGTCAAGTATTACGATGATCTACAAAGAGAGCGTCTGTATTGCCAACCCATCTCGTCCAGACATACATATCTTATATTTGGCGACTTATTTTATTTCATCACCGCCGTCCACCAATCCGTCTGCCCAAATTAGTGATCTGACGCGACATGGCAGATTAAAAATAAACGCTTACATAGTTCTTTGTGCATTCCCGTGTCTGCTGTATGGGTATAGACAAATGAGACATCACGTATAACCATAACCAAGGAACGAGAAAAAACGTTTATCTGTCACAAAGTCATCCGCCGCAGTTGTAAGTTGAATCTAGATCTCTTCGTTCGACAGACACGGGAACTATCGACTGAGGTATTATCATTAAAGTTTATAACGCAGATAAAACATATGTTCTCGACTCAAGTTTGTTCGTAATCTCGTAGTCATGATGTTTTTAATTATTTTTAACTTGATCAAACTAGTAAATACTTATATACGTATTATTTATTATCAAATCCATAGTCATATCTGGATAACCATAAATGATAATTTATTAAATTCAAAAAAGTATTGTATAGATTTTCACTTTTTACTAATACACGTAGAAGGTTTACGTGTATGGGTTTAACATGAAAAATTTATAAAACGCCTGATAGAAAAGAGTAGGAATTGTTGCGGGCGCCGTTACTGTATATGAAAGTAACATGATTTTCGAAGCAAAATAATTGCAGGTTATTATTAAGTGTGTACAATTGTTTTCTTTAACAAATTAACCACGTACCATTACGCTTCAATCGTAGTGTAGGGCGGACGAGCGGGAACTGAGAACCAACTCCGCACAGATGGTTCTCGCCCCTATTCATATGAATTCTACAATTTCCTCTTAAAGCTGTTCCGCTAAATGTTAAGTTAAGTACCATAATGTTGAGCCAATTTGCAATCACTTTAAGGTAAAATATGGACATGTAACAATAAATTCAGAAAAATAAATTATGTTATGTCTTAAGTAGCTTATCTCAATACCGAATTCTAGTATCAACATTGGAAAGAAGCATTTTGATAAATCGTTAATTTTGTGTTTTTGACGTTATCCAATTCTTAATCTTTTCCTCCTCGTTATAATCAATCAAACACAGTAATATAATCTGAGATATCTACATTTTTATAAGAAAGTTACTAGTAATCCGTCCCCGTTGCATTTCGGGAAAATATATCGTGAACTTTACTAATAGTTGCACATATTTTTATCAGGCGTGTTATATTTTGTTCTACTTTCGTTTAATCATATAAACCTTCGTAGTGAATCAGTTTACGAGTACCTCTTGGAGTAAACCGCATGATATCCGTGCAAGTAGTACAGGAAATTATTGCATTAAGATAGAAAAAAATAAAGTTGTTATGAAAGGAATAAGTTCTGGAACTACTGCACAGTTGAAAAAAAATACTTCATAAAAAAGTACATTGTTTTTTAACAATGTACGATTAAAATAAAACAAAAAAAAAATTAAGATATTTCAACAGTCGCAAATGAATTTTGAAGTCAAATCACTCCGTGGCTGCATTTACTGCGTGCCAACGCAAAAATCATATCATGTTTAAAAAGATATATAGTGTCAAGAAATATATTAACAAGTTTTGTTTCATGACTTCTCCATCCAAATTTCATTATACTGTCAGGCCAAGTAAATATCAGTAGATCTAGATAAAAACAACAAATTAAAACATAAAATAGTTGTAGTAAATACAGTATAACGCGAGAATACAAAATTTATGCTAGTCTAGCTGCATATTTGTGAGTTCGCAATAATGGAAGGAACTCGAAGGAGTTTCATTGACCATTTGCATTGTTAAAGAGCCAATGAACAAATTGGTTTACAGCTCCTTCTTGGTCTACTATACTTTGTTAATACCTTTAGATTACTTCTACTTCTAGTTCTCACTAGTTCTAGTTCTACACTTACGTCACGTGATCTGTCAGTTCGTTTAAGGCCTTGAAACCCAAGGAATGAGGTTCGCAAATAATCTGAGGATGACAGCGGCGTAATGTCGACTTTCTACAGCTCGCGGTAAAAGGACCACGGTTATAAATTCTCTGAAAGTCGCGACCTCTGATCTGTGGGAAAGATCACCGCTTCACGGAAACGTACTTCGACAGTCTGTACAACTAGTGTTGCCAGGTTTGCTTTGCAAAATATTGGGCGTGAACATTTTTTAATATTTTTTATTAACATCGCGATAAGGTATATAGTGCCTTGGAGCTTTGTGACCGTCAAAGCTCTTCAACATGATAACCACCATCTACAATCCTAAATTGGACTGTAACTATATTTATTGTCTATAACAGATGTATTGTTTGTTACCTTTGTGTGGGTATAACTTGTACTATTCAGTCCGATAAGTATAGTGATTTAGGATAAATGGATCACAATATCAGGATATATGAATCACAATATCCTTGGTCTTACAATTTTACATTTTACACAGGAGCGGTCACAGCCAAAGATATTGGGGAAGGGAGGGGGGTCATTGCCCCTATGACCTCCTCCGCCTCGGACAGCGCCTTAATATAAATCCACAGTGTTACTGGCGGTCAACAATCTTTATTTTTCTTCGTGTTTAGTTCAGGTTAATAGAAATTAATAAATTAAACAAACTGTACTTTACAATAATTTTAGTATTTTTAATTGTTCCTGAATTCCGTGTGAGACGTGTCCCGCGCAAACAGCAACGCTTGGTTACGTTGTGCCGCTCTCGATATTTGTGTACAACCAAAGACATTTAAATACTTAAGTATCTCTGCTTACAGCTTATTTATTGAGGTCAGCTGATGAGATTGCTTTGAACATCCTTAAAGGTGCATTCGTTTCGCCGAATTATCTTTATGAAACTTTAACTTGAATATAAAGTTTAAACTTTTTAAATGTTTATAGTTTTATAATTTCCGCAGCTTTTAGTATTTGTTTGATCTATTGAAATTTGCTAAGAAAACCGTAGTATAGACAATGATAGCCTAGTGATTTGAACGTCGCTCTCTTGCATGGAAGACTTCGGTACGAACCCTACGTATACCTCATATTCTATAATGAGATTTCTACCGCTACTATTCCTCTCACGTAGTTTTAGAAAATATTTACTAACGTAAAATGGTACGCTAAAGAAGTATTGTTCAATTTTGTTACAAATAACATATAACATATGAATTTATTGCAATAGCTCCAGAAATACAGTCACCATTTTTTTACCATCTCTTACCATAATTTTTGTACCGACTTTTATTTCTTATTTCGAAATTAACCTTTCACCGTTATGCAAAGACACCATTTCGTGTAAGTTAGTACCAATATGACAGTTTAGCTGTTCCCGCGTGTTACGTCCACAGACGGATAAAGAGAAAGACAGAGAAATTAAAAAATATATATTACATGTACAGATTCCGATCCGTTACAGTTCTATGTTAACATAGTATATAGAGAGTAAATATATGTTAATATATAGATTCTATTATACACATTTTGCCATTACTTGTATCAGAATGTACTTATCACTCCATTTAATTAAATATTTTCAGGCTTAAATAAAATTCTCCCTTAAATTTATCAAAGCTAGCAGTCATGACTAGTAACATCAATTATCTACAACGTGATCATTGCCACCCTCCCATAATATTACTACAATAAATACAGTAGTAAATCGCCTTTGATGTCGGTAAAAAAGTCGCCATTGTCCACACATTGAGCTTGTTGACAGGGTTGTCACACAATACAAAGTAGTATAATAAATTTACAGTAACGTAGTGTTTATAATTTTATATTCAGCTTACCCTTAACCCTGTTCCCGGAATTTTAATAAACGGAGACGGGAATTCTGGGAATGCGACACACCTTGCACTTCCCGCACCATAGAGCGGTTTATACATGGTGATAATCATGTATAAACATTTCCATTAGTCGATTGTATGAAATGAAGCGATAAAGCCTAACGTACTATTTGATTTTCGTAGTTTGATGTGCTTATAAAATAAAACACGATGTTTGTCTTAACGTAAGCAAGTGATAATTGAATTCTAATGTGGTTTACGATGTCGCATTCGGCCTGATCACTTAAAGATAGCATCTGCATTTTTCTAGTTTTTTCTCGTTCTGTGAATTAGAAATATGAACATATTAATTCATATTTTTTTATTTATGGATGGATTGCAATGAAACATACGTACACGCAACTTTCGTACTATAAGTAGTACTGTAGGCAAAGTGGTAATTTTATGTCTAAAACAGTAGCCCTCCGTCGCTTCTTTATGGAAAATTCCGCGGAAACAGCTGAATGTTCCGCGATGAAAGATGTTCTACATTATGATCCATAATATAAGCTCCAATTGTGCCAAGAATCATCTAAATCTGTTCAGTGCCTTTAGTATTATACGTGTTTAAACAGTCAGACGGATAAAAACTTAAAAAACATATATATGTATGTTAACGTCTCTATATCGATAACTGTCTGCTTACATTAAAATTTCCAAAAAATATACGATGTACAGATTATAAAACGTTACAGTTTTATTATTATTATGGAATCCTAATTGTCTTCCTAAACTTTGACTTCTTTATTCACTACAAGTCACATAATTTTCAAATAAAATTACGTCAGTGGAAAGCGACTAACAAGTTTAACTCTAATCTCAGACTTAAGGATTTCGTAAAGTTCAATGGGCCCAAGGAAGGAAGGAAGGTAATTTTATGACGTAGGATAAACTTGGTTTCCTTTAAAAACAAATTTTTCCTTGTATTCATATTTATTATGACATTGATTTACAAATTGTTTGAATGGAAACTCAGGGGCTTTCCATTTAATAGCAATGGTAGTTGTAGATTCAACAAAAGGATAAATAATATTTAATAATAAAAAATGTGACACCGAATTATAACACAAAATATATTAATCTGTGTAGCGGAATGATTTCGTCTTAATCTGTGACTGCTGCAAAATGGCGGGAAAGTAAAAAAGTATAAAGATTGAGTTCGCAATTACAACAACAGATTTTCAAAGAATCAACATCTTTTTTTGTTTGTAATATGTGGTAAAATTTATTAGGTAACATGATTATAAATCTGTTGATTACCTGAGTATGGGATGGAATTAATTTGCTCTTAATGCTTAGTAACTGTTACATCTACATTTTATTGATTAATCCTATATGTAAGTATATGTAGTAACTGTCCTCGCTTCGCTTCAGAATAACTACCTTACGCTTTGAAATAGCATCTGCATTGGTTTGGAACTGGATTTTAATCGTACTGTGAATTTGAAATACATATATTGATTCATAATTTTTTCATTTATGGACGAATTGAAATGAAACGAACTTTAAATATTAAATGACACTTACATACAGTACATTAATGAAACCGTGAAATGATTTAGTAATATTACAGAGAATTATGTAAGGAATATCATATTGTAGAAAATTACATGAAGTTGAGTAATGCAGTGTGACCCTAGAATGTTAATAACATTGTATTGCGGTTTTATATAGAAATAACAACATAATAAACAACAAACAAACAAGTTGTGGGAAATTAACTCCGAGATTACTCATCTATTTTAAAAATTAAAGTTTGCGCTGCACGAGAATATTTTCCTTCAGACAATATGATTAGGTATCTAGAGCAGAGATGTCATGGAGCTCCGTAAAAGTAACCAAAGCTATCGGATATTCGCAATAACAATATATCCGAAACCGTAACCGAATCTGATAAAAAAGGTCAGATAATTTCGGATAGAGACAGAGTCTAAATAAAGTACGTTGTCTGGTTTACGCCGACCGAGCTGATACAAGCCGCGTCGTTCTCACTTTAAACAGTTTTTACTATTTAATTTATTCTTTCTGTTATTATAATACCGCATAATACCTAGAAACAAAGTCAAACTATGTAAATACATTTTTTTTCCAAGTCGTAAATCATCTAATATCCGTAACCAAAATTATCCTAAGCAATCTGATAATCCGAAATAATTTCATATTTCTAACCGAAACCGGTATAATATTATCCATATATCCGTATCTACATCCGGATCCGAAATTTCAAATCCATAACATCCCTAATCTAGAGTAGGGATGTTATGGATATGAAATTTCAGATCTGGATTCGGATACAGATGTATGAATAACATTTTTCCGGTTTCTGTTACGGTTCCGGATATGAAATTGTTTCGGATTATACGATTGTTGGATAATTGCGATTTAGATTTAGGAATCGGCAAAAATATATAATGTAAATGTAATTTCTAGGTACTATCTGATATTACAGTCATAGAAAAGACAATAGTCTTAATAATCTAATAATAAAAACTGTCCAAAAGTGACGGCGATGCGACTAATGTATCGGCTCGACCGACGAAAACACGTCATAAAGTGTTTCACTTAGATTCCGTTCCTATTCGAAATTATTTATATTTTGGGTATCCGATAGTTTCGGCTACGGTTACGGAGCTCCATAACATCCCTAACTTGAGCTTCATGGGTGCTATCGCTCTCTCAGTATGCATTTTTAGCAATAATTGAACTTTTGTGAACTTGATCCTCATTATATATTGTTGATCCTATTATATATTATTTATTGTACTCATTTTACTGTATTGGATAGAAAAGATAAATTGAATGCCTTTCATAGTTCCGTACTAGCTCATCTCGTCACAAATGCGTTCTGAGGTAGGCGTACCTACAAAAACCGGATTCGAATGACAAAGAGCGAACAGACAATACAAGACAATCCACGTTTCCTTAATTGTATTCCTTTAATATAACATTTAACAACGTTCAAGCATATCTACAATCAGCGGTCTTAGCAGGAAAGAGCAATCTCTTCTAGACAACCAATGCAATATCTACCTTAGAGTTAATCAAAAGTGTACAGTAGGTTTGACTTACACTTTGGGCATAAAGTGTTATGAGAAAATCGACCTCCTACGGAAAAATATGAATTAATAATTATTCAGAGCGATTAAGATTCAACACAATATTACGACATTTATTTATTGTATTACTTTAATATTTATATTTCAAATCGTTTTTTTAACATTTCCATTCATTAATTGTTTAATTGCTAAATAGTATCACGTCAATATATGTTTTAGAACGTTATATTTTATTATCTTCGTATGCATGATGTGGAATATAACATTGTTACTATAGAACCTATATACAACGTGTTCTTTTTGTTTTCGGGAAACCGAAACCACTGATCCCTTAAAGTATTAAGAATATTTTACCGAAAGAAGAAATTCACTCACGCTTATAATGCGTGAGTTACAATTTTTTTTACAATTAGTTCAATACTTTTTACACTCGGTGTATCCTTTCCTAATTCCTTAAGAGCCTTGTGGCGCGCGACGTTGCCAGCTCACTACTTCATTCGTAGTACGCATTAGGTTGGGACGCACCGAGTGCAATTCAATAATTTAATTATTTTGTATGAAACCAAAAAAATGTGAATTTTATAAAAATATGTTTGCCAAGTCATTCCTTTAAGTGGACTTATGTATCACCTCAATTTTCCCGAAAACAAAAAGAACACGTTGCATAAGTTGTTTAATGTGTATATATACTAATATTAAAATTGTAAAGAATTGTAAGTCTGTACACAGAATATTATTTGGAAGTTTTAATGTAGGTGGACTTTATTATTGTTATAGAGGCCTTACATATTTGGACTTTTTGTTTGTCTGTCTGACTACATATCACACTAAAACTACTGAATGGATTTGGATGATACCTTTCATATTAGTAACTTATATTATGGGTATAATTAAGTACATAATCTACTTTTCTATCTTAATTAATTTCAGTTTTCACCTCGGGAAAAGGATGTGTTCCCGCGTTTATTTTCTAAACTGAAGCGTAGGCGATTGGCTAATAAATATATGAATTGGATAATTTTATTAGCTGTAAGATAACGCAATGATTATTGAGATTCCAAATCATTAAGAGACCAGTAAGTAAACTTTTAACTGCCTGACTGCAATTGAAACATGCCTTTACTTTTTTATATATTTATAAACATGAAAAACAACATGGGACCGAGATGAGATCCTTCAGGAACACCAAAAAACCTCATAAAAATACTAGACACAGCAGCGTTTATTGTTGAAACAGTATCCACATGTAAATCTCATAGTTTTTTATGATTCAAAAATGTAAAATCTAAAGAGACTTTTTCGGAACGTACCTATTAATAACGTCATTTGTATTCCATTAGTATGCAAATGCTAACCTGGTAAAATAGTTAGCGACTTACGTCATTTCCAAGAACAATTTATTCAAATTAAAACTTTTGAACTCATGCATTTGTCGCGTTAAATATAAATAATTATAGCTATTAATTACTCAATCTCTTTATGCAAGTAACACCCTTTTTATAAGTAACACAGAGCAACAAAACACAGTGAAAGGAAATAGCGTCACGTTTGACAGACATTCTTGTATATGAATTTGTCACTTTTGTTTTAACGGCATTCAATATTAAGATTAAGAGTGAAGTTTTGACAAAAATACCGTATATAAATAGCTAGGCTATGTGGTCAGGTCTCTTCCAGTTGTCGTCCGATATTGTCCAAAGGGGACGGCTAATTCTTGTACCAGCTTATGTACCAAATGTTTAACCGAGATAAGCGACTGTGGACACGGTCAGGTGTTGGACGGTCAGGTTTCGAGCTTCGGAGGGCGCTGGAGGCTGGAACGCTGGAAAGACATTGTTCTGCAATGTTTTACTTATAAGCCGAAGTAGTCAGTGTGGATGGGTTTCTCCATCCCAATAAAAATGTGTGGTATAAATTCTTCATTCGATTAGCTGGAGAGCTATTTTAAGGAGTAAATTCATCACATTCTTACTATTTTCCAGCCTAGGCAGGCAAAGCCTCTGACTCCGGTTGCATGAGACCATGGGTGGCAATGACCAATTTATAGGTGGCCCATCAGCTCGTTACATTGTTACTATTCAAAAATCAAAGTCTAAAATCTTAAGCTAACAGCGTAGTTGGTGCGTTACTATAATAAGTATCTTAGCTGGCTTGGCTGAAGTTTCTCTAAAAATTTAACCAAAATAGATTTAATAAAAAATAATTAAGTTATTAACTTGAGTGCAGCGCCATCTATCGGACAACTGTGATTATAAATCGTACACGATAGCGACTTGATAAAACCAATATTTTGCATCAATAGGTTAAATCAGAAGTTGCATGGTCTCCAGCAGATGCATCAATAATTAAATAAATAATATAATTAAATACACATATCATAATGTAATTCAACTCGCAGATGGGACATCAATAATGCCGGAGGAGTCATGAACAATGCTGTTCAACTCGTTTGACAACTGGCTCTTAAGTTGATGTTATAGACGGATTCGTTCATTTGAAGTTTTGAATGAACAGGAAACAGGAAATTCAGGTTCACTAAATAAAATGAATGAAACGAAATCCACGATGATACCACGTCTCCGTGGGTAAACCCGAGTCGGGCCATTCAAATAGCCATTAAGATGCTATCGGTTCTGATATTCCAACACGAAATGAACTAGAGCGTGTGGAATGGGATGTACGTCGCGGTTAATAGCTTAGAAACGTGAATGGAGGTAAAATAAGAATGAAACATAAGAGGAATAATAAAAATAAACGCTCACAGTCTAGTATTTTCCAGAGTTTCGATTATGCCGGTTAATTCAAAATTCAAAATTAAACTATCACATACAGTCAAGACCCAAAAACAAGCTCCTATCTATCTGCCCCGGCAGGAAATCAAGTGGGAGAAATATCAACAAGTTACAGGATCAAAAATAATTTTGAACTATAACTAGTTATTGCAATGGTATCACGCGAGCGTAAGGAATGAATACATTTTTGATTGTAAGAACAGACGTGTGACATAATATTAATCGCAATATTAATGTTCGTATCTTTCATCTGATTTAAAATATTATACATTGACCAGACTACTTTAATGGAATTGTGGGAGTGCGTGTCGATGAGTTTAAATAGTAAATAGGACTCCAAATATGATGAAAATATTTAATAGTGATAACATACAAAGGCGTAAGTAAGATAGATGAATGAATGACAGTCACCTTATTTATAAAATGGTACAGTTACCAAAAATAGGGTTGCTTATTTACGTTAATGTAAAAATGTAGGATCGACACATAGTAATTATAATAAAAAATCTTAATGTATTTCCATTAAGATTTTCACGATCACGATCTCAAATCAAGTTTGTAAATAAGATTAAAGACAAAAGTGTGTAAACAAACTGAGCTTCATTAAATACATCTTGCGGATTCATTGGACTCGCCTCATTAAGTCCGGCAATTGTAATGCATCGCAGCGTTTAAGCCAAACAATGCCCACAGAATGGATTATGGGCAGAAATGGTTGCACAGCACGCGTAGGTCTCTCGATAATGTAATATATGTATATAACCAAGTAATCACGCATGAACACGAGACGGAACTCGTTTCTAGTTATTATAAAGAAAATGCGCCAGATGTTATTGATGTAAGAATTCTACTAACAATCGTATAGTCCACGTATCCTGAACATGCTCCGTTTGAAGGCGAAACAGGGGTTGGTCTAATCTGGTATAATCTTTTATTTAAGGGAGTATCATACATTATAAGTACTCACGGTTTGTCGCAAAGAAGATTAATACTACTATAACAACAATCGATTTCCACAAAGTAACACCTGATACAAAAACGTATTAACTAAATGCATTAACATTGTTTAAGGAACTGCATAGCAAGAAATAATAGTGTTCTGTGGAAGAATATTACGTAATATAGATATGTAAAATATAGGAAATATACGATGACAAAAATTGTATTATAATACCAGGCGAGAAAGAGGTCAAAAGATTTCATTATTAACTTAATTCTTATTTATTTATATTATATTGATAATACGCCGTCGATTGCTTACGTTCATAAATAGTAGCCGCATCTAAAAGTATTATTACTCAGTTTCGTCAAGAATTTAATAATTTTACCCGGTTACATATGAATGAAATTGTAGAAGAATGAAGCTACATATTTACCTATTCGTAAAAACTGCATGAAAATCTGTTGTCTGTTGGCAGTAATTATTACACTATGCTTAATTAACTTTTTTTTAAATAAACCTAGTCACCGAGCCTTTCTGTGATTTTTTGTTTTCATCCGGCATTTCGATAAGATCACCGCCACCGCAAATGTCTAAGTTTTGTAATAAATCGTATTTAACTGAAGTTGGTTGCTAGCTCGGTCAGTGCTTGTTAGAGTAATACTTAAATACATAAGCATTTTAGTATTATTACGTATAAATTTAAATTCTGAGAAAGACAAAAAAGACACTAAATAGAAGAGAAACCTAAGATAATCATGTGTAATTAAGATCTTAAGTGTTAACTGGCATTGAACTTCATTACAGTTTAGTACCATTTTGTCTTCTGTCTGTCTACCAATTTTCAATTTTTTCCTCTTGTTTGGTAGCCATTTACGCGCTTTAGTGTTATCAATTAAATAAAATTGGAATCTTATTTAATGATTATCGAAGAATTTCGACCACTTCACGAAGCCACATAAGGTCTATAGACGACTGTTACCACTCACCATCAGGAAACTTATTTGCTTCTTCATTTGCCCTATATACAGAAAATTAAAAAAACACGATTTACCCTATTTGTTCCATTTACTAGTTCGATGTCAAGAACCCTAAAAACCAATCTCAGAAAAACAATCCACCGAAAATCCTACAAACCTAAAACCTCCGTTAGTAACAACAAATGTATTGATAAAGTTTATCATTTCTGGTCATACGATAAATTCAAATAAACGATTCTACGTATGTGCTATCGACCATATCGTCACGTTATCAGCCGTTTGATAATGCTTTCAGAATCCCGTCAAGGATGCGACAGTCGAGCGAGTGACATTGGAGGGTTCATTCCCCGAGGTTTCATAGAAACGCTATAACGAGAATCGATATTTAACATATGGGCCGAATTCTTTGAATCTTACATTATTACAGGCGTTCGGAATGGTTTTATTATTTTATTGTTTTAGTAGAAAACAAAGCCGATGGCTACGTCTATATATCACACATACAAACATATTCACACATACGTTTATAGATACATACACACATACAAACACGCATACATACATACACACACGCACCTCCCTTGTGTTAGAAGCATTTAATATCGTGACCAAGTTCCATTAATACCTGGGAGATGCTGATACCCAAAACACAGTTCCAACGGAAACAACGGGGAAACAACTCCGGGCTTAATTACCTTTATAACGATATTATCAATAATAATAATATGGGAGATCAGCGGCTTCAGACATTTTAATATTTATATAATGTATTGTATGAAGCTTCATATCTTACAAATGTGGCAATAAAGTATTCATTATTGTTATTATTCTATGTATTTCATGGTATTACAGTTTCACGGGTCCATGTAAATGGACCGGTAAGTTTTAAGGCTTGCGTTGAGCTATAGATCCGAGGTACAATATTACAGGGCCCTTTGAGACACTTTAATGAATGGAAATATGGTAAATATGGAGGAATATTATAAACCCAGAAACGAAACGCTACAGACTTAGATTTAATACATACATTTGGGACCACTGCATATGACGGGTCTTTTTTCGTAATCAAAGATGCCTGATATATTGTACAATTGGTACTCCAGGTGGAGCGATTAATGGCAGACCCTAATCTTGTGAGTTCTTTTTGTGATGGAAAAGGAAATAAAAAGAAACTTTGTTGAGCACACCGTCTAGCATAAATATTCAGGAGCTTTTTGGCAGGATACAAGTGTTCATAAAAATTATTGTATGCCTGTAAGATATTAAAGAAAATGCATGAAAATTGATAATTTCTGATCTTTTCCTCCGAAACTATTAAGTCTAATATTTTGATAACTCAATTCTTCAACTCAACTGTTACCTTTTAACGTAACAAACACAAATTAATAATGATGTAATTAATTTTTGAATGAGGTTGTAAATTTATGTGGAATTTTGTATTTCGTGTATATTATAACTACAAAATTAGTTCGCATCTACGTGAACACTAACAATTAGTTAATTATGTTATTTTTTTAGTAAATAAGATTTCTATAGAACATCAAAATATGTATGGGCAAGTTGATGAATGTACTTATATATAGCCGACAATTGAGAGTATCGTGCGTAAGACCTAGACTCAGCACTTTTGCAGTATAATTATAAAAAGGAGTCGTAGAGTAAAGGAGTAAGTACAGTGGCATTAATGAATAATAAAATTAATAAACAATGAAAAAAAAACTGACCACGACCCGAGGTTTTAGAAAGTTCTCAATAATACAGATAAAATATGAAGTTATGGTAATGACCTCACTGAGCGAGGAGTGCCGTATTCGATTTCCAGCTAGAGCAGAGGTTTATGTGACAGGTAAATGTTTGTTCTCAGGTCGTGGGTGTTTGAGATGTCATGTTTGTGTGCGTCCGTGTGAATCCTAGAAAGAGACTGTGAGTTGAAATATACATATGTATTATTAGTCATTAATATTATCATTGGTACTGTTACCTATCCATGAAGCCCGCCTGGCTAGCTACCACTTTCCTGCTTGAGTCAGCCGCCAAACGACTCGTCGTGTTCCGGCTTTAGGTGCGAGAGCCAGTACTTTCTTTCTTACCTTCTCATTTCCTGGCCGACAACGCATCAGTGACACCTTTGGTCTTGCTGATGTCCTTGGGCGACGGTGACCACTTACCATCAAATGGCTCGTCTGCTCGTTTATTGGCTATTAACATAAAAAAACACCGTCAGGACTCCTGCGTACATGTAAATTTTTACATAATGTTCACAAATGTGTGTGTTAAGTCTGCCAACCCGCACTTGGCCAGCATGGCAGTCCTTAATCCTAAATCCGAGCCCAGTAGTAGAACCAGATGTAATAATCACGATGACACATAATTGTATAGATGATACGACTTACTCGCGAAGTTTTTATTCGGATTCGTCCGACTAGCTTCGGACCTTTCTGAGATCCTTCCTCAAGATCCGTCCTCGACTCGCGAGAGTATTAAGTCGTTATAGATACATAGTTATATATTCAAACATTCAAGAATCATTCAATGTTGAAAGAACGATGATAATGATTAACGGGAGAGGTTGTTATTAGCATATATTGGTGGCATGTCAGTGAAGATTACCAACGTTCAACCTACTGAATACATAGAATTCAATTACATGGTTAAGTAAGAAGTAGTTTCAATGAGTTTTTACTCAAGTACCAGGTAAGTTAAAGGTTTATGATGAATATTTATCGAGGAACATAAAGTGTTACTTACTTAACTAGCCTATAAAGTGTTCGTAACTCTGCCCTTGTGCCAGTCGCAAGCGTTCGATCGTAGCATATAACGAGGGCGTGGCTTTTGGCAGGATGATCTAGATCCGGAAGCATGTTGTGGAGGGCGCGCTAGTCCCTATTTTTATCGTTGGAGAGCAGTCGTTATCTCAGATTTTCGGTCGTAGTAAATGTTTTCGATGATGATTCATTGAGTGTTAACGTAATTAATATTTTATAGTTAAAATAAAAACCAATAAAGAAGGGGTATGTGTTGGTCGATGAGAATGGAATCTATGGGCATTCGGCTCTACACAGGCAAACGAGTAAGATAATAAGTAAACATTATTATATTAGAGCACACCAAGTATTGTTGTCATGTTAAAGTGTAAAAATAATCAAAGTATTAAATAATTACTTAATACTTTTTACGTTTATGCTGATATTATTATTCAAAGACACTCCTGTTACAACTTGTGATAGCTGCCTGCTTTAAATATGATATATGACAAAAGTTATCCGACAGCAATATGGTAATTTATTTTCATTACTGGTATCACTTTTTAAATCTAAACTAAATGATTTTAGAATGGAAAATTTTTGAATAAGATTACAACATAGCTCGGTTGCGTTTTCGCAAAATGTAACATCACGTTTCCCAGTAGCATTCGAGTGTCTAATTACATGTTCACAGTAACTGACGGCGGTTTGTCTGTGCGTTCTTAATTACTAATTACTACATTCGAATGTACTCTTCTGCGAATTGCCAACGTTACGTGCAATTCACTATTACCGCCGCGCGGTTAACTAGGCACAATCTAAAATTAATATTGGAATTCCAAACACATAGGTCAATGTGTCAACTGTTATTTTGGGTAATATACATTATTTAATTATGTTTATGTATTAGATATATTTACTACTTGATTTTTTGTATTTTTAATTTATTTTCTATCTTTCATTTCTTATTTATTATTTTAATTTATGTAATATCAGTACAGTTCCAGATTTTAAATCTATATCTGCTGGGTCTCTCAATCCCCAACGTCGAACCTTAAAATGTACTTGAAACCTCCATCACAAATCTCAACCTCGATCCTTGCATCTCAATGATAACATTGGTCTATCTCTAAGTCACTCTTAAATACTTTTGGAGATAATCTGGTGAAAAGATATCTAAGAATGATAACGAGTAGGTTAAAAATTCCCGACAGTAATACAATACACATATTCTTTATTGGAATACCAAACAAAATTACGAATAGTGATTTAAGTTTTATCAGGTATACTAAGGGCGACCTTATCGCTAGGGTAGCGATCGTTTGTAGACAGCCTTATTTTGATCACAAAAATATTATATTGTCGTACAATGGGACTGTACAATAATGTGCAAAGTAAGATAATTATGTCTAAAAGTTAAGAGTGATAACAGAAATTAGGTGATAACAAAAGCAATGTTGATGAAAGAGGAAAGGTTTGACATAGCAAGATAAAATTATTTAACCTGTTTTTTAAAACTAACAAGTAACCGAGCACAACGTATTTTAAAGGGAAGACATTGTGAAACACGAACAGCAACAGTGGTAAGGGATCTAGAGAAAAAAAGAGGAAAAATTAACAGGCATCAGAAAGGAAATGTTGTTAGAGGAACGAGGACAGTGATTATGGGTCTGAAAGGTAAATTTAAAACGTTCTTTAAGATAGCATGGTACAATTGGATTTAACAGCACATAGTGCAAAGCAGAAAGAATACGTGCATTCCGGCGAAGGCGGATTGGGAGCCACTTGAATTTGTTGCGATATTCAGAGATCATCATCATATTTGTAATTAATGTTTCTAACGTCTATACCTTAAGTTTCTGTTCAATAAAGTAAAATAATAATCTTTTTTTTTGTAAAGAATAGATTTATATTTAATCGCACTGTGCACTATTATTAATGATTTATTATCCACGTAACCCCCCCCCC
>PDGT01000021.1:756328-819778 GCA_003671415.1 Megathymus violae
CGCTGCAGAATCAGGGGCGTGTCACAAACAATGGCGTCTAAAGTTAGGCTTACATGAAGATAATGGATAACGATAACAATTAAATTTACGAGTTTAATTGTTACTGCATTCCGGCATTTAAGTGCTTGGCTAGATACCACCTTTCCTTGAATATCAACTACAAAACATTTTAATGTGTTTACATTACATTATTGGAAAGCCAATTATGAAGCAGATTTTCCGCTTTTTTCTTAACCGCAACGCGTTATTAAGTTCTTTGGTGTTCATGTTTATCAGTATCTATCTACTTAGTACATTTTTGCGGGCTATTACCATAAAATGACGTACCCTAACACAAAATACAAAGTCCATGTCCCCACCCATTTATTACAGTTATATTATATACAAATAATCGAGAACTTTGCACACGTATTAAATCGTTGTGAATGCAATAATTACAATTGATGTCATCTATGATCTGGTATTCTCATCGAGATTATAAAAAAAACTACAATCACAATTAACAATAAAGAATTGTATGGTTAATTTTTGTAGTTACATAGATATCGATACGGTACTTTTCACGGTATTTGTACTTAAAATCCAATGACTTTTTGTTTTGTTAGCCATAATTACTATTAAGCAAAAAAAAGACAAGATTTAGTGTGTGCATATGATATATGTTACCACATGATCGAGGTCACGACCAAGCATTGGTGAAACTACGCAAAGCGGAGAATGATATATGTATATCATATAAACCTAAACGATGTTGTTAATTCCGATAACTCAACAGCGCTGTTTCATCTGGCTAGTTGCTAATGGATTGCACTTCCCGAGCCCGCATTCAAACACGGTTATATAATTGTTCGGTTAGTATGAATTTTAATTAATTGAATCACTTAATTCGATTGGATCACACTTAATAATGTAACAATTATTTTATCTGAAAATTTTATTAATATTTACATTTAGTATTCGTATATCTTTTACTCGTATTTAACTATTGCAAAGCCAGACCTGGAAGACCTGGAAGACCTGGGAGTGGACTGTTTCACGAAGAACTTTATATCATGGCATGCTTTCACGAAGTGTTATTTACAGTAATATGGGCTTCTCGGTGTCTCACCACTTACCATTATAAAAGCAAATGGAGCCTATGTCCCTGTTTAATCGTAAGGTTTTCAGTCTGGCGGTGATTTGTGAGTCGCTTACAATCCAGATTGCATGTTTTTGTATGACGTGAAAAACAATAAATGTTACAGCATTTAGAGCGAACAAACATGTTTGATTGAAAACAAACAAGTAATGTTTAATTGAAAATATTCCTCAGAATTTCTGTCACCACCCATCAAGATTCGATTCGGTTCTGATTGTCTCTCTGTATCTACTAAACCGACGATGAATCGTATTAATTAAAGTCTTGCGGCAGTCCCGGATTTTCAATTTTTTTTAGTCGGGGCAAAAATTGAAAAATGCCGCCCCCGCCCACTTATATTTACTTTTACCTTTATCATCTTTATAATTTCAGCTACTTGTACATCCGGGGCTGTCTTGCGGTTCTTCTTCAGTTACTTAAGTAGGTAATTAAACAAATCATTATTGTTCTTTTAAGTCTATCATAGTTCTTTCCGATTAGTGTGATTCGTACCAGAAGACATTGCAATTTCTTAGAAAACTCTTCAGCGTATTTAATTCGTTATAACTCGTATGGAGATTTCCTTGTATTTGGTCGATCTTATGATTGAATGTCGAGATAAAGGCGCGTCCACTATGGTTGTGTTTTGAATTATAGATTAAATAAATAATAAGTCAATTTTCGGTTAAAATTTCTGTAAATTGTAACCAAGGATTTCATATAACTACGAGGCCTGCAGTATGGTAATCCCGAACGAACAGCATCGTAGTAAATCCATAATTCGAAGTCACAAAATTTACCGACAACCAAATGGGAACATGTGTTGACAGGTGTGCTTCATGTTATTCGCTCCTTATTATGTACAGCGACGAATGGCACCCCCCACGAAAGAATGTTCTATCATCCCAGGCGCTCTGCTAGTGGCCAGTCATTACCCACGTGGCTAAATAATCCTGGACGAGTGTTGTTGAAGAACCATCGCAGATCGAGCAAATACGATCCCATAGTAGAAGAGGTAGAGCTACTTGAAGCGAATCCACAGCATTCCCGTGTCCGTTTCGATGATGGACGAGAAGCAGTTGTCGCAAACCGCCAATTAGCGCCTAGTGGGAAGAGATTCCCAGAGTTAGACGACGAAGACAAAGAGGTATGGGAGGAGGCTCAGGAACAACCTAGCATGAACGAGAACCAGACTGAACCAACCACGGATAATTTAGAGTTACGTCGCTCTACTCGACAATGTCATCCTCTAGCTCACTTAGATGATTACATATGTAATATGACGCCGGGGAGAATGTGGTGAATGCCATGTAATATTATTATAAAGTATTGTATTGTATTGTATATGTGATATATGTCAGTCAATGTATGTCGCTACAGTTTTGCTAAATAAAACCTATTATTTCGGGTAACTCTTCTCATTTATATCACCAAGGTTCCCTTTCACCTTCCAATTATGAATAAAATAATTTCCAAACGTAATCTTTACTTTAGATAATCGTTACCTACTATTAGTTCAAACACAATATAAAAAATAGTAAACAGCTTTTGAAATTTTACTGCGTTTAAATTTTTAAATACATCATCAATGTCATTTTTCGGAAATTCGGAATTCGAAATAGAAACAAATACATAGGTTTTGACAACACAAAAATACATTTTCACTTTATCTGCATATTATACAGAGTATGTTCGGGTATAGATTATATTATACGCTTATCTGCTTCTTCACGGTTAATTTCATAAAACGTTGTTTCCCTCCATAACTTCTCGGAAGGCGGTTTTCGAGAAGCGTTTCATAACATCGCCGGAATTATGTTATACTACATAGTAACGTGACCTAATTTCGCTTCGGAAAATTTGATTTTTACGTTCGCAAATAGTAATCGTATCTGAAATAATCATTGCCTTTTTAATAACCGTGTACATAGTAATTTTTCCTGATGTCATATACTTAAACTTATCTCGTGAATCAATCTATCTATTGCTAAAAATGGTATAGTAGTTTTAGAGTTTATGGCATTAAGAGATGCAGAGATTGTGTTTTATAACGTATAGCATATGTCAAAAACGGAATAATGTACCGTTCGAATGATGAAAGAATTTTTCAAATACGTTTAGTGGTTCCGGAGATTATCCTCCGTATACATACAAAAAAAATTCCCTATCTCTCTCTCTCTCTTTATAACATTAGTATAGATGAAACAGCGAACCTTAAGGAATTAATTAGAGCCATAGACATGTTATTGTATTGTAATAAAGAAATGACAGACGCCATTGATATTATATTATATATTACTAGATAATTTGGCTTCTCGGACACAAATGTGGTTGGAACATTAATAAAATTAAGATAACTTGTTGAATATTATATAAAACATTTGGAATACTTTGCATTTACTTCGAAGTATTAATCGAATATCCTGTGAAAGTTACTATAATTATTATATTTCTGTCTTAAAGTCTGAGATATTGTTAGAATTTAACATGTATTATAATTATAACCTGTACTTATAGTTTCTGTTAGAACTACATGGATGGTCCTAAAGTAAATACTTGTAATTATTTTATTACATCCTTATGTAGAATTCATAAAAATGTAGCAGTATGTGTACATACAACTGCTTCATTTGTTATCTTTATAAGACATACTCGTATTGATAATGTCTAAATACCATTTCTATTAGACACGTGTTCTGTGGCTGGTATCATGGTACAATCGTGACGGGTCAGTTCTTACAGATCAACGCGAAGATAGAGACAGAATAGCTTTATTTGAGAGCGATCATGCTTCCACGAAATATTGTATCATTATACTCAATAGGTCATTAAAAGGCGTGGGAGATGGATGTAGGATGCGGTGACTTCACGGCTCTGTAATGCAATGGTCGTTTTGATTAACATTCTTGTGTCTATTGTTCGTTTTTCTCTGTTGTTTCGTTCCGAATGTGTTTATGTAAGTTACGTGAGAGTTGATACACTAGTTTAACTAAATATAATAAATAGGCAGCTATTCCGGCGTAACGATATCACGACATACTTCACAATGTGCGCGCACACACTGTGTCGCCCATTTTATAGTTACCCACATACCCACTATTGCTCATCCATAACTGTTCCATAAATAGATAAATATAAAAAAATAAACTCTATTCAATTACAATGACATATCAATAATTAATTCAAGGAAGCCATTTAACGAGATCGCGTTATCGGCTTCTCGGAATATGTAATTAAAAAACAAAGAATAATTATTATGATTAAATAATAAATTTTGATCTTATTCTCGTTATTTTGTTATCGATATTGTTTGCTGACATAATAATCAAATTTCTGATTAGAAATAATATGATAAGGTCAATGACATTTTCGTTGATAAAATGAAATAAATACGAGACAACAGTACGTACATCTTGATATATAAAACTATATTAAGTCAATAAGTTAATACCGCAAACATATTGGCTTCCCTACTTACCTTACACTGGCCGACTTATAATATGAAAATGTAATAGAACTCGTAATGATGAAATACATTAAGAAATATAAAAAGGTTATCAACTTATCGCACCTTTAGAGTGAAAGTGACTTAACTCAAAATTCCTGAAATTCCATATTTTACTATAAATTTACTTAAAAAAGCCTACTCTAAAACCCCATGGTGAAAAAGAGCCCGAATTATGAGTGAGAAACGGAAAAAGGGAAAACTTCATAGATCAGTCTCTTTAAATTTACTCAAGACCATACATTTTTGAACACTTTCTTCGTCATTTCCCATAAATTGCAATTTTTGAGTTAAGTCCCTTTCATTCGTTATAATAATATAGGCTTCCCAGTCAGATGAGTCCGAGAAAACTGAAGTCGTTCGATCCGAAGAAATTCCGATGACTGATTAATTTTTCCTTCAATCTTTTTTGTTTTTTGCTCATGTTGTCAAATCAAGTTTGCACTAATTTCGTATATAGAGCGCGAGAAGTTTACTGTTTATTAATGATCGATAATCAATTATTTATTTTATTTATTGCTGATTGTCGCTGGTGCCCTTTTTCCGGATTCTCGGATTTCGTTTTAGCGAGAATCAGACAAGGACTAGTCCTAGTTGAAGTTGGACAACTAGTTGAAGTGCCTATTTTGATCAGAGGATTTAGGAATTTGTGTTTAAATTCTTCCAAAAAGTTTAGAATAAATAGAAAAAAGGAGATTTCCAAGTTATGTTCCATGAGGCGTGTAAGTAAGGGTTATATTATATTCATAATCAGCTATAATTTTAAACCTATAATTTATCTACACTATAGTAATCATTGCAGGGAACTCTGAGGTAAGAGGTAGGAGGTTTCTTTACGATGTATTCCTTTACGCGATAAATAATCTAATACGCTAATAACGTTGAAGAAGACGTGTATGCGACACCCATCTTAGAAATCATGATGTATACTGTCATAACCCAATGTCAATGCGCACTACAAACGAATGCGTTCATTTGTAAGTATTACAGAGTAATAAAATATTTTTAACCTACCTAAGACACTCTTACAGATGTATATAAGATAACGTTCACATGCAAACACTGCCTGTGTTGCGAGTGGCATGGACATACAAAGATAACCTGGCAAAACAGGCACCCATTATCCGAGAACAAACACATATCTATCACATAAATATCTGCCCCGGTCGGGAGTAGAACCAGAGGGGACCCGACAGAACCCGTCAGGGAGGGTCTCCAATTGGGTTACAAGGTTAAAGTATTCCCATGTCTGGTTCCTAAGCAACCCGACAACTGAGCAACCTTGCGATTTGAACTGTCGGTGTGCCTCCCTTATTGTATTTAACGTTACAAAAACAACATTACTAGGTAATTATTAAACAAAGCAATTGCTACCGGGAAAATTGGTATTCTACCTAATTGTCTTTATTATTAGTTAATTGGGACCGGTACAACTATACAATTTAGCAAATGTACATTTAAGCTGTTTATAATTGCTATCAATATAAAAGCGGCTAGAAAGAGCTTGTGAACGCGTGTTCGTGGAAATCACGTAATAACAGCGATACTGCGATTGGCGGTAATCAATACGCTCGTTAGATATTGAATTTAGCTGTATTGTTACATAACAATGAACATGGTTGGTTAGCTGTATTGTTACATTAGAATGAATACGGTACTGGTTCGCTTTGTGACATTATTATTATTGGTGAAATAGACTATTTCCTAACAATAATAATGTCACAAACTACAATAGACTAGTAGACGACGTTTCGTATCTTATCCAAATAATTCGAGAAATAAGAGTTCTTTCACATTTTCCGGAAATAAATACGATTAGGCACAAGCGCAAGTAATTATGTATATGTATTTTAATGCTTGTTTTTGACCTAGCTGCATATGTCATGGCCGAACTATAGTTTCATTTATAAAATGAAAAAATGAAAAATAAAAATAATTATTTCTTATATTTTTTGTCTCTAATTTTTTTAGTTTCGTGAATAATATTGAAATTAACGGCAAAATGTTATTGTGGTAATTAAAGAAATAATTTTGTACAATACCATTTTTATTAGATATACGAACTAAAATTATGAGTCTCAATGAATGAATGAATACTAAATACTTAAAAGACAATGATAGCAATTAAATATAATTTATTACGGTAATGAAATATTTTACCTCATTTTTATATAGATATTTATGATCCTATTCATATAATTTTGTTATAAATCTTGGTTGACATAAATTAATATGATTCCAGGAATCGCAGAATACGAGTTAGTAATACTCATATATGTTTTATAAAAACAATACATAATTAATAAAAATCTTTATGAACGTCGAAACCCTGGAATTAATTTGATCTGACTCATGTAACTATAATGTATCATGTGTTTTATAAAATCTTTAGATGTCACAGAAAAAAACAATTGATTTTCAAACATCAGTGAGCTCTTTGGTATCTCATATTGAAAATAAAAACTCGAGGTGCTATGTTGACCTTATTGTATGGTTAATAACGCAATTTCTCGTAATTTTCAGGTTGCATGACACATGATCGACGCCTGGCATCTATTTTAGGATGTATAAATGTATTGTTATTGTCTGAATGTAATGTTTTTGTTAACTACTCTGTAGAATGAAACCTTGTTCAATGACGCTTCTGAGAATTAGAAATCAGAAAACCATGATTGTTTTAAGACTTACCGAGAAATATTAAAGGTGTTGTTAATGACTGCATCCAACCAACAATTATATCTTCGAATTATTGTTCATTTTATATTGTTTCTATGGACAATTTTTATTAGCGATTAATACTTGAATAGTTAGATTTTATTCAGCTAATATAAAATTTAATTTTAAGTAAAAAAAAAAACATAAAATTTAAGAAAAATGGTCATGCGTATAAACAAATTACTTGTGCTTTGAAAATAGGCGGAGCTAAAATTTATGAGTGCGACAATTTACTACAAGTACGTACTAATAGTAGTAATATAACATACCATTATTATTTATTCGTTGGATCTTTAAAACACAGTCTCTGTTTGTCTGTCTGTCCGAATGTTGTAATGCGCTACAGTTTATGAATGTAAGAATAATAAAGACATTTCATTTTAAATTGAATAGCATATTGCAACGGTAATCGTTCAGAAAAACCTGCTGACGTACATCCAGTAAAAGTTCCTACTTCTGCCTTATCCATTAGGCTCGCCCTCTATGTCTACGAACCGAATTTATTATAACTCCAGCATTATTCGCGGAAAACCAGCAGTCAATTGCAACTTTACATTTTATAGGTTAGAAAGAAAGAATGTTGGATGATGTAGGGCTGTCACTCGTTTAAAAATAAAAAACGAGTACACCAGGACCTCCACCTAATATCGCGCCCATCTTCTATATCATTTTTCGCGGCAATTTTTTTATCCGTTATATTATTTTGCTATGTTTTTATAACAAAGTAATTTAATTGTATCTAAAAACTATTTTGCGCATTCTTAAAAAATCTGCAAACATTTTTTAAAACCTTCGCGATTATTTTATTATGAATCCTTTAATAATAAGGATAATATGAAATAAGGAAATATGTAGACTAAATAAAAACATTTTTGTCAGTCTAAAGCGTCGGACTAACAAGGGCTGCGATTTGCATCAATTACCTATTTTATTTATCCTTACATTTAAAAATCAGGATAAACAAGCAACAGGTATGAATGGCAACCCTAGGTCGATAAAAACAGCTATCCAAAGAAGCTTTTCGAAGAAGAATCCGTTTATATTTATAAGTATGGAGTAAACCATTAGTTTCACTTAAATCTAGTAAAGATTGACGAGTTATGTCAAAGCAATTTCGGTATCTTAATACTGAAATTTAAAGTCCTTTTTTATAATTTGTCATTAATCGAGAAGTCGAGAAGCCCATAAACATTAAATCGATTCAGTCGCGGTTTTGTCATATACATTGCGACACAAATTATCAAAATTATTTGGATGAGATCTATTTGACAACATACGTCTGCATCGCGCACTGACTCCGTACTCTGATTAATAGTATTAACTTACGTCAACGAAGGAAGTTTAATTGTAGGCGAACGAAGTTACTGGCAACATTTAATGTTAGAAACGATTGACAGAAAAGACGTACAATTAATTTCATTACGAAGTCAGTAATAAAAAAAAACGATAATTAAATTTCAGTGGAACAAAGCTTTTATTCGAATTTCATAGTAACAAGCCGACACTGAAACAACGTCCTCGTCGTGTCTGCGAGCGCGGCGGGAAGGCCAACGCGGCATTCTTCAGGGAAATTCGCGAACTCATATATAAATGTTTATTTTCCGATCCGTTCCCCCATAACGTCACTGTCGCTGGACTGTACTCTTATTTAAAATAACCTGGTACGAAGGATGCGCTGTTAAAAAATGTTCTAAGTCTGTACAATTACGAGGGGAGGGCCGTGTCTTGCACTGCGACACTGATGGTTCGGAGCCAAGTAAATTCCCCATGGATGAATTTAATTTCGTACACTTCGATAATACACCCATATGATCGCATCTTTAGTTTATTTCTTTGATAGTTATATTGTTTCTTGTCTGTATCACTATCGTGATCCAATGGGGAACGAGCGCATTGATAATAAGTAATGATCATTGAGCTACATTTAATCTTCTTACATTAAATATTTGCTTTTTGTTCTCACGAATTTCAACTACCAACAAAAAATTAAATATTTTTTATGCTCTGTAACTACTGTATGAAAGGAACGAGGATTCTAAAACATGATGATTCTAGAATTTCAAATATCAATATCATTAGAAATTCCACGGTAAAACTTTTGCTAAATACTGTTCAGCCTTTTTGGTACTAATATTAGAGAGGCTTATTGCCAGGCGAAAGGCCTTTGTTCGATCCCCGATCAAGACTTTATGTGTAGGATATTAGTATCCAGGTATTGATTGTGTTACTCCACTTGCGAGACAGGAAATCGTATTGCAGGGGGCTGTTTAAACGTGTATAAGCTTTTTTTTTATTTTAAGCAATTTTCAGCCGTCGTGCGAGCCCTCAAATGAGCTGGTAAGATATTACCGTCACCCTTGGGCATCCGTAACAACCAATAGATACAATTATTACCATCGCATCGCCGGCGAAAAATTAAACGAGCATTACAACTTATTAGATTTCAGGTCAATTCGGCACTTTGGGGTTAGTTAAATGCTTAATACCTAAAGGCAAACACACTTATTCGTAATTATAATTAAAACCAAAAGTTACCATTGTCCATGTGAGTTATTACGCCTAATTTTTTCAACATCATTGTAAAAAGCAATATATTGAAATGTTGTTTATCATTACGTTAATGTTTACTAAAATTGCCTAAAGGTTTCAATGCGGATGTATTTATATCCAAGATTCGGAAAACATATTTATTGTTAGCATAGTTTAGACTCTATATAGGACGAAACGTTTGAAATAAATAGATAAAACTATACCCTTATCGCTAAGAAGTATGATGCTTTGTTTCGCAATTATTATTCCACAAACAGTTTGTGGAAATGTCAGAATAACAAGAAACTGGTAGTTCGGTTAAACTAACAATCGAGTCACCACGCGATACCAAGTTAGTTCAGACAAATAGAGAATATACAATGTATGCATTTTTTATCGTTAATTCAATTATGCTTACAACATTCTTAGAAGCATATCAACGGTAATTTTATGGATCCTTAAGAGGGTGATTGTAAGTTCGCGAATTGCTATTAAAATTAAGTCGACGCGGTCCTATTTAAACATCTTAGTACAAATAAACTGAAAATATTTAAAATTTATTTGTATGACAAGTTTTCTTACTCAGGTAATTGTGTTAAAGCGTTTACTCTCTCGCTAGGTTCTCGTGTTGCAATTAGCATCGATATAAATATATGAGAGATCACAAACACGCACGATCAACAGAATCATTTGTCACCAAAGAATCGAAATCTGACTCCGGACACTAAGCGGGCAGGGTTTTTATGAACGGGCCAAGAGTTCCTCATCTATTTAGCATTAGATTTAAACATAACTGTAGCAAGAGTTCCTCATCTATTTAGCATTAGATTTAAATATAACTGTAGCAAGAGTTCCTCATCTATTTAGAGTTAGATTTAAATATAACTGTAGCAAGAGTTCCTCATCTATTTAGCATTAGATTTAAATATAACTGTAACAAGAGTTCCTCATCTATTTAGCATTAGATTTAAATATAACTGTAGCAAGAGTTCATCTATTTAGCATTAGATTTAAATATAACTGTAGCAAGAGTTCCTCATCTATTTAGCATTAGATTTAAATATAACTGTAGCAAGAGTTCCTCATCTATTTAGCATTAGATTTAAATATAACTGTAGCTTTGATTGTTCATAATGATTTAAATTTCGTGTACATCCATGCCACCGACCACAAACTCATAGCGCTGATGTATGAGTTTTGTGTGTGAGCGTTTAACATTATCATTCCTTGTTAAGCTACCAATGTTTTTCAATGGGACGCGTCAGGTGGAAAACGTGCAAAAAAACAGCTAAAAATATTAGTTGAGTGAAAACTACATCAAAATTAATTTAGACATGTTAATGAAGTTACGGACTAATCCATGAACTAACAAGGTTTATAATATCAATGTAGCAGAATTATTAACACATCATGTTGATAATTTATGTCTACGTAACATTCTCATTCGAGGTAATTTCACTCTCTTAGAGTTTCAATTCAATCCAAACGAAGCAAATTCAAAGAAGCATTAATATCAGGTTTAATTCTAGAAATGCGTTATAATAAATGTTACTCGGAACCGTACACAATACTTTTCCGAGCATACATCAAACGACAGCAGATGACTCAACTTGAAAAATGATCCCTCGAGCCGAATACGGTGACTTAGAGTTCGGTGTATGTTTTGAATATAATGTTTACACGCCTTATGCTTGTCATTTATGTATGTATGCATGTATGAAAAAAGACGTTTACATTATCGAAAACTAGCGACGCGCGATGGCTTCGCATGTATGTATGTATGTTTGTAAGAATGAAGTCGTCTACATCATCTGAAACTAGCGACACACGCCGACTTCGTACGGGTGCAATTTACTGATGAAGAAAATAAGAAGTTAGTGCAACAAAAATATATTAATTATGTTTGTTACAACATATCTCTAGTGTGCTAGTGTCTAGGCTGTGCGTGAGTCAATGTCGAGAAGGGATTTATCGAACTGAATCTTTCATTGAACGGAACTGTCAAACTAACTGTCATATTGTTCTATGGCATCCCGACGTTGCCACCGAAACATTTCACGGTCAATTTCAGAAATTTAGAAATTAGTTAGCCAGGAGGGTAAAATATCCTACCACCATGCAAGGACTGTCGAGATTAAACAGGGTAGTACAGAGCTTAGCGACCTCCAACAATAGGGACCGTTCACCATCGTCTCGTCCGTCGTTAACAGGGTGCACCTCGAGCAGGTTTGGACTCAAGGATGGCTACTCCACCCAACCCACACAATTTTCAATTATTTCTACTTTTAGGTAATATATTTTTAATTAACATTTATGTTAGTGATATTAATTACCCTGGAACGATTCAACCTAATGTAGGTTGAACATTTTAGTTATTGAAAGGCAGTATTCAAAATGTTTTTTTTCTGGTGAGAAACATAATAGGTCTAATTCTATCAAAACTACCTTGAAATCCGTCTATATGGAAACGGGTAAAAATTTGAACGATTAACATAATTATCTTATATGCTATAAAACAACTTTAAGCTACAAAATATTTTAACTGGTTGAGTATCGATGTTAAAGGTCAAGAGGGGTCAATAACTCTCATAATATAATAAGAAATTTCTTTTTACTCCTCACAATGAACAAGGACAAATGTAATTTTAGTTACCTACCTAAGGAGAGGTCTCTTGACATGATCTCTTGTCGTTTCTCAATAATGTTTGAGAGGATGACCAACTCGAAACAATCCGCTATTTTTACTTGTAAAATTACAATATAATCCTTCATTGTCTAAAACTTATTCACGTTTCGTATCAACAGGCTGATAATGATGATGATGATAAGGAGTTCCTTATTCTTACACTCAAATGTTTAAACTTTTACTTTTAAAATCTTTGTAAAATTCCATATCTAAATTTATAGATATTTTTATTTATTTAAATATTGTTTCCTTTTTGAACTATATAAATGGTTGGTTTATTTTCACAACATATACCATTGGATTTAAATTAAATAGATCAGGTATTCGGCAACAACAAAAATTGTATTAATCAATTTACTAGCATACAAATTTATTTATTCACATTTTATTGTATAGATTCTTACTGAAGTCAGATTTTGTTATGTGTGGATTTTTTGATTATTTGTGGAATAGATCCCACAGTAAAATTTCGACTCACTCTTGCCACATCTGTGATCTATCATAAGTACTATTGTCATTATTCTCGGCTCGCGTGTTTATTTTTATTTTTTGAGTGAAAGGGGCCGCGTCGGCGTCAAGTAATGAATGGCGCCAAATTTTAACGAGCATTAGGCAACCGGCCCAAATCTAAAGTGACCATGATTCGGTGAACGGTTCGGACATTTTCTATCGAAATTTTTAGATGTTATTTAAGATCCCATCATAATCTATAATTATAGCACTGTTGTGTTCAGATATCCTCGTATAATATGAGGGGTATACCGTTGTCCACTACACTGATCAACTGCGGATCTGTAGTTTTCAATCGCCTTTGAGTACATCGTGGAAAACTCCCAGATATGAAGGTTTCTTCACAATTTGTTCTTTCACCAATTATGAAACTGAAAATTAACTTTCACCGTCATCAAGTCATTAACTTTAAAAACATTCATAATTTTAAGAATCATGATGATGATTCGATATGTTAAAAATTTGAACTCTGATCCAGATGCGACCTACATTCTAACGCTATTTGAAATTACCGACCATGAACAGACCCAAGTACCTGAAAAATATTACCGAAAATAAAAATCATAAAATCAATATAAATAATCAAAAATATTACCGAATCTCCTCGTAAATTCACATACATGGGCATGCTACAAGCTCTCTACTTTTATTATCCGACGTTATTGCCGAAATATGGGTCCCGGCCTTTCGAACTATCGAGGCACGTGCAAGCCATCTGTCGGTGCCGCTGCGTACGTTTGACAGTAAAGGGGATACTATGAATCCCGCTCGCACTATCTACTTTGATCGTTATTGCGGGAAAAATTAAAGTATTGTGTACTTTCCGTTGATTCTCTGTACGTTTATAGGAATATAGTATTCATACGAAAAATTATGCATGAATCAGAGACTGATTCAAGCTTTCTTGTATGCGTGTATGGAAGTGAAACGTCATTCGTTTTTTTACATAAAGTAAAATAACGCTTGACATGAATCCCACCCGATGTAAGTAGTTACATATATTTGTATATGAATATATATTTTCACCGTTCAAAAATGTTTTTTATTTCAATCACGCAAGCCAGTCTAGTCTAGACCAGTATATTCTTCTTTAACTAAAACTGTCCCGTGCAGCCGTCTTTATGTGAATGTTATTTTATTTATCGCAAGGACGACAGTGTAACCTCCATAGCCTCGACGTGTGCCGTTTATGTTATCATTATAATGGTTGCTTGTCAAATCATTAAAGGTTTCTATTTGAAATTCGAGAATTGACATGATAGTTTCGCAATAGATAAGTGATTTAACCGTGGTATAATTAGTGAATCGAAGCTGTTGTTACAAAGGTCAGTCGTGTCTTACGGCCGTTCAGATGTAAGTATACTTACAAGCGGCGGAAATAATTAAATCCATTCTATTTCTTGCAACTAGGTCAGCTTTCACGTAGATAGTAATAAACGCCGTTTAAATTGCGTTTTGAGAGTAGTTTGAGACAGGTTTATATTCAGTTAATATTCATTCTTGAAACTGTTGATTTGTCTAACATTAAAAGACTATGAAGTATATTTAAATGACAGATAAAAAATAATTGACTTCGCCTATAAATCCTAGAACTGGGTTGTTAATTTTGTCTGTTCCAGAGTGAGGCGTGACGCATGATGGCTCGATTCGTCTTGGTTAAAATTTTTTAATAAGTGATCTTTAAAAATGCTTGTTTTATTAGTAGAAACTCTGAAGGCGACAGTTTACAGAGATATCTCGTTAGTCGTGACTACGGATAAATTTACCACTACGTGTCACTCATAGATAAAGTACACATAATAGTGAACGACAGATGCATGTAAATAAAATGTAGAAACATGTATTAAAGCTATAAAAAGTGTTTCATTTATCCCTTTTAAAATTTTATAAATGTCTTCGTAGGAGTCAACTGAATTATGATATCTGTCAAAGATATCAATTTTCTACCATAGATTTCTAAACTCCTTAAAAAGCATGATTAAAAAGTTACGTTCAATAACTGCGGCTAGTACCTCCTAAATATGTAATCTACATACTTTTTAGTTTAGCATTTGTATATGTGAAAACTTGGCAGCTTTCAGGTGTAAATGACTAAACCATCCCTGGGTCCAAGCCAACCTTTCCTGCTCATGGTGTCGTATCTTTCAGGCAACGGCCTAGTCTATGGAGAACAAGGTACAAACCAATTTTATCCTGACGGTATTTGTTCGTGATTTCTTTTCTTGGGTGGCTATCTTCCTTCCAGAATCACGTTATATATAACTGATTCTGGTAACTGGTATACGGAATGTCATTTATAAACATGAGGCGCGGGTTTTCTAAAGCACACCCCCTCACTTGGCTTTGTTACTAATCTAAAATAAACTAATTATTGGTAATTATATAATTATGTAATGCATTGTGCACGCTAAATTTGATTCTCTCCAATCAACTGTCCATTCCTAGGTCTGCGGGAAGAAATTTCTTACAGAAATAACCAGTGCCACTGTACAAAATTTCTTCTTTAATTTAATTGTTTTAAGTATCAAGTGTACATAAATTATAGTAATAAATTAAGTTTAAACGCAAGTAAATTAAAAATTTTCCAGCAGCAGTTAACGACTACTTCATGTCTTCAAATTCACCTAAAGAAGTAACGTTCAGAAGTAGTGTGAGTTGTTTTCAACGGGAGTGTCGTGGCCTCTCAAAACGTGGCATATGTCATTCGCCCTTCGTAGAATACCAATTATCTACCATAGTAATTACTATTCACCCCACGTATGTCAGTTATAGAACAATATCTACTATAATTATAGGCATATGTGTGTTTATATTATGCTTCCGTAAGTCCGATGAGAAAACGGAACTTTTATAAGTAGATTCACTCGCATATTTGTCTAGACTCTAGACATAGAGGGAATTTAAATATGTAGTTAATTTAAATATCTTTGTTTATGTGGCAGTCCATCAGACCCGATTTTATTCGAATATACAACACAGAAAAATTAAACTATGTACACAGGATACTTAAATCCCATTAACGCACTTTAAACGAAAGTTAGGAATTAACTAAGGTAATTCTGACTTCGAATAGTAAGAAATTTTTTTTTGTGTATTCCAATTAATAAAATAAGAGTACCGAACGAAAAAACTGAAAATAAATATATTGTATATATAATTTAATGAGTCATATTGTAAAATTAACTTTTCATTCATCACCTAATCAAACCATAATATTGGATTCGCGTCATTTTGGTGCTGACGTCAGTATTCCGTAGGCGTTGAGAAGATTAACGAATACTGGAATTGGGACACTATCTAAATAACACGAAATAGCTAAACGTTGAGAGAGACGCTACATTTCAGTGTCATAAGTCCAAGTAAGTTGTAAAAGTTAAGGGCTTAAATAATTAAAAAATTGGAAGAAAATTTTGCCAAGGAAATTGAACACGATGTTGCAACTATTTAAGGTTATAGGAGGCCTTCTAGAGTCGCCAATGAAAAACCGAATTACTAATGCCGTACAATTATACTTTAGAAATAGCAAACAAAAATTATATATATGTCGGAGGAAGTGGAAGGAAGCTGAGTTTATTGCTAGTTATACGATGCGATATCAATTGTTTATTTAAAGTTTAAATTGTTAATTCTTTGTTTAATATCACTTAATTTGCTACATCTTCATATTGTAAAAATTCTTATTAATTTGTGGAACAAGTAGGCGAAAATGTGGTAATTGGTTCCGGCAAGCAACGAATGAAGCGGTCGATCGGAAGTGAGCGCGTGTGCTTACTAAAAATATTTGTTAAATCTTAATTTAACTTAATTCAATTTATTGCATTTTAATAGTTTGCAAACTGTTATCGATTTATTTAAAGTCACTGTATTATTTAACGACCAATCAGAGTAGAGGGAAGCCTCGAGCGGGGTCGAGGCGCCATCTTAACTTGCACCACGTGGTGGGACAGAGGTGTCTTGTTGAATGAGTTGTAGGAGGAATGAGGAGTTCTGAGCTTGGCTTTCGGTGGAGTAAGACTGGTGTCGCGAACCCGCTACTCAAAATACCATAAAACGTGATTAAATAAGTATGTAACAGTGAATTCTGCGTATTGTGCTCGCATATAACCTCAATTACGCCCACTGGACCGATAACCACTGATGATGATGTCGAGGAGAACATCCTAACGCCGACATATATAAAGTACATAAATTTAGTTGCTCTCGCCGTCTTAATTATTTGTTCTATTTACAAATTCTTAATGTAAGAGTACGAGTACAAGGGCGAACTAAATGCCTATTAGGCTGATTGATTGACTGAACAATTTACATAAATAAAAAACCTTAACATTTGATATCGACATGATTTAACTTACAGAATTGTATATGAAATATATTATACGCTTCATTTTGGAAAATATATTATTTATTGTAATTGTAACAATATCATAGACAGTTCCATTTAAATGTGGGTTTTTGAGTTTTATTTATTCTATTTAACAATAAATTCACACACAGAAAAAGTACAAGAAAAATGTATTATTATTATTATATTATTATTAAGGCATTTATTACTAAAACGTTATTACGTGATATTAACGTTCGAATATTCTAATAAGTTGTAATACTAACTTGTAGAAAGTCGGATTGTACTTACTCTATACCACAGTTTACTCTATGATCTCTCAGACCGACATCACGGCAGAAAGTTGACTAATTTTATTGCGTTTGCATTTACAGACATATGTACATAATGCAACTAAACTTTATGAGGCATCCACATCTTCGTTTTTTTTTTTGTGGAGTGTAATTTTTTTATATGATAACATTGTCATTTTATGTTATTATTGCGATCGCATGTTGTTATTTATTAAAAATAGATAATAGCATAGATATAAAACTAGGGAACAGGTGTTATTGAATGAATGAAATGTTGTAAAACAGAGTAACTTTTAGTAAGAACCAAAGTACGATTTCTGTTTATGCTCGGCACCCCATACCGCTTGTGTCACTCAGTGCCTTCGGCTTGGGTCAACAAACCGAGAACCGTGAAAAAATTACATACTTTCCACATTTGTATCGAAATGTACTATTACGTTGCTTCCTTGTGACATGGCTGTATTGAATGGTTCGGCAGCATTACACAACGGCAGTTACCTATATAAATAATTTTTGTAATCTGATGTTGCTCCGACCCACTTTTAAACGTTGGCCAATAACAAATAACGGGAGTGTTGAAACTCCATAACGCAGTGCAATAGATGTGTACCAAGTAATTAGCACGAGTTTTTATCACTATAATTGTAGCTTTGTAGTATTCGTGATATATTTTACAGCTGAAACAATTTTATGTTTTGCTGCGTATCGTTTACAGTATATGTTCATCGCTTCCTTATTGACAGACAATGTACCGTGATTTGTTTGTTTTTGTTTGTCGGATATGCAGCAGAATTCACGTAGTATTTAAGCATGTAATAGTAAAATACTTAAACATCACACATTTAAGTTTGAGACATTATTTGCAACTTCACATTATAATTATTTTTAACACTCGATGCAAACAGACGCGTATTATTTTATCATGTATAGCATATTATATCTGTGGTTACAGCACCTCCCATTTAAATTGTAATGTTCTAAATTATTTGCGATTTATAAAGTAATTAACTGTTTCTACCGTAAATGAAAACATAGTGAGGAAACCTGCATACTTCCAAGTTCCAAGTTAATCAGGAACAGCCAGGTGTCTCACTTTAGTCACACCTATCGTAGCTAACTAAATAGACGCATTAGGTTTAAAATGAGTATATTCCAATTAATGAATATGTAAACTAAACGCAAATGGATGACGCTGTGTTAACAATGTCGTACACGTACTTCGGCGAGAAATAAGACGACCAATGAAATGTGAAATAACTAAAAATTTACTTCCGAAGACGCGGAAAACATCGAACAACAGATGACTTTCTCCTTTATTACTATTTTCCAATAAACAGTGAATGAATTTTTGCTGTCGGTGCAAATAGCCACGTGAAGACAAACAAAACAATATTACTGTTTATTGAAAATTTATATTTTTGTTATCAAATGAGTGAATAACTGAGTGTAAGAAATTACGCTTGCTTACGGTGTCGAAAATTTATACTCGTATGAAAGCAGAATAACAGATAATTTAAAGTGTTCTCACAGGTGTTACTTTACCAGTCCGAATTTTGGCCAAAGGCGGATTATAGCTACAGATTATAATAGGTAGGTAACAAACTGAAATATAGTTTCTAGGTGATAATGCGGCTATATTTTGCAATATTGATTACAGTTAAAAGTAACCTAAAACGTACGAGAAGAATATATGTAGAAATCATGTAGGTAAATAAGTTATTTTCAATCGAGACTGACGGAGCTGACTGGCTTTGGAAGTATGTAGGTACTGTATGTATGTATTTAATAAATGTCTTTGGGAACTCTTTGTACTTCCATATACACCAACACAAAGAAAATAAGCGTGTTAACTTTACGTCTAATTCGATTCATGGTCTTAAGTTCCATATCACGTCACATTACACTAACGACGTCTTCACGCCCGCGCGTGATCATGATCTATGTAAATAAATCGAAATATCAGTATAAAGTACAAAAATCATGAGTACCCGTTATAATTTGAACGTATAATGGCAATGTTAGATAGTAATCTGTTATACTTAGATAAGTGAGGAGCTATTCTTAAGGAAAAAACTGTTAACATTTTATTTTTCTATCATTTGGACCTAGATATTATCGTTACACAAGGAAAATATAATAGATAAGAAATGGATACGTAGCGATTATTCGATAAGAAAATGCTCGTTCTGCTGATTACGAATATATATGTATAATCCTAGAGAAATCAGCTACAGAGAATCTACGCCTTGCGCTGAGAGATAGGACCTACACTGTTTTAGGATTTGGTTTTTCTCTTTATGTGAATTAAAAATACATTTATTCATTTGATAACTCTTTTATTTATAAACGAATTGAAATTCATTCATTGTGCGCACTTCAAAGGACTGGAATAACTTGCCCGCGTCGGTTTTCCCGCCTTCTTACAAATTGGGAGTCTTCATGAGGAGAGTGAATAGGCTTTAATAAGTTAGTGTGTTCAATATCTTAAACTTCATCACCACTTTCCATCAACAGACAAAAAATCTACCAACTATTGTTTCAGGTTCTACTGCGTTAATAAAGGCCCCAAATAATAGTTTTTCTCATATGTCCTTCATGTACATTTTTTTTGTATAGATATATGTAAACGTGTTAAGTTTGTATGGACCAAAATTCGAGCTATTGCACTTTTCGTGCCTATATTCATGGGTCATTACACTTAAATAAACCATATAAAATGTGCACTTTTGTGCCGCTCAATACGTAGGAGAAAATTAGAGTTAGTGTACGTACAATTAACCGCCCACTTTGCAGAGAAAATAGATTTACGAGTCGAGCATTTTGAAATAACCCAATGACTAATATGTTATTGCCGGTTTTCTTAAAAACTTGCTAAATTTGAGTCCATACGAAAATCAAAACTGGTCACCAATATAAGTATTGGGTTAATAATAACAAAACATTGAATAATGTCTGATAAAGTATTTTTAAGTAATTTATTTAAAAAAAAAAAGAGAAACAATTATTGTAATTTTATATACTTTACCCGGCGGATAAAATACACCCTACACATTTTGTTCGGTTATGACAAGGGCCACCACATAACCCGTTAATTATACCATGAAGCAAAGGCTTCATTCAAGCAACGTTGTACTTTTGTAAGGAGCGCCTTAGATTCAATAACTTTGACAACGAGGGATTCAAACTCTCTTCTAAGGTTTATTTACAACCGGCTTCATAGAAGTTTGGTTACAAATGCCCACGGCTTAAATTAACTATTACTTCTCTAATTGTAAGACTGTGTTAATAAAACAAATGAATCATACTTTACCTAAAATATTAAAAGAGTAGATTATTAAATTGCTAGAAGAAAACATGCAGTAACTAAACCAAAGTAAACAAGCGAACAACTGAACACTTAGAAACAGGTTATGACAATAAAACTGAGTGTAACGCTATGCACATCGGTAGGAAGCCGACAAAGAGCCCCTGATTGTTATGACAACCGAGACGGGAGACCTCTTCCCGAAGTCATTGAACGACAGTTAAAATTTATAAGATTTTATACCATTTAAAACTGGTGCACAAAAGTAGCTGTAATAGAAATAAATTTATAGTTTTTAAATTATTATAAACAAGCTAAGTGAATTGATTTTCGAGATTGACTAATCAGAATTATAATCGTCTACAGACCTCTTTCAGACAATTTATATAAATTAAACTTAAACTTAAAAAAAACACCGTTAGATACCTTATGGTCAAACTACACGATTCTTATCTAATAGAGTAGGTATTTAGTTTAATATGTTCATGAAGTTAGCACTAATAATTGAGGTGCCTAAATCATTACTCATTGTTCACTTGTTGCTATTACTGTATACAATTGTACAATGGTGTAATTAAGTACATAAATAAATTGTAACTTTAATTGAACGGGTTACCGTTGGTTAAATAAAACTCACTTCTAGTTTGTATGATCAATTTGTTGATTTAAAATAAAAGGCCAGTTGCCTATAAATAACCATGTAATTTCAAAAGCAGGTAAAGATTATAGAATATTAAGTATTGTACTATGAAGCTTCAGCTATTTAACTTATTATCTAGACATAAGACTTATTAACCTGTTATATATAAATCCAGTCGTATGCAGAGTTACGGATGCACCATCATCACAAAATAGATCAAGAGTGAATGACCTCTTCGACTTTTATTACATCCACGTTTGATGGGAATAGGAACGGTTCGATAGAATGATGAATAATGCTATTTAAAATTCAAGAATCGGTAAATATACAATATTTACGGCTATCTTAGTTAGCGAGTAGCGTGTTAGTACGCTTATGTTTTATATAAATTAGTGACAATGGCACGAGTTAGTTCTTAGAAGCGCCAAGGTTGGTAATTCTGGGAAGTGCGGGCGTCGCTCACGGCTCACGGCTAGGGAAGGTGCTGCGTACGGCGAGCGGCGAGCGGGGCCGAATGTTTACTCCCGTGAACACGAAGCGAAGCGGCGCGGCAAACACGTCGATCGCGCAGTCGACTTTCGTTTATGAAAGAGGAACTACGCCGCGGCGACTCGTCTCGCCGAACTTTCACCTCCCGCGGCGATTTCGTTATCTGTGATAAATACACCGACATTGAGTGAAATTGAATGTGCGCGTTCTTAGAAAACGTTTCTGTGACGGCACGCGGACGGACGGTTGCCGAGACGGCAACGTCGATTTCTGCAAATTAATTTCTCTCGTGCAACTCCGCTTCTACGAAACTGCTTATAAAGAGTTTACCGAGAAACGGGACGGTAATAAAGTGGATTTTAGGAAATATTAGTAATTACCAGTGGAACTGTGCTTTTCCGTGTTCTGTTGTTACCGAAGGCGTTTACATTGGATCCCAACCATCCCCTAGCACCTCCAATGGTGGTCAAGCTACCAGGTGAGAATATTATGTAGAAACGTCAGACACATAGAAATGTAATAGAACCCGGCTATTCTCATATTAACATTCCTTGGAGTCAGTCGTTACGTTCACGACATCACGACGCTGTGGTCGTTTTAATAGTATAGCATATATATAAACAGATAGCTCACATGTGGCGCCAACCGATATCACAAAGGTCTTCGGGTCATCTACTTACACAACGTACGTATGGGACGATTTAAGTATATACCGATTTTTTTCTTGCAATGTCTTCGTTGAAAGAAGAGGAAATTTTTGATACAGAACCGAATCGTAAACCGCGATCTTTATTTACCTTTTCTTTAAATTTCCAATCCGAATTTAGAAAACATTTGATCTTTTTGCTATTAATTGGATACACGTACGTAGTAAAAGTATGGTTTTCTCAACGTTCAGTGTGTATTTACTCCTTGAAAAATATTCCTTTTATTGATAAAAAATAACAGCGTCTAAACCAGTGCCTCGCAGGCTAAAACTTATTTTGTAATTGCCATATTGTTTTGTTTTAAAACATGACATGTGCTGATTTCAAGCACCAATGTTAAAACACCTTTTCGAAACGGTAGCTGAAGCATAAATCACGTATATAAATGTATTTACTCATCATCATCGTCTCAGCCGGACAACGCCCACTGCTGGGCATAGGCCTTCCTGAAGGATCTCCACTACTACTATTATTATTCTATACTAATTTAGTATTCACTAATGTAATACCTAAATGATTAAATGATTTTGAATTTGATGTAAGATTGTCGAAAAATTCCTAAAATCGGTCTTAGCATGTCCGATACACTGATTATGAAAGGTAGTAAGGTAAAGTTCGCCCTTAAGCGATCGACTTTAACTGTGTTTTTGATAACTGTTTAAATATTTTGACCAAAGTTGTATACTCGCACATTTTTTATATATAATAAGTTAATGCTTAACAACAATCCTATTCTGTGTAACTAATAATGTGTTTGGATCTCTAGTGTTCTAAAATTTCTAAAAATATGTAATGGTGGCTAATGTTAAAAATTTAATTGGACTAGCGGTTAACACCCACTGCTAAATGTTTTCTTGGAAATCTAAGAGATATGTATCTCTACGTTTCTATTTAAGATATTTTGAACCGGTATTCAATAATGATGATCTCATCTCTGACAGGAATTTCCAACTAAGACATATTTTTAAGCACTTCATATCATGCCATTTTACGTGTATTCTAATTGTGTTAACGATAATGGGCACGCGTTCAATGTAATCATATACATATGCATTGTTTTTTTTATTATTTTTTTTTTTTTTATTATAAATGTTCACACACTCACACCCCCGCACTAGGATTCCCTGTGTTGCGGGTGGCATGGACATACACAATTATCACATCACAAACACCCATGACCCGAGAACAAACATTTATCTGTCACATAAATATCTGCCTCGGCCGGGAATCGAACCCGGGACCCCACGCTCGGCAGGCAGGGTCACTACCAACTGGGCTACGGGGTCGTCAAATTATTTTATTTTGCAACTCTCTTTGAACAGAGCTAGGTAAGTATTGCATGGGTTTTATTTGCGCGCAATTTCAACGATACCATAGTGTAACAATATACTACAGTGGTCCTTTGTCTTTGATGTCAGAAGAAACGCCCGCATTGTTTGTGTAAGTCTGTGTATAACCCTTGCCGACAGTATGCTGACCCTCAACGCTCTTCTGCGAACGCGTCTGACCCCTAATCCACCACGCAATTTACCTATCCAACTGTCTCGGTTAGCCTACCTTAATGAAAGTTTTCATTAAGCTATGGCGATATTATTAAAAGTGACCTTTTACATAATTTGCGTTTATAAACGCACTCAAGTATAATCACTTCATAATCGTCGTAACACATAAATTGTCTTACTGGGGCAGGATCTTCTCAAACCATAGAAGGATTAGGAGACCAGAGCCCTCTACGCTGGCCAGATGCGGATTGAAACACATATTTTCCTTTAACAAAATGTTTCTTTTCAGCCAGGCTAAATCAGGTTAGCAAATTCGAAGACTCGTATGCATAAAACTGAAAATTCCGAAGACGCCTTAAGTTTAAACTAATCTGCTATCGTTTTTAATCAGACTACGGGAAACTTAAATGGCTTTAACTCATTAGATGTTGAAAGCATCTCACGAGCCCGCCCCACTAATAGCGCACTTCTAAAGCGTACACTAGTACACAGTTTATGGTGGATTGGTGAATGAATGTTCAAAACAACGGTGGTTATCTAATGTCATCAACCGCTGTCTAGCTTTAAGCGCTCTTTGAAGCAAAACAACACATAAAAATGTTACCACTAGCCATGCATCCCACTTCTGATCGCTCTCGAACTGAACTCGTTTGGTCTTACGATGTTCACAAAACGTCAGGCTATGAGCGCTTTATATGCTTCGTGTATGGGGAACTTTAAATGCGGGGCCAATAATAGGAAACAGTAAATTATGTTAATGCCTGCACGAGTTCGCTGTGTTAATGACACCGGGCTGTTCATTCGAAAACAATTAGCGCGGAATCACGCGACTCATCGGTTCCTCAGAAGAATATATGAAATGCGATTGCCTATAATTTGTTCGTTCAATCGTTGATTCTTGGAGAGGTTCAGTCAATGAATCCAAGATATGGAGATGTTACTCATAAATTTTCTTGAGATCTACCAATTATGAATAATTGGATTTTTATTTTTCTTCGTTCCTGCTATTACAAATTGTTTTGCGATATTGTTCTGAACTATAACAACAATAAATAGTTAAATTTTATATTCACTTGAGATCTCAAAACTATATGCGGTATATGTGCCAATAACCATTGATGGATTTAGAAGCCCACCAGATCCTTTCTGGGTCTCTTCAAATATAACAAATGTCCTCCAAGGATATCTCACAAATGTGAAAAAGAAAGGATTAAACGGAAATTTCAGCCCCTGAAAAATAACTCAGTCAAGTAGTCTAAACGATTCATTGTTTTTAATAGGACACTTCGCTTACCATACCACTTACCATTCACTAATTGTTGAACCAATATGACAGCCACAAACATGTCTCATTTGAATCCCGCGTTACATGGACTTTGCATTGTCTCCACTTCTCATGATTCGCTACTGTTCTTTCGTCCAACTAGCTGGGCACAATCACACATTGTTCGATACCGGGAACATCAGAGGTAAATCGCATACCGGGAACCTTTGTTTATCCACAAAGGGACAATGGTGTTTTTTAAGAGTTATTTTAAGCTGCAAAAAGACCTCCAGCCAGTCTATTGTCGGCGTTTATTGTTCTACGACCAGTTTCGTAAAACGTTATGTATCTGATAATTACATATATTGTAACCAAATGGGTAATTTCGCTAATTACGAGAATTGTCAATACGAGACTGGGATTCCACGTTTGAAGCTGTTGTGAAATTGCTTGTCGGCGACGTTTTGAATGGGAATTGCGTTTGAGATGTACAATCAATTCAACAATAATTACAAAATATCCTATTGTACCTGTACCTATTGAGTGTATAAATTTCTGTATAATTTATACTTTATTAATTAAATTTTGTTTCATCATTTTGATTTCTCTTCGTAAAGCATAAATATACATGACAACAAAACTGAAATTGCGTATGTCAAGAAATAATTATCATTTAATTAATACGGTGTCTACTACTATTTATTGGAAAGACATGGCTGTTGTATTAATTTCCTTGAGCTTCGTAAAATCTCAAAGACCACCGATTCTTGCATTATCCATGCCAATGACCAATGAAAAGCCCAAGTTGAGATGGGAGTCGGAAATCTATTATAATAAGGTAATTAGTTATAAATCACTTACTTTATCATAAATTACAAAGTAATTCGGAACTTAATAATACGTCTGGTATGTGTTTAATTTTGTATGAATAATATTTACGAAATTAAACCGACTTTCTATTTTAATTCAACAGTTTATAATAGATAAGCTGGATGATCTTAAAACAATTTCGGCAGTCAGAAAATCATCTTTATAACTATTCATGTATAAAAATAACACGAGAATGTAAACATGACAAAATTCAAAATTTGAGAGCATTCTCACATCATGAATCTGTTCCACGGTATTAGAATAATTATTAAATTAAATTAAAACGTTTACACACTCACACCCCCGCACTAGGATTCCCTGTGTTGCGGGTGGCATGGACATACACAATTATCACATCACATACACCCATGACCCGAGAACAAACATTTATCTGTCACATAAATATCTGCCCCGGCCGGGAATCGAACCCGGGACCCCTCGCTCGGCAGGCAGTTTCACTACCAACTGGGCTACGGGCTATCTTCAATAACAAAAATATTCTCACAAATTCAACTCCGCGAACATATCGCCATGCTGCGAATGGCATAGACATTACGGGTTCGTTTTCAGGAGATTTCAAAGCCACTATACGCACCAGATGGTCACTGAGGGGATATTATATTCTCAAACATATTCAAACTCATCTGAAACATATTCAAGGTATCAGTTTTGTCTTCTTTATCCCCGACAGCAAAAAAAGTATGCAAACAGATAAAAGACCAATCAAGATCCGAAAACAAACATGTTTTTTTTCCCAAAAATGTCTGACACTTGGAGACTTTATTATTATGCGCATGATAAATAGTAAACATTTTAACGTGATCCGTGATGACGGTTGTAATGATCCATTATGCAATAAGAACTTTTCTTATCGATAATGCATTTTACCTCGTTTCCATTCTGCCATTGTTGGCGCAATATACATATTCCATATTGCACGCAGGTTGCTTCTCAGAAACCTGTATAAACGATGCCGACTGACTACATGCTGCCAAGCAAAGGGTTTATCTCGAAAGGATATTTCCAATGCTTGAATGTTTGATGTAATACTCCGGGAATTTTACCCTACATCCGTTTGTTATGGATGAGAGGATTGGGATATACCTATTTAGTTTGCGTGAATTTACTTGCTGAAAACAGACGATGCGTGCTGTTGCCTCTAAAAGGCTTGTTTAAGTAGTTGATGAAGATTAATATACCTCGTTTCTGTTGTTGATAGAGGACTGGAATGATTCCCTTACCAAATTTACCTAGTAAAGCAGTGCTGGTGACGAGAGACAAGCCCTGGAACTATTACTGGTTAAATTGAAATCAGACTTATGTTAATCAATTAGTAAATGTCGTTAACCCAGTATTTTTCGTATCCTGCATTCGGCAAGTGTAGAATTAGGTTCAATTCTTTTGTATAAACAAATGCCTACTAATTATAAGAAATGGGATAAACAGGAATATGAAAAAGAGAAAAATATTCGCACGAACAAGAAAGAGCTACTAGGAAAATGTGCGTTGGATCGAAACGTCGGAACAAGGTGGGATGGTTGCGCGGGCGCAGGTATGCGTGTTCTCGGAACGCGCCTCGGCTGTTTTTGCTCCTTTTTCGATTCGAGTTTACCAAGAATCGAATGGCCCGGTGGCGGCCCTACTCGGAACGCGTAATTAATCCTTGGAAGCCTCCGACCCGAGGGTTGTTATGAGAAATCACCAGCATTATGGCTATTTTTTCAATTTTTTTGCATTGTATCATTTTGAAAATTTTCCACGGGTTATTGTTCGCAGAAGGACAGACTTTGTTATACACAGCTGTTAAATTTTATATGCGCTCGCCTCTGACCTCCGCCTCTAAGAAACGTTCGCTTATATACAATACTTCTAAGAAACGTATTGCCTTTTAATAACCACTCCTGCATGTAATGTTAGTCATTGATGGATGAAGTGGCCGCCCGACTCGATTTTGCTATTTGAATTAATTACCATATAAGATCTCGCCGAGATTATTGTGATACATATTATTATGAAATCTACCCACTTATCTCATAGCTACAGATACGATAAAATGTATTTCTGAATCATTCGTGTTGTTCGCACTTACACATATTAATGGCATGGATTCCATCGGTTTTGCTTGTGCTTGTCGGGTAAACCAGTTTACAACACAATCAAGAATTATTATTTTTAGTTCTAGACGATGTGGTTATTAATAAATATGCGAATAATTAATTACTGACGATATATTTTGGGTCATTTACGACTATTCACATGTGTATTCTAATTAAACTAAAATTTACGTATTAAAAGTTAGTAACAATTATATTTTTGATCAAATGATCCAGGTGGATAGGTCCAATTTCGAGAAAGCAGTCACTCTCAGAATCCGTCTCGGCTGAGCAGCATTCGGGAAACTAAAGGTATCTTATCATCCGGTATTCCTAAGAAGAAGAAAAGTGCCTTAGTTGAAAGTATTCGTGTGTTGTCTGTGATGACCGATCCGAGACATGGTCTTTTACCGTTGGCCTCATCCGAAAGCTTAAAATTACTGAGCGCACTATGAAAAGAAAATGAAAATGAAATTCGTAGACGAAAAAACGTAACCGACATAGCTCGCAGAATTAACCGGCTGAATTGGAAATGGGCAAAGCATATCGTTCGAAGGACTGAAAACTGATGGGGAAGAAAAGTTCTCAAATGGCGTTCACGCTTTAGTAAAAGAAGCACAGGACGCCTCCCAACCAGGCAGATTGATGACCTGTAGAAAACAGAAGGGACCCCGTTGGATTTAAAAGACCGAGGATCAGTCGGAGTGGTGCCAACTAGGGGTGGACTACGTCCAGCAGTGGACTATGAAATGCTAATAGATAAATAGATAGATAGTTGTTATTCGTGATTGATAAAAAAAAATATAATTTATAGTGCAAATAAATTGCAAAAACTAACTGTGACCGGATCAGACTCGCGTGGAATTGTGTTTCGTGTTATAGATGTATCCAAGAACCTGCATTCGGTTAATTTCGTGGGAATAAAAATCAATGCGCAATATAAATATTAGTCTTTCGTTAGGCTTTGAGTTTGCGTCAAAATCGATTGATCGTAACTACAACACACTTATACTAAATTCCAACTCTTCGGATTTTGTTTCGGTTGTGTAAATTCGGAAAAATCGGATGTGACTGACTAATAGATATGATAGATACATACCGATATCGTTTGATATAAAAAAAAAATGATACTTTCTAGGTATATGCTTTCGATTTTTTCTTTCCCAGACATTCTTATAATACAGTGTCATGTACTCTAGTACTACTCTAGACTTACGAGGTAACTCGTGTCTCGTGCAGTAAGGCGATTAGACCATGGTAATACCATTTAATACGTAACCTACTTCTCTTGCTGTTAGTGTACGTATTACGTGGAGAATGTATCTAGTTACCTAGTAGGCTTCGAGGGGGCGCACATCAATACTGATTAGGTTAATAATGGCTGCAAGCTTGAACATCTTGTATTTAGATCGACAAGTTCAATGAAATGTTTGCAAAATAGTCGAAATGTTTTGACTTCAGCAACAGCAACAGCAAGGTCCAGTCTTAGCTAAATTAGCTTTATTTGAGTAATTAAATTAGCTTTATTTGAGTAATTAAATTAGCTTTATTTGAGTTATTAAATAAAGCTCACGTTACACAGCCACTAATTAACCGGTTTAGCACCGGTTAAAACTTACTTTGTACTTACTTACGTTTTACGTTTGGTCTAAAAGATGTGCTGAGTACATTCTTTCGTTGTTTCATCACCTCAACGTTACACGTAAAACACCTTTTTGCGAAACGGTAGTAGAAGCAATGATGTGCATAGTTGTATTTGCAAAATACCTAAATTACTAAAAATTACTTTTTTATGTGAATAGCCGATAAACGAGCACGGTAAGTTGTCACCGTCAGCCATGGATATGAGTAACACCAAAGGCGTCACAAAGGCGTTGTCGGCCGAGAAAAAAAGAAGAAAGAATAAAAGTACTGGCTCTCAAGCGCTCAGCCAGAACGCGAAGAATTGTTTGGCGGCCGACTCAAGCAGGAGGGTGGTAGCTAGCCAGGCAGGCTTCACGGAAAGATAATAATACCAGTAATAATATTAATGACTTATTAATAATATTGATACTGTAATCTTTACGCGAATCCCTACTGCCAAGCAGGCTGGCTTCGGTCGCCTCTTACGAATTTTGTATATGGATTACGAAAACAAATAAATCTGTTTGCGTGTAGTGGGAATTGGCACAAAAATACTGTAATCATCACAAAACCTAGTGGTCCACTTGCTGGGTAAGGGTTTCCTCTCACATTCTCTCATATATTAGCAATAATCCACTCTGGCCGGGAATTAAACCCGCAGCCTTTACTCAGCAGGTAGATTCACTACCACTGAGCTACAAGGCCGAAATAAAACTATATTCGTTTATTCGCCAAATCTCAACACCGAATCCTCGTGACGCAGCTGGACACCGATTCTGTAGTTAGGCTAGGGCCATGATCACTAACAAAAAGGTTTCTTAGAACGAGGCTAGTTTAAATTTCAATGGTCGACTACTGCGAAACGCGCGGCCCGCCCGATTCGTCTAACGAACCGATTGAAATACTGCTTTGATCTGATCTGCTCGAGGTAAATCATTTTGAATCGTAACACACGAGTATTTGGGTTGGTTTTTCGATGAAATTGTAACAGTTAATTTGCTGATCTAAAACTTTCCTCCTATTTTTTATGATAAGTCCTTGACGTGGCCTTATCTTTCAATGAAACAGTAACCTTTGTGATCCGTACATTTTTTTATTGAAACGATATGAAAGAAATGTTCAGGAGGTCGTATGTATTAAGTTGTTTATACAGGTGTTATAAATTACAGTTTATAGTATAAATAGGGCAAGATAAGAATTAGATCACCTGCCAGGCCGGTCATTCGGTCTGGTCTTACTCTTAGCTTACTGACGTCATCGTGTAGGTATAAACGAAGTATGAATAATGCATGTATCGAGTCGGTGTCACTCGAGTTTCATGTCAGGCCGTGGAGCGACACGACAGCTTGCGTACGCCATGCCATCAAATAGGATTACACGTAATCTACACCTTACGATCCTAAATTCAATTTTAGAAAACATTCAAATATCCCCTTTGTATATAAATCAATAAAAGGATTGCTGATATCAACCGATTATTTTGTAAGGCTTGATCGAAAGGTCGCGATTGTAAAGTACTTTTATTGTTTATTATTGTTATTAAAAAGATAATTGAATGTTTTTTAAATCGGACTTAGTGTGGGATCTTCGTTACAGGATTATTATAATAAGTAGGTAATCAAACATTTTTTTAAATTTTAAATGCCACTTTTTAGTCATCGTAAAACGAAACGTTTCAATGCGATAACCCGTTTTACAAGTTTATAGTAGGAAACCCTTTCACTCGGAACAGAATCAGTTTCAGGTTAAAAATAGTCTGGTTTATTTACAGATTACACAACATCTAATTGACCGGCCATAAATCGGAGCCTATGGCTATGGCTGCACACGTAGGTATAACGGAACGCGTTTATTTTAAAAATCGAAACGACCACGGGTCGTCGTTCCGAGAAACGGCGCGACGTCGAACAACCAACCGGTCGACGAAGTTCTCAGAACGCGGGAAGGTTGCTCAGCTAAACTCTGCAGTGAAGCGAAACGTTTATTGCCCAATTTTTATACGCGTTTTCGATACGTTCGTAAATAGGCGAGGTATAATTATACAATAGCTATGTTGGGATATGAGATCTGTAGTCGTGATATGAATGTCGTAATTCTACTAATTGCGATGAGGTAATCGGATTATTTCGACGAATGGTAATCCAATTATTAATCAATTCAATTGGCCATTGAATAATTATGAATTGAGAATGTTCATTGGATTTCGATACGTATATTAAATAGTTTCGGATATTTGGCAGTTTGTGCTGGTTTTAGTTGAAGAACGGAATTTAAAAACAGTTGGTATTATTGCATTGAATATCGATACGTTAATTGACAATGTTCTATGTCTCATTCGAATGCATCCCTTTAGAAAATGATTGGATTGCGAAATGGTAACGGTTTTCAGGTTTTTTTAAATCCCTATATCCGATAGTTTCGACGTTACAATTTGGTAACATTTGTTTTTGTTGTCGGGGCGAATTCGTAATAAATATCCGTTCAAAGACAGAATCTTAGGTACATATACCAGTACAACCCCATATGCTAATATAACATAAGAATCCCACTTACTAGTCACAACCTTTCAACGATCAAATTAATGTGTAGCATAGGTGCTCCCATCAACTATTCCATAGCTATTGCACATATCCTAACATCCAAAACGTTCATTGTATCAATAAACTAATGAATACGGCTCTAGACCATACACATTTTGCTAGTGATGACTAAGTTCAAAATCAAAATGTTTGGGCATTACAGAAATGACAAAACGATTATCACTCGTTGTTTGGTTGAGCGTACTTTTGTCTATGCCATATTAAGAAAAATAAATTATATCTATTATATACATTATTGGATGTATTCGAATTTGGAAATTTCGACATGCTAAGAAAATGTACATTATCTATGCACCCTTTACACTAAGTAAATCGACAATAGAGTAGGTATGTACAGTATAAACGTTGTGCACCCGGAAAAGTTGGTTGGTCGTGTAGATATCTAGAACGTTCCGTGTTTTTGCGTGCGGTCATTAAGAAATTCCTCGAGAGCACGTTCAGTATAATTTTTGATGAAATCTAAGACGATTGCATGCGCTGGAGCCATCTCTATCTCGGTCAGAGGCCACGGTTCATTAAAATAGCTTTCTTTTACCGTTTTACCATAATGATATTTTATAGCATAGTTTATTTTTCACCAACATGATCGGGTTATATAGAAAATAAAGAGTAGGAATGGTGCGTCTATTTTAATATTAATTCTCGTCTTCGTTCATATTTCCTTGTCATCATTATGAAAGTGAAGCTACGATGATTTCTGAGGGCTACTAATAAGGTGGAGTAGAGTTAATTTTCTACCATTCTTATTTATTTTACAATTCTAGCACCGCTTTCCAATATTACTTGAATGATCAATAATGAAGAATAGTACATCCCGACCAACCAATCAAAAGAATCGCGTGTTATTAATCAATTAAAATTTTAAATATGCTCCATGTCTATATTGAGAGCTATTTTGGTTAAGTTCCAAATTGAAATGATGTTTCGAATACATCGCACAACAGCACCGCGAAATGGAAGCCCACGCGTTTTCAATATCATCCGCGACTAAAATAGCTTCTTTTAGGTATATATAACCGACTGAAGTGCGCTTCCGAGAAAATCAGAAACCACAACTTTCTAACGTACAGTCAGTTGGTGGCGTTAGGGATACGGGGCATCGTCCTGGCCATAGATTTAATATAAACGTTCGTCGGCGTGGAATTTAACAAAAAAGTTATTTAGTAGAAATAAAAGTAGCCTAAGTTACTCCTTATTACATCAGCTACCTGCCAGTGAAAGTCCCGTCAAAATCGGTCTAGCCGTTTCAGAGATTAGCCGGAACAAACAAACAGACAGACAGACAAAAATTGTAAAAAATGTTATTTTGGTATATGTACCGTATATACATTCATATGCATGTAGTAAAAAGCGGCTATTTTAATATTACAAACAGACACTCCAATTTTATTTATTAGTATAGTTATTTGTTTGCTAACATTTTGATGAAAAAAATGAAGTTTGAAAGTTTTATTTTTGTTGAGGTACAATTACGACGACACGACCGACAATGATAGCAACCGAGTTTTACAACCCGACTGAAGTGACAGCTGACCGTTTGCCGTCAATGTCATATAATGCCGTCAACTTTTTAAACAGGATAACTAGTGTAACATACTTGAGAGCCAGGTTGAAAACAGATGCTTCTTTAGACGCACCACTATCTAAGGTACGGGCATATGATACATTTTCGTATTTTTCATTAATATCTTTTAAATCACATATTTAAAATTATCTTTACGTGTAATACATTTGAACTATCACTTTCTGTACATGAAAGATATATCAGAACAACTATTATTAGGGGCCCATATTAACACAATTGAACCCACAACAATAGTAATTAGAATTTTTGTCCGTTTGTCTGTGCGTTTGCGCGCGATAATCTCGGAAACTGCTTAATTGATATCGCTTTTCACTAAGAGACTAGATTCACAAACCACAATGAACCCATCGTCGACTTACCATAGTGAACGGTGGTATTGCCGCATTCCAGTCGCTCATCGGGTCAAGTTGACTGCGCTTAATACGAAATAAAATGAAATCCACGGAAATATGACTATATTTAAATGGAAAATTGCTATTGAACTAGATTCCTTTTTATACGCTTTATTATATTATTAGCTTGACTTGTATTTTTTTAAATTAAATATGCTTTAAATCCTTCAAAACATTATTGAATATTTTAACAGCCGAATAAATTAAATATAAGACTTCATAAATATTTAATAATATCAGCCATGTTTGTGGAATTGATGTTAATTAAATCTGGTATCTTTAGGATTCAGGTACAAAGCATTAATTTGTTTTACCTTGAGAATTACCAGCGAACTGTTTTACAATATAAATGTGATATGTATTTAAGTATAATAAGCATAGATTAAGTCAGTCCACTACTGACTTATCAATTGCGGTCAATGGGCGGAAATTGCCACCTGATGGTAGGTGGTCACAGCCATAGATGTCATCAGTAAAGTCTTATAAAAATAAAACTATCATTTCACGACGTCTTTTATATTCAAGCAAGAACTACAAGCCTCTCGCGGAAGTAGACCATGAGCAAAAAACTATCCTTACACTAGCTAGAGAGCACGAAAGAATTTGTATTTGGGTAGATTGTATTAGTAAGATTTGCATAGCCAATCAGCGCCAAATGGCTGTTCAACACAATGATTTTTATACTGCTATCCTTGGCGATGTGTTCATGTTTAGTAGAGACAAAAATAACGTAGGCGTCAGGACACCTTGCCTTGTATGTAAAAGTAGATAATGTCAAATTCATCATCGACGCATGACGTCGTGAAGACTTACGATCTCTCCACGATGAGCTACGGGCATTCGGCGAGAGAAACATCGGTATGTTCGCACGAGATTCCGAAGGACCCTTATGTGCTCCAGTTGAGAATGCCCGTAATTACCGAATGTTTTCAAGGGGATTTCAATGGGTAGGTATCTCGCAAATCTCTTAGAGATCTATATGTAAAAGTAACTTAACATAAATCAAGTTGTAAGTTATCAGTTATCAATTGCCATTATTGAAAATAATTAAGCGTTTTAACGGAAAAAACATAACCGTAGCTGAAAGACAAGCGCTAGAGTGAAATATAAAAGACGCGGTGAAAAATAAAAGACGTTTTAAAATTTTAAAAGAGAGAAAAATGAACCGCTCTTAAAATAATTGCCGGCGTGCCATAATGGCTCAAAACAGAACCGTCCCAATGGACGTCCATTTTTCTCGGCTGTTTCCGACGCCCACTGTACGGGAATATAGTGGCCCGTGTGAAATTATACAGGTATGGTGCAGAAAATTTTAATTTTCCGTAGAAATTTAAAATTTGTCCATTAATAGTTTGATATAAGTATATTTTAACATTTTATATATCCAGTGAAACATTTTATTCAGTTCTGTTTTAATAAACTCTGTTTATAATGTCCGGTTTTCAACTTACAAGGTGAGTGTGAAATCCTGGAATATCTTTTAAACAAACGAACCGACTTGTATCTGAGTATTGTCGTAGAATTCACCTAATCGAATTAACATTTATGACGATTCTGTTTTAAATTTGTTTGTAGTCGCGTGAACTGTCAGAGTTTTGTAATTTCTATTGAAAGACAGTATTTATTGATTGGTCTCTTGTATTTGTAAAGTAGAATTAACCGCGTGTAACAATACATTATACATTAATTTAATTAATATATAATGTATTGTTTAATGTATATTGTTTAATGTATTGTATTGATATCTAATAATAAAGTATAAATGGAGATTTTTTCTTTAGGACTGTAGAAAAGTGATCATGCCTGGGAAGCGGCCATGCACTAATTGAATAAATTCGAAACTTGTGCATTTTAGAAAACTTCGTTAGCGTGATTCAGACTTCTTGACACAGTTGACGTGTGTGTATAATGAAACGTCACAGCACTATACACACTAAATAGACATTTAACACTCTCGCTGACTTTTCTTCTATTATCTTATGGTCTTTTACTGCGTAAATCATGCGTACGTAATTAACAACCCATACACTAAACACCTAACTTCTGTTCAGTATTCTTCATTACATTCATCAGCTTCCTTATCAAATGTTATGTTAATTAATATAACGATTTTATGAAGAAATATTCTCCACTAAAGACTGCATAGTCATTATTTCCCGAAGTCGTTTTACTTAATTGTGCTTGTTACTGTATTGTAAAACGTTATCGTTTTGCTGCAGAACTATTAACAACGTTGAGGCAACGTTCCTTCAGTTCTGAATAGTGAAGTTGCTAACGAGTTGCTCAAGAGGCGACTTCTTAGTTTTTTAATCCCAGTAAAAAATCGTGTCTCCTAAACCGTAGTTGATTAGAACATTGGTCTTAATACTTCTAATTCTGAGGTTTCTAAACCAACTATTGGTAATGATGAAAGCCTGAATACGATGTCATAACAACACGAGCCGTCTCTTAAGATATGCGAATGAATAAACATATTTTCGTCGCTAATCAATATGTCCTTGATGAACACCTGTTTTATTCATGAAATTAGTAATTTCTGTGCGACAATAAAATTGGTACTGTTGTCCGTGAAGTAGTTTCTAGGAAACGGTTGTTTTCATTATTTAGTATTGACAGGTGGCACAATGCTGGGACTGCAGCACACCTATACATTTATACGTAACTCGAAATATAACGTGGCCAGCTATTATACATACCTTAGTTCGTGTATTGTTGCCAGGTTTCTCGATTTGCGCACAATGTCCTGATCAGTCAGCTAAATGAGTCTGCAATTATTGTATGTTATGGTTCTTGTTCAATAAATTTTCTAACTCATACCATTAGGTTTTTCTAATTCATACATTAGTATTAAATATTTTACGATCGTTACTACAATTCAAGTAACTTAACTAAATGTATTGGTGAATTATACAAAATAACAACACATACAAAAATGGAATATAAAAACAAATTTATAAGAATAAATAAAAAAACAAAATGGATATCCGTTTTTACCGTTCGGAAAAGGAATCCAAATCATTAATTAATAATAACCATGACCGATTAAATGGTCACCTCGGTTCGCACGTCAACCCTCCGTATTTAATAAACAGCATTCACAATAAAAATTAATGGAATATTTTCAACATTCCAAACACGTTCATACGCGTATTGAATAGCTTAATGCAACATTCATGAAATGCGTAAGCTGCTCTGCTCTTATTTCAATAAAATGTAGTGTCGAAGCTGAAAACTTTTTTTCAATGAATACCAAAATGTAATGACCGTATGAATAAATTTTATTTTTAAACCAATGTTGGTTAATAAATATTTCCGAGAGCACAATTTCGTAGTAGAATGATATATTTTCGAAGGCTTCGCTTCGATTTATTACTTTTTCCGTTGAAGAACTTCGACGCGAATTTAAAATTTAAGTTTTTATAGAAGAAAAGAATCTTTTCATAATTCTGGAATGGACAGGCGGATTGCAAGTAATCTATAGTAATATTATAAAGAGAGAGTGCGAATTTTGTGAGTTTGTGTGTATACGTGGAAGGTTATCTCCGGAACCAAGGCCCCGAGTTGAAAAATTATTTTACCATCTGTAAGGTACATTTTTCTGGATGGACATAGGTTATGTATCAACACGAGTTAAGTTAGTTACAATTGCATTGGTATAATAGTACAGTGCATTCAAATGACAGTGAATTTAATTGTAACTTTGGATATAAAATGTTGAAATTTAATTAATATAATATAATGTAAGTAAATATAAAAAATTGTAGTCTATAAATGTATATATAATTAATAGTCCAACCCGAACGAAGTCGGGCGGGGCCGCTAGTTCATTTATAAAACCAGATAACATCACTGCACGTTGTACGCTAGATTGTACGTAACATGAGCAGTTCCTGAAATGCAAATAGTTTACGATAACAGTGCGATACATTACTTACTGAGTTTATATACAAAAGCATTGATAATTAACTGAAAAAACCCATTAGCACTACATGCATATTCTGTTGCCTTTGCACCAGGTCAAACCGTGTTTGATCTCAATTAAGGTTGCCAACTTTTTTTTATATCAACTATAAATGTATAAAAAAATATATGTAAGGCAGCGGTCTTAGAGCAATTACTCAAAATTACTGTACGGACCTTAATTACTGTTACTCATAATTACCTTTGAATAATCATTAGGTTCTCATATATTTTGTATATATTATACATACACAGATAAGTGTTCAAGTTCTATTAATATACTACGGAGCCTATTTTTTATTTCGCTTGTCGCGATATTATTAATCATCTTGCTTCGTAATATTATATTGTAAGTGAAGTGTGTTCGGAATTTTAATGAATGTAAGAAAGCAGAGAAATGTTTAATTGAAACGTGCTCTGATCGCAGTTCGCCATTTGTTAATTTGCTTTCCTTACGCATATTTACCATCGTCATCTCGAAAAACAATTAAATGAAGCATAATTGAAAGGTTAACTAAATATGTAGTAGTAAGTTGAATTATAGCACTAGCTTTTAAAATAAATAACTTCAAATTACCAGTTACTTAATGTAAGATAATACTCACTTCGATTTTATAAGTATTTATTCAAATACATAAATATCCTCCACCAAACTGGCATGCTAGCACGGGTACAGTAGAAGTTTATTGCTTCCAGCAGATGCCAAACTCGACCGTCCGTATCACCCCCAACAATCTTTATTTATACACTTCAAATGGTACTCTTCTTTTTAAGATTCTTTTCCACCCGAAAATGCTGCACTCTTGCTAAGTCAAGCCTAACAATCCAAATAAATTATATATAGAAACAGATAAATAATATATAGAAATAGAACATTAATTTTGACAAAACAATTGTAACTTATTTCCATAGATATCTCACATGCCTCATTTTGTCTCTGACTGAACCACAGAATTCATTGGCCAACGATAATTTACGAGTATAACTGTAAAGTATCCGTTATCTATTGAGATCCAAACTTAAACATCTAACGGTCAGTTCTCGAAGCCAATTAGCAGTAAATAACAATTTATCAACAGTCGGTAATTCGCAACTACGAAGTTCCAGTCGGGTTGTTATTCATTACGGACATTCAGGGCAAAAGTTTTAAATAAACCTTATAAGGTTTTGAAATTCAGGCACACTTTTTTCAAAAATCGATGAAAGCAATGAAGGTTAAAATTACATTTGAAAATAATTAATTCGAGGTTGTTGAGTAGGTTACAGGTGTTGAGCTTTAGTTCACTAATCTCAAGTAATTAATATATATATATGGAAAAAAATCCGTAATAAATTAAAAAGGCATAAATACATATATTTATAATATAACTTAAACTAACAGTAGGAATTAAAAACAAACCATCGGCAACACTCTGAGCCCAAACCAGCAACGTCTTTCAGAAAATGTTTCATATTCAATTTATAAGTCCTACTTAATAATAACACAAAAACTTTTATAATCATAGGTCATGGTAGCGTATTGAACTGTTCCTATCACACGCCACAGCACTGCGGCCGGCCGGTCATTGAACGGTGTTCACTTTTGACCGGTTTAAACTACTTTCGAGGCTCTAATATTTTTTCCTTAGAAAACATCTTCTACATTACACTATACGAGATTTTATTTTGCAATCTCGCACTTTGTTAATGCGTATTGCAATATTCTAACGAGCATGTAACAAAGATAATTAATGAATTACACATAGATAGATCCTTTTTCTTATATGGTATATATGTGTTATTTTTAGCATAATATGAATACGCCAGACAAGCTTTGTTACAATTATGTGTCTACTTGACTTGTTTTTGGCTCTAAACGCATCATTTTATAGCATCGAGTATCCTATGAACCTAACAGTGAGGAAGGACAGAAATAAACCATATATCTATACTTACCGATTTTAAGACAGATTTTTAAAATAATCGCAAAACTACGAACTCTCTCGAAGCTACTCGTACATTCCTCGAACGGTTCCCGATCTTATACAAAGTCTAAGTATCTCTTCGCATGTAATTCGAATTTATCTTCAGTTATGTTTTATTTAACGTTTCTTCCCGTAACAGTCATCAGAAGACGTTTAGGTTTTTCAGCTCTCAAAGTTATGAACTACACTTAACGTTTCCATAGCTGGGGTACAGGCGGGTTCCTTAAATATTATTTGAAGTATGTCCAACGATTCATTTTAAAATCATTTTAAAAACTCATCACGTCACATCAATGTTTCCGACGCAAACCCACAGTTCAATAACAGTCGATATTCCAATTTATCTCGTAAATAATTTCGAGAGAAACAGTAATTTAAAGCGTTCGTATCTTCAAAACAAATTATAATCGGCCAGTGTGTTACACATTACACAGTTTTCCGCAAACTTTTAACCTGTGTGTATGTAACATTTGCATTTACTCGTTTAACCGTGAGCCACTAGGAACGGTGAAAGCGGCTCCTCTGCACAATTTTTTAACCAATAAACGTTGATACATAGTTTCTAACCTGAGCAGACTGGCTGCAGAACTGGATATTAATACAACGTTTATTTGTATACAATTTGGGAGAGATGAAATCGGTTCGATTTCCTAGAAATCGTTAATGTGCACGGGGCACTTGCCCAAGAGTTCAACTGCTATAATAACATCTCTACCTATTCAGATTGCCAAATTACGACATCGCTCAACTATTACAAAATATTATTTCCAACGTGCAACCAGTAATTAACGTGAATTATTATTTGTTTATTTACTAAATGACGTCACTATTGATGAATCACTAATTAATCTATTGCTGTCTTTTTTGGCATTCAGTAAACCAATATTTGAAAATTAAAATGTTGCCAGTGTTGCTCATAAACATGTTTAAACACAATAAAGCGTGATAGATACCTGCGGTTCTCCATCTATCTTTTCAAGTCTAAAATTGTGAAACATCTCTATATCGAATGACCCTGTAACCTATTAGGACTCAGCCGTTAAGTAAAATATATTTTTATTTTTCGAATAAACACGACGTCATACTCATTCAAAGCAAAAATATATGTGCCAGATAAATGTTGTTTTCACGATTAAACTGACTCGAACATATCCGTTTTTTGAAAGTTTAGTAGATATGCGCATATTGACATAAACTTATAATCAGGTGTTACCCGTTCAGAGAACAGTGGTGGTTTAATCTGTGGTATGTTTAAATTAACCATAATATTATAATAACAACATCGCGAAACCAGCTTCTATTTCCTCCAATTATGGCACCACAAAAAAGTATTTGGTTGAAAATAATCAACCACAGAATCCACCTACCATCGATCCCGTCGTTCAGTTTAACTGGATTCCGCAAACTAATTACGAATTTATCGGGAGACTAAACAAATTTTTTATGGTTATGGCCATCCTTCCCGGAACGCCATTTGCAGTACACTATAAAGCCAAGTTTAAAGTTTTTGCAAGTTGTTAAAGCGATTCGTTTTAAATTCGACTCGATGTGATTATTCGCGGAACATCTGAATTTATTACACAGGTACTGAGAACTATCGCAGTCGATTGAGATTGAGAATCCTCGTAAATAACATTGCAATAATGAGATCCTGTTTTTTATATACTAATAGTCGCACGGCTATAAATTGTGTAAACTCTGTGAGAACATGTGATAATTATGTCAAATAAAATTACGTACAACAAGATAAGTTTTACGGATGAAGTCCGAATCGCAATTGCTAAAGATATTTTTCCGTACTTTAACTGCATCTAAGAGATATGACGTTTCTTGTTAATTTAAAGATATAAAATATTGCTCTTAATGAAATAAAAATTGTAGACTTATCTTAAGTTACAATTCTCTCTTATTACAAGTATATGTATAACTAACATTATCCGTATTTGTTCCAAAATGTATAGTTTCAGTGATAATGATACATTTTCGAATAATATTTACCAAGGAGTTATGTGAAAATTAACCGTCATAAATATAAGTAGATAAAAATGTAACATGTTATTTACATAATAGATAATTCCAAGAATTGATCGATATATTTGTAAATGCAGGCAAGTTACTAACATTTGTAAGTAACCCACTAAGTTGTACCAATGGAGGTTGCACCGAAAAGGCGGTGCATGCGTCAGACCGTTAATAAGATGTAAACATAGCAATAAAAATGCAAAGTTATTTTTATCCAATGTCAGGAATAAAATACAAAAGTCTGTCATACATTTTGCACCGCAAGGCCATTTCACTATAAATAAAACAAAGAACTCCGGCCAACCTTAGCCCTGTACAGCGTGAGTCAGGCTTAAGTTTAACCGATGAACTACTTATTTCTACGGAAGCAACGACTTCGTAGTACATTGTGACTAGTTGGTTTCTTGAATCGCAAGATTACAATAAAAATTCGAGTATCTTTTTCATAGACCTCTATTAAACATAACAGGTGTAATTGTAGACGTCGAAAAGAATGTATTTTTTTATGAAAAGCCTCATAATTGGTACATTTTCAATTAGGTAAATTTATAGCGAACCCTTAGACGAACATACGTTGACGGCAAATGAAGTTAAATTAAACACACAATAGTACAAAATAGGGCTGTGCTATTATCGCAAAATAGTTTTATCAGTGTTCAGTACCGAGAAAAGTGTGGGACGTCAAAAACCTCATGAAATTTAAATTAATTCTTAAGAGTCAACTCAAGTAAATGAATTTCGTATTTTTCTTTTGAGCTTTATAAACTGTCCGTGCAGAGAAAATAATCGGTGAATTAAACGTGTTCCTCCCACGTTTTATTGTAAAGATTAACTCCAGTCGGTTTACAAAAGGTTCGTAACTAATGACAGTGACGTTACGTTTTAAAGAGAGAGTCACTTTCTCTTACAAGTCTCGCGGTGGAAACCGTATAAAGTAACAATGTTGCAGCGTAATGTATATTTATCTGTAGAGAAAGCAACGTTGTAATGCTTTTAACATTTATCTTCTAAACGACCTCGTTAATATTGGCCGTAACGTTCCATAAATTAACTTTAATGAATATTTTGTAACAAAATTAATTTTCCTCTGGGATCGTGATTTCAAAACGCTATTAAAACTACGTAAAAGTAAACTACTACGACATATATACACTGCAACATACAGCGTTTTTATCGTAATGTAAAAAATATTTATTACCACGCATTTATTAGCTTCACCTATATGTGTATATGTAACGGAATCCTTGAATGTTATTTTCATCGATTTCGAGTCCTCTGATCAGCTTGAAAATTTGCACAGAAATCAAGAGCCAACGACAGTACAATAATATCATAGTTCCGATCGGATGTCTTGACTAGGATCATGAGAAAAAAGAAAATATCTAGATTAGTTCGCCGATTAAGTGTTTAACATCCAAATTATAATTAATTATAATAATTTTTGATGTCGTTATTTGACTAAAAATAAATAAAATAAACTATAATTACTATGTGAATAACTTAATTTTTATTTTAATCTTATTCCACATTATTAATATTTAATCATAATTGATTATTGGACTTTCCATTTCTGTAACACAAACTCTTTATACTTGAAAAATATTTTCTATCTTTTTAGCTCGATTTGCTATTAAAGCATATATTTTTTTAAGTTTTTTTTAACAATAATTTTTTACATGTTTACCTTCTCTTTGTTTTTTTTTTTGTTTTTAATAAATCTAGATTATACTTCAACATTACAAAACAGAAACCTTTAGGATAACAGATTAGGTAAAACATGAGGTATTACGTCTCCAATTTACATCATAGACACGACGGAGATGTCTCGCTAACAAACGAGCGTAACAGAGTGAATGATTAATTGAATTAGATCATACACGGATCGCACGTTCTCCGTTTTCGTTATTTCCGTGTGCCTGACTGTTGAGTTTGTCACGAGAACGTTGACGTAATGGCATAATATTTCAATCATGGAGTTCGATAACATTACATAATTAGCCATCAAGCATGGGTCTGACTTTCCTTGATATTTGGTTTAGTGTTGTCATTATCGACATTTTAAATTCCTGAATCCAGTCTAAATTCCTGAAATAAACAAAAAAAATCCAAGTGAAACCAACCATTAAGATTTTCTGATTGATTGGTTCCCGCCCTTTTGGCATTGATCAAATTAATTTAAAGTAGTGACTAAATTAACTTCTCTGTTATCAATAGACAGGATAAAAAAATCCTGAAATTAAGACAAAAATTTAGTTCATTGGAGTACCCTCATGATGGCGCTGCATCGAATGGTATATTTGTCAAATTGTTGGATAAAAGCCAATCCAGAATTTAATATAGAGTACTATACTCTATTTTTATTTCATTGTCTCTTACAGACACATCCACCGGGCCAAAACGTTAACTGTCACATGACGCAGCATCGGCCAGGACACACACGACTGATCCAAATCATCAATTCTTCTCCATAGCATTTGATATTTAACAGAATTTCGAAATGTCAAATAAGTAGGACTATAATTCACGAGACCATGCTTTAGGAAACAAGTACATTCAAACTAAATTGAAATTTCTTGGTACTATTCCTAATTTGTTGTTTCAACCTATTCAACTCTAAGTAATTGACTCACATACGTAAATTCAATTGGTCCTGGCAAAGTTTATAAACAGTTCAGCGAACAAGCATTGTTACACTATGTAAATTAAACAGTAATGGATTCAAGGTGCAACTATAAGTGTGTCATTAGCATCTGTAAAGTTATTCATCATTTTCCGTGTAAGTTTAGTAAGTAAAGAGTCAAAGGTGTAACACGGGCACCTTCCCGCTAAACCCACTTCGGTACCTTAGCGACAATGCTATTCTCGGAAAGATATCGTCATTCGACTCGAGAATTTCAAGAAAATGTCTTTGTAACAATACAAAGTAAGACTGCGCTCGAAACAATGTAGGCGTAGTACCTTTTATGTAAAGATAAAGTGCTTTGTTACGCCATTCGTAATGCCATAGTAGGACCAGGGTTTGAGCAAGAGTATATTTTGTCTGTGACTGTGCGTGGTAGTATCTAAGTAGATAAACCTACGTTAAAATAATATTTTTTTTTTATTACGTCGGGAAATCAGTTCTCAATGGAGTGGTTTAACTGTTCTATTTTTTAGCCATAGAGCTACAGAAGTTATTTGTAATGCAAAAATATTTACAATGAACACAGTAAATACTCTAACAATATCTCAATAGAAACTTTGACAATAAATATTAAAATGAAACATTGTAAGACGTAATAGATTTGTAACTTAAGATTACAACTTATGATTTCTTGGAATTCGATTCAAATTTATTTTTTGTTGATCTGTACCAGTTATGTTGCTAGCACTGCGTTTTACTAGACATGGGGTAGTATGACACATGTCATGTAATATGTAAACAATTGTGATGTAGGTATTTAGTATATATATTTTCATAAAGATTTAAATGAAACTTCATTTTTGCAATCTCAAGTAATTGATTTGGCACGAATGGGGCCTAACCAATATCCATATAAGTATGAATTTATCATTTGTTATACGTATATTGAATTAAATTTTCAAACATTTTGAAGAATAACATCACACATTAGATAAACAAGAGTAAAGAGTAACAACTGCTAAATAATCTATTTTGATTGTATATAGGTAAAGTTCGTTGTTCCATATCGCACATGGTTTTTCCCGAAATGTCTAAAAGTGTCCGGTTATAGGGCGACAAATATTTTTTGCAGCCGTTTTCTACAATAACACTAACAAATCCACAAATACAATTAGGTACATTGATAAATTTATATATCTAATGTGCGAAAGACAATACAATATTTAGTCAGTATATTTTTAATTAATGAAACAGTGATATCCTAGTGGTTTGAATACTTTGAACATACATATGTAGGTCTCCCGCACGCGAGACGCGAGTTCGAATCCTGCACCTCTAATTTTTCAAATTATGTGCATATTCATTATTACTGGCTTCGGTGAAAGAAAACCATCGCGAGGAAACCTGCACACCTGAGAGTTCTCCATAAGGTTCCAAAGGTGTGTGAAGTAAGCCGACCCGCACGTGGCCGTTGGCCTGAACACATCTCATTACGAGAGGAGGCCTGAGCACACCAGTGGGACCATATTGGGTTGTAATGATGATGATGATATTTGTAACTGAGTTTGATACGTTCCATGAATTTTTAAAACGCGATCGTTTAAACAGTCTCAACGTCTCATACGAGAATAACTTCAATTTCGACAATACCTACAGTACGTATACCTTATACGTCTTCTACCTTATACGTCTTCATATAATTATCGCTTCTCCTCTCTCGTTAATTCTTCTGTCAAGACTACTGGTAGGGGCTTTCAGAAATGAAAAGTATTCCTAAATAACTGTTTTGAGTTCATAGCATAGAGAATCATAGCGATTTAAAGGGATCTAAGTAAATAAATACACGCGTCTTATAATATATTGGAACGCGTCTCTAAATAGAAATTATAGAGAAGCGTGTCCATGCGCTCTTCATATTATTAACAAGTTGCGAACGACAGGCCATGGCGGCATCATTTCGATTAATAAGGTAAATAATTGTAGTACTTATAAATAAACGGCTACAAATGAAAACCTAATATTTTATTGTATCTACAAGGCTGGATACACCACATGTCTGATGGCAACAATTGTCAGTAAATGATATTTTATTGTTAATACATCTTATATATAATTAACAGTTTTAAACCTGTGCTATTGTTTACGATTGTTTTATAATATTGAAAAACATATTAGTTTACAGTGTTTATTACTTAGGGCCCTTTTTGTTTATGGTTCAAGGTTGTTTTCGCCATGGATATCCTAGAAGCAATCGGTAAGGCGCACAACCGACGGACAGGGAACAAATTATCTGAATATGTAACAAAATGTAATACACAAATTAATAGGGATGTTATGGAGCTCCGTAACCGAAACTATCGGATATCCGTATTAAAAATATTTAAGTAAATGTAACTATATCCGATAAAAAAAGGTTCGAATATTTTCGAATAGGGGGAGAGTCTAAATGAAACACGTTATGGCATGTTTTCGCCGGCCGAGCTGGTACACTAGCCGCGTCGCTCTCATTTTTACAGTTTTTATTAATACATTTTTGTTTTCTTTGATTGTAATATCAGATAATACCTAGAAAGAAAGTCAAAGTACATATTGTAAATACATATAATTATTTTTTTGCAGTTCCTAAGTGTTATTCATATATCCGTATCCAGATCCGAAATTTTCATATCCATACATTCCTACAAATTAACGTAATATTTTAAAGTTTACAATAAAAATTGTAATAGTCAATTAGTGTTGGTTGCTAAGTACCCTGTATTTCAGTATTAACGTACATACTTGGCAACAAGCCGATTGGATTCATGTTAATTTAATATCAATGAATTTCCACGATAAAGCGTCTGATACTGTTAACAGTGAGCAGTGAGCGCTGATAGAAATTTCAGATCAGAGTTCAAATCTTGCATGTAATTTATAACAGTCACTCACTAATGTGAACCTAATTACTACTTGCTTTGATGAACGCAAACATCCTTTTTTACCAGAACGTTCTCCACAACGTTGTATGATTCACATACATATGTATGTATGACATCTACCAACTTGTAAGTATATGTTCAGCACAACTCTGACGCCTTAAGTGTAGTATTTAATTCAGTATCTACCTAAAGATATTAAATTAAACGCTTCCATCATATAAGTAGGTTTTCGAATTCATTTTTATTTACGATGATTTTTTTCCGATGCAATCTTATTTGCAACATAATTAACTTTGTAACAGTTAGTATACCTACGGAGTTAATTACTTGCACTAAAGTCAAATATTAATTAAAAATCCATCTTACCACATCGATTGTTGTTTTTGGTCCAATCGATTCTACTTCCCCTTCCTTATGGTGTTACGACGAAACGTTTTTGTTTTTATTTTTTGTATCTACAAAGAATGATCTGCGACAAATTTTAATGACTGTCACGAACAGGAAACGAACCGGTGTCTGTCTGTGTACGACGCACACCATTGTATTATTTAGGTTATATTTTCTTTCCAGTTCCGACCGCTGCGGAGTTAGAAAACGTTATCGGAACGAATTCCGCGAAAGTGTTTGTTCTCCGAGACACCCTCTGTTAAATAAAGAAGTACCGAGAACAACGGTATAGAGACGCTGTGAAAATATAATTGAAGTATGCCGCGTTCCGCGAATCGAACTCGGCCTCCTGAATTTACGTTCCATAAAAGCGACGTGCGCGTATTTAAAGACGGATTTATTGTAGAAACAAAGTTAAACGTTACAGCTCGCAGTGTTCCTCTCGGCCTTGAGTCTGTATTGTTTGGGCAGTCACAAACAAGTTATTGCTGAATTAAATAAGACAGGCATTCATCGTGCTGAAATGCGTGCCACCAAAACATTCCAATAACCATTGTCGAATTTGCAGATGGCGTTACAAAAATGGTTGGCAATTCATGTAATAATATTATATCGAGGGTTTATAGTTAAAATGGGAACGAATCCCACGAGCGGGGAGCAACAGCTGCGCGTCGAATGTGTTGACGAGCGACTCCGAGGCTAGGGACGACGCGAGCGCGTCAGCGGCAGATGGCTCGATGTGAAAGCTTCGCAGGTAGCGGGTTCCGAGAATGCCAAATATAATCGTACTACGGGGAACTCGCTCTCTATACGACTACGAGCGCATTCGTTACGCGAAGTCAACGCGAATTGAACACCTGCGGTATAAATAATTTTACTGGTGTGTATGCACCATAGAGTTAATATATATAACAGAGGAGCACTCATCTCAAAATCGCGTCACCAAAGCATAAATGTGCATGTGTGTGAAAAATACACTGATGTGCGTGACTTTAATGATGTCAAATTCACGTCCATGCATTATCGACATGAATGTCGACTATTCCATCACAGGTTTTTTTGCTATATTTAATTCGTTCTCTTAATTAATTATTACATGTTAAATTAATAACACCATGATAATCCTAGTAACTTATTTGACAGGATAAAACAAAACCTGATTAAACGGTACTAAAGAAAAGAACAATAATAGTGCTTATTGGTTTTAATTAATTCTTTGATGTAAATCGATATAACTTATTGTCCTCAGAAAGAAAATAACTAACAAATTTTGTAAGTATAGATTCTTCATTAACATGTCAGTGATTTCCCAGAACAAAATAGTTGCCCTTAAATTGTCTAATGTAAACTTTGTGAGGAACCCTACCTATCTAGTTTAACATTCGAATCCATTTTTCTTTTTGAACTGCATTTACAGGAAACGTTGAAGAAGTAAACATAACATTCGCTGTTTATTGTCATATCATAATAATAACAAATATAAAATTCGCCAAATTTTATCAATTTAAGGAGCTAATACTATTCAAAAGCCAAAGATGCACCTTTATATCAGTCTATCTACTTTCTGTCTAATGTGTTTACAAGCTGTAACCAAAACTAAAAAGGAAAAATATGAACAAATCTAGGTAAAACAAAATTTTTTTATTTATACCCATTTAAAAATTATCCACTTATCGATAGATTTTGTATAAGTTCTATACGAAAGGGAATCATTTTCACGTACACAATATCTTTTTATCTTATAATTATGAAAAATAAGTTATTATTCATAAAATGGAGTATGTACTGCATGTTAGTAATCTTAATTTATATCATTTTAAGATTAACTTCTATGGAAATAAGCATCGTGAAAGTAGTATTGCACTATCAGTACTTACCTGTGTATTGCCTCTTTGTTTGGGTTATTGTTATAAGTAACCCTACAATTTAATACTGGACACGACACCATTATGTTTACTATTTTTAGTCTGATAAAATATAGAAAGATTAAAGTGAAACTAATAAAATAACAAAAAACAATTTTTTGACAGGAGAGTAATGGAGAGTAAATAGTTTGAAAACAGTCCTACGGTAAATTTTTTTGCATCTCTTTCTCGCAAGTAGGATTTTCCGTAAAGCTCGAAAATCTCATTCGCACACTGTGTTCCTCTATTACTAGTATATTAACTTTATGGTTTGCACTGGAACTCGCAGCAACTACGTTCCGATCGACCCCTAAAAAGCTGCTAGCAGCCCATATGTTGCTATTTTTTAATATTTGATGTTGTAGAAAAAGTTTAATCGATTTTAATCGAACTATTTAAAATTTCTTCAAGTTGTTACCGGTTTTATCCCAATTTACATTGCGTTTGAGCATTCATACGAGCTCATATTTTTCTTCTTGCATGCGTTTGATCAAGTTTTCACGATTTGAATTATTTCCATCGGTAAAGAATTTATGTCTATATAATTATTTTTTCTAATTCGTAAGATACTACTTATACATAGATTTTGAATTTCAATTGTAGAAGCTAAATATAAATGGATCGTAAAGTGTTATACTCTCTACGGATAGACGCTACCATAGATAATCAGTGAGTCATATTCGAAGAAAAATTAAAGAAAATCGATCTTTTACTGAAGTAAAATTTATCTATGATAACTTGATTTGGTATCGCAAACTAATCGATTCCTTGAATATATATTTTCCTTCTAATCGTCTATTAATTTCTTACAATACAATCATTTACTGTTATTTAGTCGCAGGTTATAATTATTAATTGGTTTATAGGTGTTGTATGCTATCAAATAAAATCTAGTAGTTTTATGAAAATTTTATTAAATACTACATTCTTTACGAGTTTTATTCCGAGAACTATTTGTGGAATTCATGCGGAAGTAATGGAGTAACTTAGATAATTAGTAGATATCTACCAATAATTTATCGTTTCTAATACAGTATTATCTTTGTATCCAATACGGTCTTCGTAAAAATTATTATTTACGATGAAAATAAAATATACACAAAATCTAAAGGGTAATTTTATTTCGGTTTAAAGAACTTAATTTCTTAGATGAATTCTTGAGTGACTTAAAAATATACTGTTTACATAAAGACAAAAAAGTTCAACGTGACCGCCTGCGTGACCACAGTTGCACGCGTCGTGTACTCGTGGTCGGTAGAGTCGCTCCAGTAACCGGGTCACGCACTGCCGAGGTAGGTGGGTAGGTAGAAGCACTTACGGCTAGAGGTTCGTTTAAAAGTGTTTTTATTTTTTCCTGGAAACCATCAGTTTACAATTTAAAAAGACGAGGAAAATAACACTTAAAAACACATATTGTAGGTACTGCGTTTCACGATTTATTCCATTTCGAAATTATTTATTTAATTATGAAACCACAATTTTAACGACAAATTATTAATTTATGTATCAAATATATCCATTTCATTTAGAAAATTAAAAATATTAAATATATATAATTTATATATAATATTTATGATAAATACATATTATATAATATTTATGATGCCTTACTTTTAATATTGATTTATTTTACGCTATTCATGGTTTTTATTAAACCTAATTGTCTCCTAAAGTGAGTTTACCAAGAATCGTACGTCTCAAGAAAACAAAACAATGAAGATAGCAAATGGCGAGATAATTGTTGTTGCTTAGTGAATGAATTCTCAGAAGTTGTGAACGGTTGTTATTTCGTATTTCGTATCAGCCGAGCGAGTCTCGCTCGCCTTGCTTCTCTATCCCCACTGCTACTCAGTTTCGTTTCGACTGCGAGGACAGAACAATGTTTAATATGTGTTGTGTAGACTGAAGCGATTAAGTATCACGCATAGCGTCGAAGCATACGGTTGTCTATATTCATATTTCGCTAGTGAACAACACATCGCCATTTTGCATCGATCCATAGAATCGTTCGTGTAATTTTGCATCTGTAAAACAGAAACAGTGATATTAATTGTCTCTGTGGTCGAACATTGTTTCAACTCAACAGTAACATTGTTTATTTTTGAATTGCCTTACGAGTAATATATGTGCTGGCTCAAAATCTAATTACAAATTTAAATCTAAATTTGTTTATTTTATCGAACATAGTACAAACTCGCATTGTACACAATGGTGATAAGATTTACAAGTGTTCGTATGCGGAATCATATCGAAAGTTTTGTGATACTCGTTTTGTTTACTGAATTTTGCGAATAAACGTGGCCTCTAGCAAGGAGGCTGGTGGATCACACTGTAGTCCACCTAACACGCAAATGTGCCTGGTCGAAAGGCGAGAGGCAACCATTTGTCCTTTGAACATGACTCTTACAGCGAGGTTATCTCCACAAAGTGAGTTGATATTTTCGTTTTTATTTCAGTTTCTATATAACAGGTCTCGAAGAATATTAGCATCTATATTAATCTTTTTCTTCAATAGTAGAAATTCTATTTTAATCATTATATATAATATAAAACAATGTTGAGTATATGTCAATCAGCCAAAACAATTATTTTATTGTAAAAAAATATAAGCATGGCATCTATGTATAGTGTATATTGGCCGTGCTATCGATGGATTATTGTACCTATATAGGTTTGTTACATATATGGAGTTATTACTGGCACAGTACTGAACTGTCTCATATGATACTTTCCTTATGTTAATTGCCATCATATAATCAGACTCTACAAGTAAATGTTAGTGTTCACTACCTTTTATGAATAATATCACAAGTTTTCCTGGTTTGTTGTCAGCTGTTTGATAATATTGAAAAATCTACATTGATGTAATACCATTTTTTGGTGTGCGTGATGGAGCCTTGAAACTTTTAATACCTCTTACACCCAAATGTGGCTGCCTCTTACTCTTAAAATTGAAATACAACATAATAGTTTAAAAAATAAAATAAATAAATTAATTTTTAAATTAAAATTCTACCATATTTATATAAAATTTTCTCAGTACAAGGATTATGTATGAAAATAAAGCTTATTTAAGTGCTTCTAAACATAGTTTGATAAGCTAAGTGTACCATTTGATAACAAACTACAATAAGCGCTTGTTTACAACTGTATTTTAAGCTATTGTGTAATATCCATTATGCATTATAAAGAATCTTAGCATTCTGCATTCTGATAACTTCCAGCAGTTTTTATAAATAAGCCTGTGCAATTTAGAGACATCTTATAAATTTTTAAGATACTCTTTTAATAGTGATTGTAAAACATTATCAGCAGTTTAAAATGGTGTCGCCATAACATTGTTTAACAGAAATGGATACAAATTATATTATACTGTAGTAAAGCAACCAGTGTATTTAAAAATAACAATATTTATTCAGGAAATGTACAGTAGGGTAAATTAAATATTTATTTCATTGCTAAGGTAGCAATGTCTTCTTTATCTTCATTTCCTTATGACTTAAGGTCAATGTCACCTATGAAAATCCTTACAAAAATTTTCTTCATACTTGTCTGTCTTCTGCACTAAATGTCTTCTACACCACACCATGAATATACAGCTACTGTTTTCTTCCAATGAAGCAAAAGTAGAAACATTCACTTACACTATAAATTATAATAATAATAAATAATAATATTAACTTAATTATGTTGGTGGTAATTAAAAAAAGGATAATTATGTTTTTCCTAAAATTGTGTGATACAAATCTTGACGGCCCCAGTTCCCATTCTTATTATAATGACAGATAAACATAGAGGCTATAGCCAGAACATTTCTTTCTTTCCAGATGCATGCGTGGAAGTGGGGGTGCCGCTTAGTTGGTCGTCAGGCGTGGCATGTTGCCCCAACTGTAGGCACGAGCTGCGCGTGTCGCTGGCGTGCCCGAAGCACCAGAGCCCAGTGACGCCGGTTACGCCACCTTTCCTACCGTACCTCCCTCATTCGCCACTCTACACCGCCCCTTCAACACCCGCGTCGCTCTCGGCCCCGTACAACGAGGAGCTCAGGCGGTTAGCCGATACCCTCAGTGCACTGAGGCTCTCCGGCTGGTACTACGGAAATTTGGACTGGCAGGTTCGTAAGCTTAATCGAGTTATCACTTGTAAAGTTCAGTAATCACGACACTCAAACATTTATTTAAAATCTTGAGGCTGCATGGTGATAGATAGGTCTTTGATCCTATAACCCATTGGTTTATTTTCAACAGTGCGTTTCCAAGCCGCACTTCACAAGCTCGGTGACTATGAATACATTTTCTTTTTGTGAAAAAACCTGAAGCTCGGGTTGTTATGATGTTGCCGTCCAAAAGAACCATTGTAGACCAAACTATATTGTGATGGCAAACTTTTTCAATGGTATATGATCCAATGTTCTGTTGTTACTGTTGAGTTCATATCAATTGTGTCCCGTATTATTATACCGTTTGTTAATTTGGAATCCAGTCTTATTTGAGGTTAGTTATTGGAGAACGGTCACCATCGCACAGTAGGAAGTGCGTCCTTTAAGCAACCGACCGTGTTTCGATTTGAATGGTGCTGGAGAATAAAATTTTACAAATGAGTTTTGTTGTTATCTAAGCCCTTACAACAGGGATCCGTTGGGGTCGAAATCGGTTTCTCAGTGGTCGAAATAAACGGAAACTGATTTTGGGGGTCGACGAGGTTTAAAAATCGATCCCTATTAACACAAGTTGTTGTGTCTTGTCGTGTTTGAATCTTTCAAGATACTGCATAAGTTGTGTTACGTGTAATAGCTTGTTATAAGAATGACTAATATTTCTATTTATTAAGGCTGCAACTCACCAATACTGAATCGGATTTAGCTAGATTGGTAGAAAGTCATCAAGTTCATCTATCACACGGATTTTTTTTTAAATCTTTACTTTGGGATTTTCATTTTTTTTTAATAATTACCTACCAAAGTATTTTTACGTTATTTGTATTAAAAATTATTAATTACACTTGATGTTTACTGAATTTTATGTCTAAAATGTTTGTTAAATTTTGATGATAAAATTATGACAAAATTGCTCACTTAACCGACCGCAATTAATTAGCATTAAAAAAATACTAGAGATGTGATTTTTAACGTAATTTGGCTATCGGGGTCTGTGGTATCAGTTCATTTTGGAAAAGGGGGTCTCTTGCACAAAATAGTTTGGGAATCCCTGCCTTAGACGTTACAATCTTGCAATTTATATAGATAAAGACTAAAAATAGTAATGTCCTCTCTCATAACTGTAAGTTGATGTCATATCAATTGGCTACATCAATGAAAAATTTTCGTTTAAGTCTGATTTGTAACCGTTAAATTTTCTAATTTTCAGGGTGCCCGAAGTCTTCTCAAGGATGCAAGTGTCGGTGCCTTCGTAATACGGGACTCGGGGGATAGAAACTTTATTTTCTCACTGTCAGTGCAAACAGAACGGGGGCCTACGTCAGTCAGATTACATTACGAACAAGGCTTCTTTAGGTAAGGAACACTGTTTATTATATAACGTCCGTCGTGTGGCCTAGTTCCTTTATGTGCCCTTCAGAGCACTGAAGCGCTCATGAAATTTTGCTGTTAAGTGAATTCGATCCTACTTCGGAAGTTGCTTATGGTTGATCAAAGCTGTCAGGCTTGGACTCCCGTCATCGCAAATTACTACACTTCGCGGCCCCAATATCTGGCCCAAATATACCCATACGTGCAAGGCTCTCGGAATCAATTGGTACACGCACTTGCGTTGTCGATTGTAACGTGTTCGCTTGCCAGTAAAGATCTTTATTATTATCGACCTACAGAATCATAAAAATGATTCGCAAGATTTATACAATATAACTAACTCGTGTCTGACTGTTGTCAATTCTGGTAAAAAATCGAGCTATTTTCGACATGCTTATATTTTTTATCACCATAGTGAAGTATGTAAAGGCATGATGATTGAAAATTGAAATCAATAAATTACTCATCGACAAGCTATGACGAATCTATTCAACGAAAAACCTTAACGCGTAAAGATAAGATTCACATTAGCCTGCACGCGGTGTTCGAGGGCTTTATTGGTAAATATAAATTTTCTGGGAACTTAATTGCACTTTATTGCTTCGTTATTAGAATCGCTGTCAATCTAAACATGTTTACGGAGTGCCCCTTCTGAACAGTACTATCATTTATTCTATGATCGAGCTATAAAGATTCAATGCACCGGTACGGGATATTCTTAAACATCTCACTGTGTTTAAAATAAAGCGACTTACAAGTCAATGTATAATGTAATTATTTTTAATGTTCGAAACCTAACAAATAATTATTAGTACATTTATCTTATCGATATTGATTATCTGTATTGTAGTTGGGTTAATCGTAGCGCCTTTACTTTGTTACTGGCTACTGGCTGGTAGTGGATGAACGGTTGGATTAGGGATGTTTTTGATATGAAATTCGGATCTGGATATACATACGGATATATGTATAATATTTTACCGGTTTCAGCTACGGTTACGGATATGAAATCATTTCGGATTATCAGATTGTTTCGGACAATTTTAGTTACAATTTAGTACTTAGAAAAACATATGTGATGTATTTACAGGGTAACAGTTTGAATTTATCGTGCTGGTTTATGTACAGTTCGCTTGCGCAATTTAGGGTACATTTCACACGGCTTTTACCCAATATAGAAAAGGTGTATGGGATAAACTTGAATAATTATAAAACTCCTCATAAAAACGAGTACATGAACATAATTGTTGGTAATCCTGTTATATTTGAGCCACGTGACACGAGCTGTGCTATTATCTAATCGTCTTGCGTTGAGCGAATAATAAACATTTATTTAAAACATAATGCACTAAACAAATTTGTATATAAACTCATGCACTGCCAGTCACCATCTAGACAATATAAACAAAAATGACGGTGAAATATGAACATACATATATCAGTATGCCATTGATTGCATAAGGCGTTTCGATTTTCATTCAAGTTGCTAATAATTCTGTTTACAAACGCAGCTGATAGCGCGCCAGTTGGATGACGCACATTTTCGTGCGCTTTGAGACACGTGTGTGTCATGTTTCTCGTTACGATTATCTCGTTTTATTCGATTAAGTGTTATCGATAAACATTTTCCTATGAAATACGATAAAACCTTATGCGATTCTGTGTAAATGATTCGTAATTGGCATTTGCAGTTTTTTTAAAGATGGGACTAACTTGAGTAGTTGTTTCAAAATACCAGGGCACGCAGATCTTGTGATAGATCTTTTTTTGACAAGACACTGGCCAGTTGTTTATGTTGGAAATACAACAATTTAAAGTAAAGATAAGATATTCCAATTTTAAATATTCATCTACATTTTTGTACGATAAATTAAAATCTTTGAAAAATGGATTTACATCGGAAACTTGTTCAAGCGATATATTTTTACGGTTAAAAATCTTGCCCAAAACGAACACATCGTTTCATTCAGCTCCTACTACAACGGACTAAATTAAATAATGCCTCAGCATTCTAAATGTATGTATGTGTGTGGACGATACATTGCGCTCAAAACGAAAAAATCCTGAACAGCACAGCGGTTAACTTTGCAGTCGCCCTCTTTACATCTATAGTTTGGAATCGTGTGACTGCTTTTTTTCTTAAAAGTAACAGCTTAAAAGGGATGTAATTCTAATTGTTGGAATATACGTTAATAGCTTTCGACAAAACTGCGAAATTGTGGATTAAGTTGGACTGGAAAAACTGGTGGAATGATAAAAATTTGCATCGATACCGGTGGACGGTTTTTTTAAATATTTACCTATAAAAACTTAAACCTTTTTAAACTTATATATATTTAGTTTCGCGAAACATTTTCCAATGTTTCGCCTATCTTTTGTATACATAACACTCGTATAATTTGTAATTACGTTATCAGCATTATCTAGAGCGTCGTTTAAAGTGTATCCTTATGAGTCAAGTCACTCGTTTTTTAAATATTCGGAGTTTAAATCGGAAACTTAATCGATTATCGAGTATTCGATTAAATCTATGACTCGGCGCCTCACTTTTGAATAATATGAATCGCCCGCATTTTACATGCGAGCCGAGTGTTCCAATTAAACTTTACATCAGCGATGAGTAGCAACCCTATCGTTGGAAATTGAAACTAATGCGTTGTTTAGTTGTCTCAAACGATGCTATCTTTTGTTACTAGTGTCACAACTAGATTTGTTCTTGTTTACTGCATTTGTTTTCCTTAATAGCCGCAGATTGCAACACTTGGTTCGTATTAGACCATTTATCTAGTCTGATACAAATTTTTTAAAACGAAACGAAAACATTTGCAAAGGGTTTTTATGTTAAACTCATGAGTAATTTTACTATATAAATGTCCGTAGTATCTTTCATTTATTTTACGGAATAAAAATAGATCTACATGCCGGAATCGTCACTTCCAACATACTGAAATATTAACTTATCTGTAGCTTGATGCAACAGTATCCAGTATCGCCTTTTAGTCTTAGCGTGATGGGTGTATTACCTTGACTGGCAACTGCAGTCTAACAAATAACAGCTTATTCCGTAGTGCGATCATTATAATGATAAGTATTATGGTTGATCTAATGAATGGTATCAGCCGAAAGGTTGATCTGTGAGATTAAAAAATTACAGTGCAATTATATTGTTCTCCTTGTCAATTTACTCAACAATCCTTTCTATCTTTGCAGGTTAGACTGTGACAGACCCCTGGCGAGGTATATGCCACGATTTAGATGCGTTGTGGAGCTGGTGCAGCACTACACTCGGGTGGGGGAGCGAGGTGCCGCGGGAACAGTGTGGGTGGACCGCGAGGGCTGCCCGCATTCGCCGGTTCTTCTCAAAACCCCACTCAGGAAATCGCCCCCTTCCCTCCTCCACTCCGCCAGGCTCGCCGTCCACAAGGCCCTGGACTCGAACCCCCTGACCCCCAAGCTGTGGTGCGCTCCCAAGCACAGGCTGTTGCCCCTCCCATCGACCCTCATAGACTATCTCGGCGAGTATCCCTACTCGATCTAACCCACTGATCTGTTTATTAGCCCAATCGCGTCTCAGCATGCCTAGTGAAGATATCATTGTAAGAATTACGTTCAGCCTTGTTGATGTAGTGTAAATGGAATAAGATCGTACAGTCATGTTTGTTATGGGTGAGTGGCGCGCGACACATTTTAAGCACAAATATCACATTCGGTATAAATCCCCACTGAATGTTTGGGGAAGTTATCAGTGTACCGTAAGTTTGGTTATGCTGACAACACACGGCCCAATTTCATAGATGAGTTTTCGTTCAACTGGTGAAATATAAAATATGCACGTCTATGTGCGACCGTGTATTTTTGTCATCTAAAATATTATTGTCTGCAACCGAACGTGTTTGAAAGCTATCGTCATATCACACACTTTGACCAATAAAAATGTTTTAACTTTAATCGAAACGGCGTTACCTTCAAACGTGGTGCCTTAACGGATGCGGATGTTGCCCGTACAAGTGTTCAATGCAGTCACATCGCTACTAGTACCGGATGCTAGTTTAAAGGCCGGCCCCTTTGAACGCGAACTAAATGTTAATTTTATTACCTATATACTTAAATTATGACATGTGTATTATTATTATAAGTATTGAATATGGGACTCAACTATGGTATTTAGTGAAATTTTCACGCAGATGTGTTACTTACGTAAATTCTGTGTCTGTATATAAAGATACTTTGAAACAATTGCAAGACTGAATTCCGCATGCATCTATCTACCTATAACAATATGCCTTCGTGTTTTTTCACAATGTAAACGTGACCTTATAGTCTTTTGTTGTTATCATTATTTTTAGCAAATTGTTCACTAATGCCTAATCTTGTCCATTATATTAAGAGAGCATCACATTATTTTGTACATTTATTATTTATTTCTTTCTAAAAAATAGGGTTGTCAATTATGTTTGTCAAAATACAGTAATTTTTATTTTTTTTTGTTCCTATTTAATACAATCGTAAGTTAGAATAATACCTGACTCTTATAATCATTTTTTGATATACAGGCACAATTCAGAATTAAATTTTGTTGACACTCTAATTTGACGTTTATTGATTTTTGGTCGTTGATGGCGATTCTACACTTATGACTTTAGCAAGTTTTATTTAAATAAATTTACGATTGCTATTGTAGCTATGTACTGTTCCATAAATTATCTAGTTTGGCCCTTAAGTAATGCTGAAAAAAAGAAAACCGTATGTCACAATGGTTTGTCTTTAAATATGTAGCACTACAGAACATTGTTTAATTGTTACAGCATCATAAATAATTCGGTTATAATAGATTATTTTTAGACACAGCGGTTGTTCAGAACCTAACTGTTTACAAATAGATTGTTACGCCGGTTAAATAGAATGTTATTAAATTGTTTAAAAACCTGCTAAAGTAGGAGTGTTGGCGCTGCATAAAAATAGACTTAACAATAATGTGCCATCATAACTGAATATTATGTCTGCAAATATATTCTTAAAAACCGTAGTAATTTGAGGCTGAGTATGTAAATAATTTTTGTTTTTGTTTTCCTATTTATTTCTTAATTATAAATTAGCTTAATTAACTTTGGTTGGTTTTGAGTGGTGACGAATATGCCATGTAATGGTTGTTTGGTTGTAAGTAAGGTATTGGCTAGTGACATTCACTAATATAGAGTAAACGTGTATCTACCTTGAATAATCTCAATTAGGATAGTTGTAGGCTTGTATTAGAATACTTTTATTAGCAAAACACAAAATTAATCAAAATTGTAGAATTTTATGGTTGACTATATCAGCCGTATGGTGTATGCATTTTTGTGGCATAGTTATTATGTTAACAACAAAATTATTTTTATACCATTGTATAAGGGTAAAGCACCAATTAAATAAGTGTGACATAATAGAAAAATCTTGTAGACTAATGTATGGAAAGAACTGCAAATAATTTATATACAAAACAAAATATACATTCTGCCTAGAATAACATGGTTTTATTTAAGTTACACTTTTTATACACCTGCTACAGTATCTAATTTGTTACTATAAAATGCATCTTAAGAAACCATTCAGAGGTATAATTGTTATGGACTAAATAAATATAAGACTGGTATAAATATTATGACAAAACTTAGGTCTTTTATATCCGGTTGTTTATTAAATATCATCATATTTAAAACATTTTTAATTTTTATTCAGTTCAAAAGATACGTCAGTTGTTGTTATTTAACCTCTTGAGTATTTAACCATTTGTACTGCAACATTTTCCAATGTACATGTGGCAGGGAATGCTTGTAGCATTAAGCCCATCTTTTGTACCACTAGGTATAATAAAGTTTAATAAATAAATAAAAAAAGGTTGATGAGGAGCTCCCACATCTATCAATCAAAGTACGTAATGTAAGCTGACCCATATTTCCCACTCAAATAAATTTCCCATTCAAATGGATAAACTAATCTGCATCTCAGATAGTACTCTATGTGATGGATATGTAGAATCTTTTGTCGCAAAATATATTGAGTACTTTTATTACTATAAATTATGCCTACTTGTATTTCTATGTAGTGATATTAATTTCGGACTATTTTTAATATGTATATAAAAATCGCTTCTTATAACCCGATATCTTCCTTTCTATCCTATCCTATCCAATTTATCAGGAATCCTGTATCCAATTTTGCTAACCATTCGATTATCTTTTTATAATAACAAATCACTAAAAGGAAGTTTGCTGACTATTCTGTAAGTAAGCATGGAATATATAAGGTTTCGGTTTAAAATTTCCTAAAAAAGATCATAATATTTAGTCTCTTCGTGCAATACAAGTACTTTATAAAATAGAATAAAATTTTTCCAATCATACATTTATACTGGTTGCTTGAGTTGCTTCAAAAGTATCACCTAGCTTCAAGCATAGCATGCTGTCTCTTTCGAAGTGGTGCTATATATAGGGTAAGTACAAAAGTGAAGGTACCCTGTAAAATAACTCTTAATGTATAATTCATATATACTGCAAAACAAACAATTGGTAAAGTGCAACTCTCAACAACGCTAAAGGTTGACGGATCTGTAAGTATTAAACACGAATGCACGAAAGGAGCCTCCCCGAGTGGCGTATCAAGAGAATTCGTACGTCCGGCGCACCCTGGGCAACAATCAGCAAATCCCCACGCTGATTGGCCAATCCTTTCACGACGATGACAAATAGGAATTGTCCACCTTACAGTCCAGTACTAAAACCGGCCTTGTGTGTTGTCTCGGTCAACATCGAAGGGTTTTCCGCAGACAAAGCAGAACTGCTGTCTAATCTGCATCGCAAAACACAATGCGACATACTGTGTGTACAAGAAACCCACCGAGACGCTACTCAGGACCGGCCACACATACCTGGACTTACTCTTATCTCCGAGATCTGTCATCCGAAGCACGGTAACGCAGTGTTTGTCGCTCCCGGAGTTAGAGTGCAGTCAATAAAGTGTTCGTCCCAGAATGGCATTGAACTGATCACAGTAGACATCCATCACTGCTCTATTACATCAATCTACAAACCTCCTGGTACAGCTTTACGGCTTGGGACCTTTGAAGATCTAGGCAAACATCCCATAAAGTTGGTGATAGGCGACTTCAATAGCCATAATCCCCTTTGGGGCTACAGTAACCTCGACGAATGCATACAGACAGTCGAAACCTGGGCTGAAGCAAATGATATGAGTCTGATCCATGACCCTAAACAGCCGGCTTCCTTTAATAGCGGCCGATGGAAGCGGGGGTATAACCCAGACCTCATTTTCGTCAGTTCTAGTATTAGTTCCCAGTGTACTAAGACGGTATGCCCACCAATTCCTCGCACACAGCACAG